>JBBDGP010003495.1:780000-807500 GCA_037952835.1 Lithobates septentrionalis
GCGCTCGCTTGTCCCCTCCCTTTCCGGGCCTGCGGGGTGTCATGGTTGGATAAGGGTCTGGTATGGATTTTGGGGGGGATTTTTTTTTTTTGGCGTGGGGCGGGGGGGTCATTACCTTGTTACGTGGGTCTTTTGACTGTTCTTTTCTACTTCCTCATGGCTCAGTGTCTAGCCTGCTTAGTGCATCCATGTGAAAGCTAAGAAACTCATTGAGTATTTTTAAATCACAATTAGTGTCTGTGTATAAAGCCACAAACGTGGGAAATTAACCTTTAATTACCATTTTAACCTGTGTGCGCCACCTTCTGTGTCTGTACCAAGGCCAAACATTCCAGGGTATGTAAACTTTTTATCAGGGCCATTTGGGTGATTTCTGTTATTATGATTTAAAAAGCATATATATATATATATATATATATATATATATATATATATATATATATATATATATATATATATATATATATTTACACACACACATACTATTCAAGTACAGAAGTACAGTACATAGAACACAGTTGTGAGATTTGCATTTCTCCAATATAATGACGTTACATTTGACGGTTAATCCTATATCTAAACAGAAACCACACAGAACTAAAGAGCGCCAGCTGTATTCATTCTGCTTGAAGGTATTCAGAAAAAAAAACGTATGTGCAAAAAAACAGACACTCTGCTTATACTGCTTTCTTTTTGTGGTATTTGATCACCTCTTCAGTTTTTATTTTTTGCACTATAAACAAAAAAAGACCGGCAATTTTGAAAAAAAACTATATTTTTTACTTTCTGCTATAAAAAAAACACACCCAATTAAAAAAAAAAAATTGAATTTCTTCATCAATTTAGGCCAATATGTATTCTGCTACATATTTCTTGTAAAAAAAAAAGCCCAGTAAATGTATACTGATTGGTTTGCACAAAAGTTATAGCATCTACAAACTATGAGATTTTTTTTTTACTAGTAATGGCGGCGATCAGCTACTTATAACAGGACTGAGATATTGCAAAAAGTACACCTGTGTTTAGATCCATTAAAACAAACACACTGATAAAATGCTGCGTTTATTGTGCCCGTGTGCATGACCCCTTAAAGTGACCCTGTAACTTCAAAAAAATATATGAAACTTTCCCTGTAATAGAAGCCTCTGCACTTCACCCTCTTCTAACAGTACAGCCTACAGTCACATGGTTGCAGCGCGGAGGGGTCTGCATTTTCAGGGTAACGCTGGTGGCAAAGAGACCACATACCATCTCCTCACTGTCTATTAAATGCCCTCCAAAAAGCGATCTATCGCTGATCGCTTGTCAGCGGGGTGGCAAGGACTGTCTCACATGAAACTATTCTGAAACTATTCAAGCAATTACCAATCATTCTAAATAAAGCAAACGGAAATGGTGGTTAACAACAATGCAGACAGGCATGACAGACCAGGCATGGAAGTTAACCACTTCTTCATTTTAAAATCATTTTTACAGGAGTTGTCATAAAAAGTACTAATCTATACGGCAATAAAATATAAAACACTTACCGTATATACTCGAGTATAAGTCGAGTTTTTCAGCACATTTTTTTGTGCTGAAAGTACCCCCCTCGACTTATACTCGAGTCAAGCACTTTTCTGCAGCAAAAAAAATTATTTTCCGAACCGATTTTGGGGCCCCGTATCTCAGGGCCACTTGGTGCTAGGAATACCAAATTTGGTGTGCTAACCCAGTGGAACTGGGTCCATAACATATCCAAAGCTGGGGTTCCTAGCACTAAGTAGCCCCGAGATACGGGGCCCCAAAGTAGGTTCGGAAAATGTCATTCTCTGCTGCAGAAGTGCTTGACATTTTCTGAACCGATTTTTGGGGCCCTGTATCTCCAGGCCACTTAGTGCTAGAAACCCCAGCTTTGAATATTTTATTGTACTAGTTCCACTGGGTTTGCACACCAAATATGGGGTTCCTAGCACTAAGTGGCCCTGAGATACGGGGCCCCAAAGTCGGTCAACTGTGTCCATCTGCAGCAATGTCATTTCGGGACCCTTTGGGTTCAGAGACCCCAAATTTTGGCTGCGGCTAGGGGGCATCTAGGAACCCTTAACTACTGAGTTTGAAGTTCGGGGGACCTATGGCTGCAAATGGGCACAGTGAGGCTGCAAATGGGCATTGTTGACCCTATTTTCCACTTACAGTAGCTGTGCATTTCTCACCCTCGTCTTATACTCGGGTCAATAAGTTTTTCCCATTTTTTTGTGGTAAATTAGGGCCTCGACTTATACTCGGAACGACTTATACTCGAGTATATACGGTACCTGCCTGTTCTCAGTTTTCTATTAAATGGTGTCGAAAAATAAAACAACTTCCATGCACCTGATGAAGCCTTTTCCCTTTCCAATCAGAAACCCGGTGCTAGGAAGCAGCCGGGGAGAAGATGACAGCGACTGGCGAGGGATTAAACTGCTACCTCTCTGGAATGAAGAGGTGAGTGTTTCTTTAAGTTTAGTTCTGCTTTAACCACTTCCTGACCAGAGCACTTTTTACAATTTGGCACTGCGTCGCTTTAACTGACACCCAAACAAAATTTGCGTCCTTTTTTCCCCACAAATTTTCTTTTGGTGGTATTTGATCACCTGTTTTTATTTTTTGCGCTATAAACAAAAAAAATTGCGACAATTTTGAAAAAAATTTTTTTCTTACTTTTTGCTATAATAAATATCCCCCCAAAAAAACAGTTTAGTTTGGGCCAATATGTATTCTTCAACAACTAAAATATTTTTGGTAAAAAAATAAATAAAAAATTTTAAAAAACGCAATAAGCGTATATTGATTGGTTTGCGCAAAAGTTATAGCGTCTACAAACTATGGGAAAGATTTATGGCATTTTTATGGCGTTTTTATTTTTTTTTTTGTTTTTTTAGTAGTAATGGCGGTGATCTGCGATTTTTAGCAGTATTGTGACATTGCGGCGGACAGATTGAACACTTTTGACACATTTTTGGGTCCATTGACATTTATAGAGCGATCAGTGCTATAAATATGCATTGATTACTGTGTAAATGTCACTGTCAAACAGCCTTTTTACACAATGCTCCTTAGGTTCCACAGTGAGTATAACAAGCATGCTTTACTGCATATACAGACTGATTTTACTGTTGTGGGTTTAGCAACACTAACCTGTTAGTGAGTCAAAGTTAAAAAAAAGTGTTACTAAACCCACAACAGTAAAATCAGTCTGTATATGCAGTAAAGCATGCTTGTTATACTCACTGTGGAACCTAAGGGGTTAATCCTCTGCAGTGTGTAAAAAGGCTGCTTAATCCCGTATGCACATATTCTCTTCTTCTTCCACTGACTCCAGAACAGGTCCGCATAAAACAGAGCCTTTGGAGTCAGGCTGCACATGCTCAGTTTGGTGTGTATTGCTAGAGAGTTTTTTTTTTCTTGGGAGAGTGCATGTGATCAGCACGGGGCCAATCAGCACTGTCCAGACAGAGTCAGGGGTCCTTCAGCCTTATAGGACAGTCAGAGCAGAAGACACAATACTGCTATATACTGCTGATGAGAAAAGGTATTTAGCAGTTTATATTTACTAAAATAATAGCCAGACAGAGACATGTCCAGACAGAGAGTCAGGGGTCCTGCATCCTAATAGGACAGCCAGTGCACTATGAAAATGCCTCCTACAAGCTTTACCAAGAACTGCTAGAAGTCTCAAGACTGCTATATAGTGCTGATAAGAAAAAGGTATTTAGCAGTTTATATTAATTACTAAAATAATTGCATTTCCATGTTCTGTGTACTGTGGGAGACCAGATATAGTGAATGCAGGGTCCTAGGTTTAGTAACACTTTAACCACTTGCCGACCGCCGCACAACGACGTACGTCCAAATTTGGCGGCGGATACCGTTGTTATGGCAGCAGCTAGCTGCCATAACCCCGGTATTCCCGTTTTCGTGCGGCGGTCGGCTTTTTTTTTTTTTGGCGGTGTGGGTGGACCCCCGCTTTAAGTGGTGTAGCAGAGCGTCCCAGAGAGAGCCAGGAAAAGTCCTGTTCGGGGTTTATACATCTCCCAGGCTCCTCTCATACAGGTTCAGGGATCTCTGATCCATGGTCCAGTTCAGTTCTTGGTCCTCTCCCCCAGGCTAATTTAAGCTCACCTGAGCAAGACAGCCCTTGCTCTTGGCCTGGGATACTCAGAGAACTTCTGTGTAAGAGTGCAAAAAGGTATGTGGAAGCTGACAAGCTGTAGGCTTGCTCAGCTTAGTAGTTAGGATCTGTAAATATTGTTTAGTTAGTGCCGAGACACGGCTAGGTTTTGTTTTGGCTATTTTTGTTCCTATTTGTTTCTTTTGGAACACTGTACAGCACCTGTAAATAGACTTGTATATATCACAAATAAACACCGCACTGTTTGTCACTATTCCACTGGATTTGGTATCTGTGCCTGAAAGACTGCTCATCCCAGGGAGCTTTGTACCTGCTACCTGTCCCCCAGGTTACATATGGTGGAGAATGCGGGCAGCTGTAGTAAGTTACTACTTAAAAGGCCAGTACCTAGAGTGACTAAACATGGAGGAAATCCTAAAACAATTGATGATATCCAATGCTGCACAGCAACAATCCAATGCTGCACAGCAACAAGCAAACGTTGCACTGCAGCAAACAAACGCTATCGCACAGGAGCAAACCAAGGCGCTGTGCCAACAGATTGGTGCTGTACAGGAGCTATCGCAGAGGCTGTTTGAACAGCTAGCCACTGATGCAAAAGAGGATAGGAAAACCTTGGCTGCGGTTGTGGAGACGCTAGCACAGTGGTCACCTGCTAAAGTTAATGTTGTTGGAGACAAGCCCTCAGCCATCCATGTGGGTCGCTTTCTTTCCAAGATGACTGCAGATGATGATCCAGAGGCCTTTCTCTTAACTTTTGAACGGACCGCTGAGAGGGAAGGTTGGCCCAAAACCCAGTGGGCAGGACTGGTCGCCCCCTTGCTGTCTGGAGAATCGCAGAAGGCCTACTATGATTTGGAGTCAGCAGAAGCAGGAGACTATGAAAAGGTCAAGCGGGAAATCCTGGCGCGACTTGGTGTCACCCTGGCAGTTCGAGCACAGCGGGTCCACAGCTGGTTCTTCCAAGACGAGAGGCCCCCAAGATCGCAGATGTTCGACCTAATTCACTTGGTGAGAAAATGGCTACAGCCGGAGTCCCTGTCTGGGCCACAAATAGTGGAGCGTGTGGTCATGGACCGGTTCCTGAGGTCCCTACCAGTTCCCCTGCAGAAGTGGGTGAGTCAAGGAGACCCCAACTCGGCGGACAACCTCGTGGAACTTGTTGAAAGGTACTTTGCTGCAGAGAACCTGGTCACCACCCCTACAGCCGCACGGACTTTCCGCCCAAAGCCACGGTCTCCCCAGGCAACCGGTAAGACTGTTCCAGGGGAAGTGGGTGGTAAGCATGGCAAGGAAATAGGGGGGAGGATTTTTGGTGCCAGGACTGAAGTTTGGCGTCCCAAACAAGGGAAGCTACTGCCTGTCAGCAAACCAAACTGGGGAAACATCAGGTGTTTTCGTTGCCAAGAACTGGGACATGTTGCAGCAAACTGTCCATTGACAGATGAACCAATGCAGTGCGATCTGTCTATTAGAAGGCAGTCTATGTTTGCTGCTGTTTCATGCGCTGCAGCACCAAGTATGGGAAAACACATGTGCCAAATGACTGTTAATAATAAGCCTATTACGGCCTTGCTAGACTCTGGAAGTCTAGTGACTTTGGTTACAGCTGAGATGGTTGACACTGTGAATTTGCATGCTAAAAAAGTTGCTGTGATCTGTGTACATGGGGATACCCGCGAGTATCCTATAGCCACTGTTCAGTTTAAAACTGGCTTAGGTACGGTGACCCATCCGGTCGGACTTGTGCCCCACTTGGTGCACGAGGCCATCATTGGTAGGGACTTCCCTAAGTTTTGGGAACTGTGGGATCGTCCCGACCCGGTCGCAGTAGCTGACTCAGTGACAGAGCCAGAACTCCTGGCCGCTACTGACAATATGGGTTCAGGGGACTCTTCTCAGGGCTCCCCAGGTTTTCCTTTCTCAGTTATGGCAGGAGAGCTGGAGGAGCCTGAGGAGGTCCCCACAACCAGTGGAGCTGGACAGCCATCTGCTGAATCTGAGCCTACGTTGGAGTTTGCTGACCTTAATGTACACAAGGAAAATTTTGGTACCGAGCAGAGAAAAGACCCAACCCTTGCCAGGGCCTGGGAAAATGTAATGGTGATTAATGATGTACCTGTCGAATCAGGGGACAGGCTCTGTTTTCCTTATTTTAGCAGCAATGAGGATTTATTGTATCGTGTATGTAAAAAAAATGATGAAGTGGTTGAACAGTTGGTGGTCCCTAAGCCATACAGACGGGTGGTGTTGGAACTTGCCCATGGGCACTTGCTAGGAGGTCATTTAGGGGTTGAGAAAACGACTGAAAGGGTGTTGCGCAGGTTTTATTGGCCCGGAATACAGAAGGATATTGAGAATTATTGTCAATCCTGTCCTGTGTGTCAGATGTCAGCCCCACTACAACACTTCCGAAGTCCTTTAGTGCCCTTGCCCATTATTGAAGTGCCCTTTGAGAGGATTGCCATGGACCTTGTGGGTCCACTCCCCAAGTCTGCCCGAGGTCATCAGCATATCCTCGTAATCATGGATTATGCTACCCGTTACCCAGAGGCAATTCCCTTACGCACCGCGTCTGCTAAAAACATTGCCAAAGAGCTGTTTATGGTGTTCAGTCGTGTTGGAATCCCTAAAGAAGTCCTTACAGACCAGGGCACCCCATTTATGTCACGAATAACTAGAGAGCTGTGCAAGTTATTTAAGGTGACGCAATTGCGAACCTCGGTGTACCATCCTCAAACGGATGGCTTGGTGGAACGCTTCAATAAAACATTAAAAAGCATGTTAAAAAAGGTTGTTGACAAGGATGGGAAAAACTGGGACTTCCTGATACCATACTTGATGTTTGCCATCAGGGAGGTTCCCCAGTCCTCCACGGGGTACTCTCCCTTTGAGTTGCTTTATGGGAGACACCCTCGGGGACTCTTGGACATAGCCAAAGAAACTTGGGAGGGGGAGCAGACACCCCATAAAAGTGTCATTGAGCATATCGCTCAAATGCAGGACAGGATTGCAGCAATCATGCCGTTGGTAAAAGAACACTTACTGCAGGCCCAAACAGCTCAACAGAGGATATACAACAGGGGGGCCCAACTCCGTGTTTTCTCACCTGGTGATAGGGTCCTGGTGTTAGTTCCCACTGTTGAGAGCAAGTTCCTGGCTAAGTGGCAGGGTCCCTTTGAAGTAATTGAAAGAGTTGGGGAGGTCAATTACAAAATATATCAACCAGGAAAAAGGAAGCCCGAACAGATTTACCACATAAACCTGTTAAAGCCCTGGAAGGATAGGCTGGCGTTAACTGCGAGGTCCCTCCCGGTAACGCCTAAGGGTACTGAGTCTCCTCTGATCCCTGAGGTCACGATTCCAGACACCCTGTCATATTCTCAAAAGCAGGAAACTAGAGAATTCCTGATAAGAAATAGAGAGAAATTTTCAGAGTTACCTGGCACGACTTCAGCAGTTCAGCATGATATTGTTACTGAACCTGGGGTCCGTGTCAAGCTAAAACCATACCGAATTCCTGAAGCAAGGAGAAAGGACATCAGCGAGGAAGTTAAAAGAATGTTGGAGCTAGATGTCATTGAGGAATCCAATAGTGACTGGTCTAGCCCCATCGTGTTAGTCCCAAAAGCGGATGGCACTTGGAGGTTCTGTAATGACTTCAGGAAGCTTAATGCAGTGACAAAGTTTGACACGTACCCAATGCCCAGAGTGGACGAACTTATAGACCGACTTGGCAAGGCTCGCTATCTGACCACTTTGGACTTGACAAAAGGTTATTGGCAAATACCCCTGACTGGTAGCGCCAAAGAGAAGACTGCATTTGTGACCCCAGAGGGTTCCTTTCAATATAAAAAAATGCCTTTTGGGTTGCAAAATGCCCCGCCACATTTCAGAGGGCCATGGACAGGACTCTAAGACCCCACCGACAATATGCAGCAGCATATCTAGATGACATAGTGGTACATAGCACTGACTGGGAGTCTCACTTGCCCCGGGTCCAGGCTGTCCTCGATTCCCTCTTCAAAGAAGGTTTTACAGCAAATCCAAAAAAATGTGCCATTGGTCTAGAGGAAGCCAAGTATTTGGGCTACACTATTGGGCGTAGTGTAATAAAACCTCAAGTGAATAAAATAGAAGCCATCCAGGAATGGCCACGTCCTGCAAACAAGAAGCAGGTCAGGGCCTTTCTTGGCATTGCGGGGTATTATAGAAGATTTATCCCAAATTTTGCAACTATAGCTGCCCCACTGACAGACCTTACGAAAGGGAGAGACTCTGTAATGGTGAAATGGTCCTCAGTAGCAGAGGAATCTTTCCAAGTCCTGAAGAAGGCTCTTTGTGCACAACCAGTACTGTACTCCCCCGATTTCTCCAAAGATTTTTTGGTTCAGACGGATGCGTCTGATGTTGGTATCGGGGCAGTACTATCACAGGTACACAATGGGGAAGAACACCCTGTGGTGTACCTAAGCAGAAAACTCAATGACCATGAGCAAAGGTATGCAGTCATTGAAAAGGAGTGTTTAGCCATAAAGTGGGCCGTGGACGCACTCAGGTACTATTTGTTAGGACGCCAGTTTGAGTTAATAACTGACCATGCTCCTCTGAAATGGATGGCCCAAAAGAAGGAGACTAATAGACGGGTGAACCGGTGGTTTTTGGCTCTACAGGATTACTCATTCACTGTAAAACACAGGCCAGGTGTTGAGATGGGGAATGTAGATGCCCTGTCCCGTGTTCACTCCTGTTGGGCTACAGGTGTTCCAACCCTGGGGTTGAAACAAGGGGGGAGGATATGTAGCAGAGCGTCCCAGAGAGAGCCAGGAAAAGTCCTGTTCGGGGTTTATACATCTCCCAGGCTCCTCTCATACAGGTTCAGGGATCTCTGATCCATGGTCCAGTTCAGTTCTTGGTCCTCTCCCCCAGGCTAATTTAAGCTCACCTGAGCAAGACAGCCCTTGCTCTTGGCCTGGGATACTCAGAGAACTTCTGTGTAAGAGTGCAAAAAGGTATGTGGAAGCTGACAAGCTGTAGGCTTGCTCAGCTTAGTAGTTAGGATCTGTAAATATTGTTTAGTTAGTGCCGAGACACGGCTAGGTTTTGTTTTGGCTATTTTTGTTCCTATTTGTTTCTTTTGGAACACTGTACAGCACCTGTAAATAGACTTGTATATATCACAAATAAACACTGCACTGTTTGTCACTATTCCACTGGATTTGGTATCTGTGCCTGAAAGACTGCTCATCCCAGGGAGCTTTGTACCTGCTACCTGTCCCCCAGGTTACAGTGGTTAAAGTCATAAAAGAACGCTGTGCCTCAAAATAAATAAATAAAAATTATTTGTGTACACTGTTTCATGACAAAGTAATTGTCAGTCAAACTATCACAGCACTGAAAGCTTAGCAATGGTCTGGTAATGAATGGGGCTTTTCAGGCTGGTACTGAAGTGGTTAAATAACTGCACCGGCATACTAAACGACGGCAACCGATTTACTTCCAATAAACAATCATAACACATGCGCCAGCTTTAAAAATACACCGCAAAGTAAAACACTAACACAACTCCAACTTACACTCCCAACAGTTATTACATGCAATAAACATTGACATCCATTTAACAAATACATCCAGACCCATGCATCATCGTAAACTGCTCTTCATCCTGACTTAGCAGAAACTGAATAATTAAAGGCTATTAAGTTACGACGGTCCCATCACACTTTAACACATTCCCTTCATACTACTCCTCGCTAGCTCAGTGCGTTTTATGTTACATGAACTTACGTGAAGGAAACACAGCTGCACAAAAAAGAACAAGGGAAAAAAGAATACGTGCATGTAAATGTTCCAGGAGTCACGCTATTGTAGCAGACGCGGTTTCAAACTACGCGAAACTGCGCGAACCCCGATCTTCTGACCTTCGGGGCTCATGCTGTACACCAGTGTTTCTCAAGGCACCCCAACAAGTCATGTTTTCAGGATTTCCCTCAGATGAAACTGCTGTGGTAATTACTAAGGCAATGAAACTGATCAAATCACCTGTGCAAAAAAATTGGCTAGCCTGAAAACATGACCTGTTGGGGCGCCTCGCGGACTGGAGTTGAGAAACACTGCTGTACACCGTCCATATCAGTGTATCTCTGCAGACGGTACAGCCATAGGTTTTCGATCAAAAGGCAGACAGGAAGCCTGTATAAAGCAATGATAGTCTGATACTTTCTGCGGCTTTTTAATTCTGTGGCTTTTTAATATGAAATCGCACATGAAGCAATCTCTGGTGATAAGGGACAGACATGCACCCAAAGCCAAGGATGCCCTTATTGGGCGAATAGCGGGACTTTTAGGCTGGGTTCACACTAGCTGCAAACACAGCTCATGGCAGGTGGTCCGGTGTGTCGAGAAAAAAAAAAAACAGGAAGCAGACGCCTCTTAGACAAGACTGTAGTCATTTAATAGACAGAGCGCATTAAAAACACTCAATTTTAACTATTAGATTGTAAGCTCTTCTGAGGCCCTCTTAATCCTCTTGTATTTTATTGTATTATAACTGTATTGTCTCCCTTTTATATTGTAAAGCCCTGCGTAAACTGTTGGCGCTATATAAATCCTGAATAATAATAATAATAAAGTATCATTAATCAGGCACAGTAGAGTCCGGTTACACCGATCTCCGTCACAGCTTCCAGCAGGGGTCACGACCTGTGAATCCAAAGCGAGGCTTGGAAGGCAGCTGGTGGATCACAGGGGAGCACCGGAACACAGCATGCGGCGTGATGGCGTCACGGACGTAATGACGACACGTTTCCCAGGGGGATGTCTTTAGTGCGCGCTCCTTTCTCTCAGCTTGAGTTAGGAGCGCGCGCTAAAGACATCCCCCTAGTGCACATGCTCGGAAACGTGTCGCCATCATGCCACATGCTGTGTTCCAGCGCTCCCCCTGTGATCCACCAGCTGCCTTCCAAGCCTCGCTTTGGACTCTGCTCGCACGCCGAAAGGCCCCTGCTGGACAGGACGCCGGCCATGCTCGGATTCACAGGATGTGGCCCCTGCTGGAAGCTGTGGCGGAGATCGGTGTAACCGGACTCTACTGTGCCTGATTAATGATACTTAAAAGTGAGTGTTGTTAATGCTCTTTGTCTATTAACCGCTTCAGCCCCGGAAGATTTTACCCCCTTCCTGACCAGAGCACTTTTTGCGTTTCGGCACTGCGTCGCTTTCACTGAAAATTGCGCGGTCATGCGACATTGCACCCAAACAAAATTTACGTCCCTTTTTTCCCAAAAATAGAGCTTTCTTTTGGTGGTATTTGATCACCTCTGCGGTTTTTTTTATAAAAAGAGCGACAATTTTGAAAAAAAAAAAAACAATATTTTTTTACATTTTGCTTTAGTAAATATCCCCCAAAAATATATAAAAAAAACACATTTTTTTCCTCAGTTTAGGCCGATATGTAATCTTCTACATATTTTTGGTAAAAAAAAAAAAATCACAATAAGCGTATATTGATTGGTTTGTGCAAAAGTTATAGCGTCTACAAAATAGGGGATCGTTTTATGGCATTTTTATAAAAAAAATGTTTTTTATTAGTAATGGCGGCGATCTGCGATTTTTATCGTGACTGCGATATTATGGCGGACACATCGGACACTATTTTGGGACCAGTCATTTATACAGCGATCAGTGCTATAAAAATGCACTGATTACCGTGTAAATGACACTGGCAGGGAAGGGGTTAAACACTAGGGGGCGATCAAGGGGTTAAGTGTGTCCTAGGGAGTGATTCTAACTGTGGGGGGGGGGGTGGTTGGCTACAACTCACATGACAGCGATCACTGCTCTCGATGACAGGGAGCAGTGATCTCTGTCATGACACAAGGCAGAACGGGGAGATGCCTTGTTTACCTAGGCACTTCCCCATTCTGCGGCATCGTGACACGATCGCCGGGAGACCAGCAGACATTGAGTCCACTCTCGCGCCCGCTAACACCGTCAATTAAAGGGGAGGTACAGGTACGCCCATTTGCCCACCACTGCCATTGTGCCGACGTATATCGGTGTACAGCGGTCGGCAAGTGGTTAAATGACTAGAGTCTTATCTAAGAGGCGCCTGCTTCCTGTTTTTTCCTCTCTACATGTTCGGAGTGTGCTTCGGCTCCCCCTGCAAGGCTGCCCCGTCTCCATACACTGTTTTCTCACACAGAGCTTAATAGCTCAAAGGACTCTTGTATGGACTCAGATCTCATGCTACAAACTATAACCTGCGCCACTATCCATTGTATTCCTTTTGTCCGGTGTGTCCCTGTACACCATTTCAGGTGCTAATCAGCACCGATTTTTTGGCATAATTCGCACCTGAAAAGAAGCCAAAGACGCACGGGACCCTTTTCCAATGTGCGCCGCGGCCGCCCCCGGGATGTGTGAATCGGCTCCATTGAAAGTTGGTCACACAAGTCTCCTGTCATGTGAATTGGATGAGGGGAAACCCCCATCCAATTTGCATCAGTGTGAACCCAGCCTTAGGCCAGCTTCACACTGAGGTGATTTTCCCATTCATTTCAGTGTGACTTTTCACATTGGGGCGGTGCGCTTGCGGGACGTTAGGAAAAGTCCTGCAAGCAGCATCTTTGGAGCAGTTTGGGAACCCTTTGATAATTAGATAATAACGCAGTGCAGTGAAGGTAGGTAAAAACTTGGTTTAGGCCTCTTTCTCACGGGGCGGATCAGTGATGATCCGCCCCGTGAACATCCGCTGGCTCAGCGGGGATCACTCCGCCGATCCCCGCTGAGCAGGAAGATGACAGGTCCATCGCTGCACACTGTGCAGCGACGGACCTGTCAGAGTGCCGCTCTCCCCTATGGGGGGATCGGATGATGACGGACCATAGTGTCCGTCGTCACCCGATCCGATCCGAAAACGGATGGAAAAGTAGGTTTTTCCTCCGTTACACTTTTCGGATCGGAGCGGGTCGGATGTCAGCGGACATGTCACCGCTGACATCCGACGCTCCATAGGGATGAATGTATGTCCGTTTTTCATCCGAAAACGGAAGGATGAAAAACGGACATACGGATCCTCAATGTGAAAGAGGCCTTAGGTGGTTTAGAACTTCTGCCCCCTCCAGAAGCAATCACCACCAGAGTTGAGAAAGCTGAGCTATAAAGGAGTATATGGATGGGTGTGGCGCTGTTCTGATTAGGTGGTAATCTACTCCCCTCACCCCTCCAAGGTGGCCGAGGTGGTTATGAGTATTTTTGCCTCAGATATAAAAAATAGGTGAAAGAATGTATAGGTGAAAACATATATGGAATAGTTTGGGAACCCTGCCCATTGAAATGGAAGCCTAAAAAGCGATTCGGAAGCGCCGCAAAAGGGGCTAGCAGCCGAAAAGCGCTGCTAAAATGAGCAGCGCTGTAGCGCTGCCGCGGCTCAGGGTAAAGCTGGCCTACAGGTACCATAATGTATGGTATATGTACATATGGAGGGAACACAGACAAGTATCCACCCAAAGTATCCAAAGGGTGATAAATCACTGGCCATTAATTAAACAAAATAACTCACTTAGGGCCCTTTCACACGGGCGGACCGATCCAGTCCACCGGTCAGCTTTCAGTCAGACCCGATCAGACCCTCCAGTCTCCTCTATGGAGCGGCTGGTGTCAACGAGCATGTGTCCATTCACACCTGCCGACATCCGATCAGTTCCGCTAAAAACAGACAGATAGGGATACATTCCCCATCCATCTGGAGGATCAGATGGAAGTCGGGTGTAAACGGACAGGCGGTCCGTTTACACCCGACTGCCCATAGAGGAGAGCGGGCTGTGTCTGTTCTGCATAAGCGGAGTGGACAAGGACCAGCCATCCGCCTGTTCAGCGGTGATCAGCGGACAGATTCCTCGCTGAGCAGGCAGACTCCGACGTGTGGAAGGGGCCTTAATATGCACAAAAACGAAAAACTCTCCATTACTATCCTTGTTAAATTACAAAAGGGACTTACAAGGCAACATTATTATTATTATTATTATACAGGATTTATATAGTGTCAACAGTTTACGCAGAGCTTTGCAATATAAAGGGAGACAGCACAGTTACAATAAAATACAAGAGGGTTGAGAGGGCCTTGCTCATATGAGCTTACAATCTAATAGGGTGGGGCAAGTGGTACAAAAGGTAATAACTCTGAGGGATGAGCAGATGGAAGAATTGGGGTTCATGTACACTGGATGCTCCCTAGATGTCTTTGTGTGCATGGACGCATAGAATTTTATTGAGTTGTGCTCAAGGGCTAATGCCAAAAGCTCCAAAAACATGAGTTTAGGAGCATGATGCCTTATAAGTTCAGTTGTTTGGTGGAAGCGGGAAAGGCTTCCCTTAAGAGTTGAGTTTTCAGGGACTGTCAAAAAGGTGGCCAGAGTAGGAAGAGAGTTCCAGAAGATGGGAGAGGCTCTGGAGAAGTCCTGGAGATGAGAACGAGAGAAGGAAACCATAGAGCTAGAGAGCAGGAGGTCTTGGGAAGAGCAGAGAGGACGGTTTGGGTGATATTTGGAGGCAGGATTGGTGATGTAGCTAGGGGCAGAGTTGTGAATGGCTTTGTATGTTGTTAGTATTTTAAATTGAATTTGCTGGTCAGTTGGAGGCCAGTGGAGGGATTGGCAGAGAGGGGTGGCAGACACTGAGTAGTTGGTAAGGTAGAGGAGTCTGGCAGCAGCATTCATGATAGAGTGAAGGGGGCATAGTCTACGTAGAGGTAGGCCTAAAGCCTCGTAGACACAATCGGATTTTCCGACAGGAAATGTGTGATGACAGGTTGTTGGCGGAAAATCCGACCGTGAGTACGCTCCATCGGACAATTGTTGTCGGATTTTTCGTGGACAAATGTTGGATAGCAGGTTTTCCATGGACAAATGTGTGTTGTCGGATTTTCCGAGCGTGTGTACACAAGTCCGTCAGACAAAAGTCCAAAGTACAAACACGCATGCTCGGAAGCAAGGACGAGCCAGGAACCGTCAGTCTTGTAAACTAGCATTCGTAATGGAGAATTAACATTCGTGACGCGGCAAATTAAGAAATCTCGAAATGCAGCGCACAATTCTCTTCTTCTTTAATGGGATAATAATGAAGCTGCTTTTCTGGTGATACTGATGGAGTTATTGCAAACAAATTTTTAAAGGCTTTTTTTTTTCTAGTGATATCAAGAATAATATTATTATGCTTTTTTTTTCTTTTTTTTTTTTTTATTTGGCCGTTACCACAACACCATTATCCCGTAGATTTTAAGATCAAAGATACAACTATGTTGGTTCCCTTGTTAATTTTACATTGTATTTTTTTAAACGTAACTGCCTACTCCCAAACTGTCATTTGAAGTAAAACACAGAGGCAAGTATTATTCTACACATTTTTTTTTATTGTGCATTAAAAAAAGAAAACAAATAAAATTAGACATGCTATCTGCCAATAGAACTTAACCAAAAAGTGCATTCTATGCATACAAAAATATAGAAAATATACCAAATCAAATCATTATTAACCACTTGAGCCCCGGACCATTATGCTGCCTAAGGACCAGAGGTCTTTTTACAATTCGGCACTGCGTCGCTTTAACTGCTAATTGCGCGGTCATGCAATGCTGTACCCAAACGAAATTTGCGTCCTTTTCTTCCCACAAATAGAGCTTTCTTTTGATGGTATTTGATCACCTCTGCGGTTTTTATTTTTTGCGCTATAAATGGAAAAAGACCGAAAATTTTGAAAAAAAATGATATTTTCTACTTTTTGTTATAAAAAAAATCCAATAAACTCAATTTTAGTCATACATTTAGGCCAAAATGTATTCGGCCACATGTTTTTGGTAAAAAAAATGTCAATAAGCGTATATTTATTGGTTTGCGCAAAAGTTATAGCGTCTACAAACTAGGGTACATTTTCTGTAATTTACACAGCTTTTAGTTTATGACTGCCTATGTCATTTCTTGAGGTGCTAAAATGGCAGGGCAGTACAAAACCCCCCCAAATGACCCCATTGTGGAAAGTAGACACCCCAAGGAAATTGCTGAGAGGCATGTTGAACCCATTGAATATTTATTTTTTTTGTCCCAAGTGATTGAATAATGACAAAAAAAAAAAAAATATTTACAAAAAGTTGTCACTAAATGATATATTGCTCACACAGGCCATGGGCCTATGTGGAATTGCACCCCAAAATACATTCTGCTGCTTCTCCTGAATATGGGGATACCACATGTGTGGGACTTTTTGGGAGCCTAGCCGCGTACGGGGCCCCGAAATCCAATCACCGCCTTCAGGATTTCTAAGGGCGTAAATTTATGATTTCACTCTTTACTGCCTATCACAGTTTCGGAGGCCATGGAATGCCCAGGTGGCACAAAACCCCCCCAAATGACCCCATTTTGGAAAGTAGACACCCCAAGCTATTTCCAGAGAGGCATATTGAGTCCATGGAATATTTTATATTTTGACACAAGTTGCTGGAAAGTGACACATTTTTTTTTTTTTTTTTTTTTTGCACAAAGTTGTCACTAAATGATATATTGCTCACACAGGCCATGGGCATATGTGGAATTGCACCCCAAAATACATTTAGCTACTTCTCCTGAGTACGGGGATACCACATGTGTGGGGCTTTTTGGGAGCCTAGCCATGTACGGGACCCCGAAAACCAATCACCGCCTTCAGGATTTCTAAGGGTGAAAATTTTTGATTTCACTCTTCACTGCCTATCACAGTTTCGGAGGCCATGGAATGCCCAGGTGGCACAAAACCCCCCCAAATGACCCCATTTTGGAAAGTAGACACCCCAAGCTATTTGCTGAGAGGCATGGTGAGTATTTTGCAGCTCTCATTTGTTTTTGAAAATGAAGAAAGACAAGAAAAAACTTTTTTTTTTTTTCTTTTTTCAATTTTCAAAACTTTGTGACAAAAAGTGAGGTCTGCAAAATACTCACTATACCTCTCATCAAATAGCTTGGGGTGTCTACTTTCCAAAATGGGGTCATTTGGGGGGGGTTTGTGCCACCTGGGCATTCCATGGTCTCCGAAACTGTGATAAGCAGTCAAGAGAGAAATCAAAAATTCACGCCCTTAGAAAGCCTGAAGGCGGTGCTTGGTTTTCGGGGTTCCGTACGCGGCTAGGCTCCCAAAAAGTCTCACACATGTGGTATCCCCGTACTCAGGAGAAGCAGCAGAATGTATTTTGGGGTATAATTTCACATATTCCCATGGCATGTTTGAGCAATATATCATTTAGTGACAATTTTGTGCAAAAAAAAAAAAAAATTGTCTCTTTCCCGCAACTTGTGTCGCAATATAAAATATTCCATGGACTCGACATGCCTCTCAGCAAATAGCTTGGGGTGTCTACTTTCCAAAATGGGGTCATTTGGGGGGGTTTTGAACTGTCCTGGCATTTTATGCACAACATTTAGAAGCTTATGTCACACATCACCCACTCTTCTAACCACTTGAAGACAAAGCCCTTTCTGACACTTATTGTTTACATGAAAAAGTTTTTTTTTTTTGCAAGAAAATTACTTTGAACCCCCAAACATTATATATTTTTTTAAAGCAAATGCCCTACAGATTAAAATGGTGGGTGTTTCATTTTTTTTTTTCACACAGTATTTGCGCAGCGATTTTTCAAACGCATTTTTTGGGGAAAAAACACACTTTTTTAAATTTTAATGCACTAAAACACACTATATTGCCCAAATGTTTGATGAAATAAAAAAGATGATCTTAGGCCGAGTACATGGATACCAAACATGACATGCTTTACAATTGCGCACAAACGTGCAGTGGCAACAAAATTAAATACATTTTTAAAAGCCTTTAAAAGCCTTTACAGGTTACCACTTTAGATTTACAGAGGAGGTCTACTGCAAAAATTACTGCCCTCGATCTAACCTTCGCGGTGATACCTCACATGCATGGTGCAATTGCTGTTTACGTTTGACGACAGACCGCCGCTTGCGTTCGCCTTAGTGTGAGAGCAGGGGGCGACAGGGGTGCTTTTTTTTTTTTTTTTTTTTTTTTTTTTCTTTATTATTTTTTTGCTTTTTTATCTTATTTTTAAACTGTTCCTTTCATTTTTATTTTTTTTTAATCATTTTTATTGTTATCTCGGGGAATGTAAATATCCCCTATGATAGCAATAGGTAGTGACAGGTACTCTTTTTTGAAAAAATTGGGGTCTATTAGACCCTAGATCTCTCCTCTGCCCTCAAAGCATCTGACCACACCAAGATCGGTGTGATAAAATGCTTCCCCAATTTCCCAATGGCGCTATTTACATCCAGCGAAATCTAAGTCATAAAATGCTCGTAGCTTCCGGTTTCTTAGGCCATAGAGATGTTTGGAGCCACTCTGGTCTCTGATCAGCTCTATGGTCAGCTGGCTGAATCACCGGCTGCATTTTCAGGTTCCCTGTTGAGACAGGAGAGCCAGAGAAAAACACGGAAGACGGTGGGGGGGGGGGGGCATTCCCTCCCACGGCTTGTAAAAGCAGTCTAGAGGCTAATTAGCCGCTAGGATTGCTTTTACATGAAAGCCGACGGCTGGCTGAAAAGAATGATACCAAGATGATACCTAAACCTGCAGGCATCATTCTGGTATAACCACTCAAAGTTGTGAATGGCGTACCTGAAGACAAAAAAATGGTTAACAATAAAGCACAGTAAACGGTAAAGTATAAAAAATTGCATACCTGAAAAGCAAACATGATAAAACATAATAACAATAAAACATTGCAGAATAGAATACAGTAAAAAAGAGCAGAACAATAGAGAGAATAGAGAGAGAGAGAACAATAAAACGACAACTATTTTTTTTTATTTTATATATATATATATATATATATTTTTTTTTTTTACACTTTTTTTGTAACTAACTTTTATAACTGTAACCGGTTCCAGATTCGGGTCTCTCAAAATGCGATGGCATCTTGGGAGACCCTGTGAAAGTGTGCCTAGTCTGTGCAATGCTGTACCCTACGCTAATACTCAACTAGTGCATGGTAGCGTTCAAAACATTCACCAATGCAAAGACCAGGATTGTCAGGACAGGAGGGACAATAATAGCGGGTGTCACGCCTATATCCGCGCTAGCTGCAGACACAATATCTTTTTTGGGGGCGTTCGCTGGGTAGGGGTACTCGGGAGGACATAAAGAAAATGCCTCTCATGCAGCCGACTGCATTTGGTTGGGGATGTGAATGGGGGAAGTACGGGCGCTGCAGAAGCGGTGGGTTCCCAATTAGGATTGGCGAATGCAGTAGGAAGGGCACTATGGGCACGACGGGCCTGTGTTTGTCTTTTTGGTGGCAGCGGGACACTACTTTTGCTTGCCACCTCACCAGCTTGAACTGCACTTATGGGACTCGCCACGTCACCAAGTGTTACTGCAGTGCTGGTTTGACTACGACCGGGGTGTACTAGGCCGCTGGCGCTTGCCAGTTCACCAAAACACTACCAAAAAATCTGTTGGCGATCGCAGGGATCAGGCCTGACTCTGCGAACGCTGCAGTTATGCGTTTAGTCTTTTGTAAGTGACAGTGATCGATCGATACTGCACTTGGGTGGGCTGGGCTGGGCCGGGCGGAGGGGCAAAACGCAGGTGCTAACAGGTATCTGGGCTGATCCCGCTAACACTGCGTTTGTGAGAACCCTAAACTGCTGGGGATGCTAGTATAGATCTGATCGGATCAGATATTGATCCGTTCAGATACTATACCACTAAGGGTGGTGTACAGTGCGTGCGTGGGTGTTAGCGGTACTGGCGCTAACCTGACGCTGCCTGGGGCTGGTGCTTGCCAGTTCACCAAAATACTACCAAAAAAACTGTTAGCGATCGCAGGGATCAGGCCTGACTCTGCGAACGCTGCAGTTATGCATTTAGTGTTTTGTAAGTGTCAGTGATCGATCGATACTGCACTTGGGTGGGCTGGGCCGGGCGGAGGGGCAAAACGCAGGTGCTAGCAGGTATCTGGGCTGATTCCGCTAACACTGCGTTTTTGGGAACCCTAAACTGCTGGGGACACTAGTATAGATCTGATCGGATCAGATATTGATCCGTTCAGATACTATACCACTAAGGGAGGCGTATGCTGCGTGCGTGGGTGTTAGCGGTACTGGCGCTAACCTGACCCTGCCTGGGGCTGGTGCTTGCCAGTTCACCAAAATACTACCAAAAAAACTGTTAGCGATCGCAGGGATCAGGCCTGACTCTGCGAACGCTGCAGTTATGCGTTTAGTCTTTTGTAAGTGACAGTGATCGATCGATACTGCACTTGGGTGGGCTGGGCCGGGCGGAGGGGCAAAACGCAGGTGCTAGCAGGTATCTGGGCTGATCCCGCTAACACTGCGTTTTTGGGAACCCTAAACTGCTGGGGACGCTAGTATAGATCTGATCGGATCAGATATTGATGCGTTCAGATACTATACCACTAAGGGAGGTGTATGCTGCGTGCGTGGGTGTTAGCGGTACTGGCGCTAATCTGACGCTGCCTGGGGCGACGCATATCACCGCCGGGCGATCAGGGGGCTAAACCTTTATTCGGTAATAAACGGCGGGTGCCCTGACACTATAAAAAATAAACAAACTAACCAGCGTCAACCGTAACGGTTATACGGTGATCAGTGGTGAAAGGGTTAACTAGGGGGCAATCAAGGGGTTAAAACATTTATTCGGTAGTATATGGGGGTCCCTGACGCTATAAAACGCTGACGGCGAACCTAAATATTTATGTCCCTAACTAGCGTCACCAGCGACACTAATACAGCGATCAGAAAAATGATCGCTTAGTGACACTGGTGACAGGGGGTGATCAAGGGGTTAAAACTTTATTAGGGGGGGGTTAGGGGGGTACCCTAGACCTAAAGGGGGGTAACAGTATCTGTCCCAACACTGTAACTGTCAAAAACTGACACCTAGCAGTAATCAGAAAAAAAAAAAAAAAAAAAACTGCTGGTGTCAGTTTGTGACAGGGGGGGTGGTGATTGGGGGGGGATCGGGGGGCGATCGGGGGGGGGGATCGGGGTGTTTTGTGTGCCTGGCATGTTCTACTGTGTGTGTGTGTGTTGGTGCACTCACATACCTGTCTTCTCTCCTCGGGCCGGAACGGAAATTACCGAGCCGAGGAGAGATGACATCATTTCCTTTGCTGCTGTTTAGCATACAGCAGCAAAGGAATGATTCGATTGGCCGGCGGCGATCGCGAGGGGGGGGCCACGAACGGATGGTCTCCCCCTCACCACCGATCGCCGCTGGACAAACGGCGACCGCCTCGGGCACCGGGGGGGGGGTCCGATCGGACCCCCCACCCGCGGAAGGCAAATCACGTACCCTGTACGTGATTTTGCCTGTCCGTGCCACTTTGCCGACGTACATCGGCGTGAGGCGGTCGTCAAGTGGTTAATCAACCAAAAAATAAAATAAAAGCCTCACACATGTGTCCTGCTTCTTAATATAGGGGGTCAACAATGCCAAGAGTTGGTAAAAGCAGGGGTCTGTCATCCGCAGATAATTCTGAAAATCATCTGGATTATTCTCCTGGAGCTCCCGCAGCAAAGGCATATGTCATAATTGGGTACGATTAATAAAGCAACCAATTTTTGGTCCAAGAACTCCACCTCCTCCTGTTCCTGGACTGGACTTGGGTCAAGGCAATAACTTCAAGGCCAATAATAAATAACACGTTATCTCCTCCGATTCCCCAACATGTCTGGTTGACGAACGGCCGCTCAGAAACGAACTGAAAAGCACGAAAAGCGCAAACTGAAAAGCGCAAAATGAAAAAGCGTGAATCAACACTCACCAAACTTCTACTAACATGAAATTAGCAGAAAGAGCCCAAAGGGTGGCGCTAAAGAGCTGAAAAATGTAGTACGTTCGTGTTTGTTGGCCGACAATTCCCTGCCGTTTGTATGCAAGACGAAATCCAGGCACACGCCTTCGGACAAAAGTCAGAGGTTTTGTCTGCGGAAAATCCGATCATGTGTATGAGACTTAAGAGCGGGCAATATTAGTCAATAAGAGACTGAAGGAGTGAGGTGAGGGGTAGAGATAGATTTCAGCGTCATCGGCATAGAGATGGTACTGGAAGCCATGGAAGGTTATCAACTGGAGAAGGTCCAAGAACAGATCCTTGGAGGCCTCCTACAGAAAGAGGAAGTGGAGAGGAGGAGACAGGAGTTATAGGTGACACTGAAGAAGCGCTGTGATAGATAGGAAGAGAACCAAGAAAGAGCAGTATCCTGGAGGCCAAAGGAGTGGAAATTACAAGAGAGACTTACATGGCAACAATAATACATAAGTATATACACTACCGTTCAAAAGTTTGGGGTCACCCAAACAATTTTGTGTTTTCCATGAAAAGTCACACTTATTCACCACCATACGTTGTGAAATGAATAGAAAATAGAGTCAAGACATTGACAAGGTTAGAAATAATGATTTGTATTTGAAATAACATTGTTTTTACATCAAACTTTGCTTTCATCAAAGAATCCTCCTTTTGCAGCAATTACAGCATTGCACACCTTTGGCATTCTAGCTGTTAATTTATTGAGGTAAGCTGGAGAAATTGCACCCCACGCTTCTAGAAGCAGCTCCCACAAGTTGGATTGGTTGGATGGGCACTTCTGGCGTACCATACGGTCAAGCTGCTCCCGCAACAGCTCAATGGGGTTCAGATCTGTTGACTGTGCTGGCCACTCCATTACCGATAGAATACCAGCTGCCTGCTTCTGCTGTAAATAGTTCTTGCACAATTTGGAGGTGTGTTTAGGGTCATTGTCCTGTTGTAGGATGAAATTGGCTCCAATCAAGCGCTGTCCACTGGATATGGCATGGCGTTGCAAAATGGAGTGATAGCCTTCCTTATTCAGAATCCCTTTTACCCTGTACAAAGCTCCCACCTTACCAGCACCAAAGCAACCCCAGACCATCACATTACCTCCACCATGCTTAACAGATGGCGTCAGGCATTCTTCCAGCATCTTTTCATTTGTTCTGCGTCTCACAAACATTCTTCTTTGTGATCCAAACACCTCAAACTTGGATTCATCCGTCCACAACACTTTTTTCCAGTCTTCCTCTGTCCAATGTCTGTGTTCTTTTGCCCATCTTAATCTTTTTCTTTTATTGGCCAGTCTCAGATATGGCTTTTTCTTTGCCACTCTGCCCTGAAGCCCAAAATCCCGCAGCCGCCTCTTCACTGTAGATGTTGACACTGGTGTTTTGCGGGTACTATTTAATGAAGATGCCAGTTGGGGACCTGTGAGGCGTCTGTTTCTCAAACTAGAGACTCTAATGTGCTTATCTTCTTGCTTAGTTGTGCAACGCGGCCTCCCACTTCTTTTTCTACTCTGGTTAGAGCCTGTTTGTGCTGTCCTCTGAAGGGAGTAGTACACACCGTTGTAGGAAATCTTCAATTTCTTTGCAATTTCTCGCATGGAATAGCCTTCATTTCTAAGAACAAGAATAGACTGTCGAGTTTCAGATGAAAGTTCTCTTTTTCTGGCCATTTTGAGCGTTTAATTGACCCCACAAATGTGATGCTCCAGAAACTCAATCTGCTCACAGGAAGGTCAGTTTTGTAGCTTCTGGAAGGAGCTAGACTGTTTTTAGATGTGTGAACATGATTGCACAAGGGTTTGCTAATCATCAATTAGCCTTCTGAGCCAATGAGCAAACACATTGTACCATTAGAACACTGGAGTGATAGTTGCTGGAAATGGGCCTCTATACACCTATGTAGATATTGCACCAAAAACTAGACATTTGCAGTTAGAATAGTCATTTACCACATTAGCAATGTATAGAGTATATTTGTTTAAAGTTAGGACTAGTTTAAAGTTAGCTTCATTTAAAAGTACAGTGCTTTTCCTTCAAAAATAAGGACATTTCAATGTGACCCCAAACTTTTGAACGGTAGTGTAGGACCCAAAATATTTATTAAAGGGTTTGTAAACCCTCATGGGTTTTTCACCTTAATGCTTTCTATGTCAATCAAATCCAATGACGCTGCGCCAGGGGCTGAGTCCTGCATTCTGTGTGAATGGACATAGATGCGGTACTCAGGAGCGCACCCGCACGGGTGTCCACCCTAGGAGAGACTTCAACGTGGACATGATGCGGGGAGGAGCCACCAGCGCCGCTGAGGGACCTCAAAAGAGGATGATCGGGGCCTTTAAAGGAGCCCACAAAAAGTAAAGCGCCAAAATAGGTATCCTAATAATTATATCTAATAGCCCAAAAAAACTCATAGTTGCATGTGCAATTATCAAATATATCATCACATCCGATGTAGGACATGTACCTTGGTGCTTAATGCTGGGGGTGGACAGGAGTGCCTTCCTATTTACCTGGGCTCTCTAACTAAAGCCCCTCCCTGTCCCATGCCACTCGCACTATGCAGCCGCAAGTGTTGCACCATGCCTGTGAACACCATACTGTCATCACATTGGGATGTTGGTATCGTCTGCATAAAAAGTATTTACATTCTAGGATAGGCTATGCTTTCTTTATAACATATGACATACATCTGTCCCTAACCGCAGGTAATCGCTCCATGTGTGCTTACATACAAACAGTCATAAAACAGTGTCAACCTGTCAGTGAGGCTTCCTGTCTGTGTTTGATCGGAAACACATGTCCTTACCGGCCGCAGAAATACGCTAATCTTGATGATGTAGGCTCTAGATGGCCATTTGCATTAGCCCTGGTATGGATACAGCATCCACCAATTTGAACCTAACTACATACATAAAACGATGAACTTTTCAAGGTAAGAATAGGCCCATACACAAACACTAGGGTTGCACCGATACTAGTATCGTTATCGATGCCGATATTGAGTATTTGCACAAGAATCGGTGCTAGTGAAAATGCACCGATACCTAAAACCCATACTTTTAGGCTCGGTTCTTTGAGCTGTCAGTGGGTCTCCCCGGTGTTAAAGAAGTCGAGTAATTGGAGCTGTCAAAAAAAAAGCCAGCAATGTTTATTACCAATATTGCTCAGCCCTGAAACACTAAAATAAAAAGAAACATTGTTTATTTCTGTATATTTCTGTTTCTTCATCTGCAGATCAAAGGGATGAACAAATGTTCCTCTGTTTAACCTCTTAATAACCCTTAATATACTCTATTTAGACTTAATTAACTCCCTCTTCTCCGCCATTTAATTATTATTTTCCTGCTTTTTTTCTTTTGTTCACGTCTATTTTATAAGCGATAAACAATCAAAACTTTTTTTTTGTTTGCTTTGTTAGTGAATATTTTTACACATATATATTAACATATATTTACAAATTTCACATTGAAAAACTGCTAAATTAAAAAAAATCAATTTATTTAATTTGTAAATACCTTTTTAATGCTTTGTACCATTGTTGACAGCTGAAGTTAAAACAAAACAGTTGCGGTAGGTATCGGTAATTGGTATCGGCGAGTACTAAAAAAAAAAAGTATCGGTACTCGTACTCATTGTAAAAAAAATGGTATCGGTGCATCCCTAACAAACACCAAATGTAAAAAAAAAAAAAAAAAAGTGTATGCTTGCACTCCATTAGCTTCTTCCCCGGTAAGAGAGGCTGGGGAAAGTGAAAACAAACCCAAAAGTGATGTGATACACGTTGCTTCTGAGTTCTTACTAGGCAAGGGAGATCAGTGAAATCAGGGAACAGCTGAGCTGGTCTCCCTCCCCTTAACCTGGAAGTGTATATTGGATGGGGGGTGAATGTACCAGGGGTGCATGAGACAATCAGGTGAGTGATCAGCCACCCACTCACCTGATAGCAGACTTATCAGATTTACACAGGTTCGCGGCTGCTGTAGCACCCATAGTTCAACATCCTTCATCCCTCCACCCATCATCCTACAGCCTTCATTTCACCATCCACCATTCAACATCCTTCATCCCACCACCCATAATCCTACATCTTTCATCCCACTGCCCATCATCCTACATCTTTCATCCCACCATCCACCATTCAACATCCTTCATCCCACCACCCATAATCCTACATCTTTCATTCCATCGCCCATCATCCTACATCTTTCATCCCACCATCCACCATTTAACATCCTTCATCCCAATATTCAACACCCTTTATTTTGCAATCCGCCATCGTATTTTTCAGAGGAAGATCTCTTGATAGAAAGGAATAGCTGACTAGTTTGCCTGCACCAACACCAGTTTCAAAACTAAACAAATAGGTTTTAAGACTTCTAATTCCCTGTAAACACTGGCGGACTTTTCGGCATCAAAGGTCCGACGGTCTTTCGACGGAGTTATGACGGACTTTCTAACGAACGGACTTGCCTACACACGATCACACCAGAGTCTGACGGATTTGTACGTGATGACGTACGACCGGACTAAAATAAGGAAGTTGATAGCCAGTAGCCAATAGCTGCCCTAGCATCGGTTTTCGTCTGTCAGACTAGCATACGGACGAGCGGATTTTTTGACCGGACTCGAGTCCGTCAGAAAGATTTGAAACATGTTCCAAATCTAAAGTCCGTCACATTTTCGACAGAAAAGGTCTGCTGCAGGTCCGATGAAGCCCACGCACGGTCGAATTGTCTGATGGATTCGTTCCGTCGGACAAGTTTGGTCGAAAAGTCTGGCCGTGTGTACATGGCATAAGAGAAGCTGCATGCACAGCACAGCCACCCTGCAGACAAATTTTATTCACAAGAATTTCTAAGCACACCAAAACTGTATAATGAGCCTTCTACATGAGTGAAAACACTGCTAAAAATGTAGACCAGCCTTTCCCAACCAAAGTTCTATTGAAGCCTAGGGTTTCTCTTAAGGTTGCTAGGAGTTTCTTGACCAGAAAAACGGTGAATTGATCTTCCACTTGGGTTAACCACCACCGAAAGGGGGCAATTTTCCACTAATCACTAATGTAATAGATCACTTCTTATGTTATATACCCTGAGCTGTAACATTAATCATTTTTAGCAGGCGTTCCCCAGGATCTGAAATTAATTTCAAAGGTTCCTCCAAAGTAAGAATGTGAAGAAAAGTCAATACAGACAGTGGACTGTGTGGCAAATCCTACTGAAGCTGGTTAGTCCAGCTGTACATACAATAAGATCTGGTGGTTTGTTCTCTCTTCAGGCACAAGTTCAAACCTCAACTCACATAAAATTTCCTCAACCCCACAATTAGGTTAACCAAATTTTACAGAGAATTTATGGTCATACGCGTAATATAAAATCAAAAGAAAAATCACACAACAAAGAAAAAAAACACTAAAGTGGTCAAACTCAAATGAACTTTCGGTTTCGTCCAGGAACAGCCCTTGCTTTTCTAT
>JBBDGP010003495.1:812500-817500 GCA_037952835.1 Lithobates septentrionalis
CTGCGGGAATCCTTCCTGCCAGGCCACTGTCTTCTTCCGGCAGGGGGTGGGGGGTTTGGGGGAAGACAGTGATTATTTCTAGTGGTTATAGCAGCCACTAGCAATAGTCGCAGGTAAAACCCGGCATGTTGGTTGTACCCAAGTTGATCGATCGATCAACTTGGTACAATCAGCCGATCGATACACGGTTCGAATATCAGGCCGCTCCCTGCTGAACCGGCCGAGATTTGAACCATGCATGGCCTGCCTTAGGAAGGGGGCTGGGAAGTTATGTTTACCTTCATTGACTCTGACTGTACTGTGCCTGCAGATCTCATTATCAACTGTACACTGTATGTCTGTGCTAACAAAGAGTTAAGGATCTCAAGGCTTGGGTGGTACATTGTATGTCAAGGCTCCTTCAGTCTGTCTCCTAATTGCACAATGCATGTTATTCTAGATACAAGCTGCCTATAAAGTACTAATTCTAATCCTGCTCTAATTTTATTACAGGTGATTTCATACAGATACATGTTATATAATATTGATTACCCTCCACTAAGACCATCCGATGCACTCGGGTTCCCAACTCTGGGGGGCTCCGTCACCTTCCCAAGGTTGGAGATACCGGATGTCAGGAATTCACCTTATATATACTGCTGGGTTCTCCCCCCCCCCCCCCTCCCCCGTCCTACCCCCCTCTTTTCCTTCTCCTATACCCCCCTTCGACTGTTAGCTCATGAGTTATATATTATTACCTGTAACCAAAGTAATATGGATATCACATTGGGTCATTAAGAACTGCTTCAAGCACTTATACAGCTGTTTACAATGTTTGGTATGTTATGAGGGAGATGTATGTCACTACCCCCCCCCCCTTTTTTTTCTTCATTCTGTACCCCCCTCCTTTGCTCTAGTTTTTACCTTTTGGGAATCAATAAAAATATATTCAACCATAATTTTATTACAGGTAATTATGCTGACAATTTATGCTGCACTTTACATACTGTACATCATTTATGTTAGGCACGCTGTGTGAATCATGGCACATTTTTGATTTGTGAAAATTATTTTTAGATCTAACCTGTGAAAGGGAAGACATAGATATTTTAAAAATTATTTTTAGGTATGCAATGTAAATAGGAATGTATACATTTTTTAAAATTATTTTTGGTTATGCTGTGTGAAAGGTAAGACATATTTTTAAATATTTTTTTAGTTATGCTGTGTGAATGGGAAGACCTAAATATTTTAAAAATTATTTTAAGCTATGCTGTGTAAATAGGAATGCATACATGTAAAAAAAATATTTTTGGGCATGCTGTGTGAAAGGGAAGACATAAATATTTTTACAAATATTTTTGGGTATGCTGAGTCAAAAGAAAGACATACATATTTTTTTCAAATTATTTTTGGGTATGCTGTGTGAATGGGAAGACCTAAATATTTTAAAAAAATATTTTAGCAATGCTGTGTAAATAGGAATGCATACATTTAAAAAAATATATATTTTTGGGCATGCTGTGTGAAAGGGAAGACATAAATATTTTTACAAATATTTTTGGGTATGCTGAGTGAATAGAAAGACATACAAATTGTTTTAATTATTTTTGGGTATGCTGTATGAAAGGGAAGACATAATTATTTTTAGGTATGCTGTGTGAAAGGGAAGACATAAATAGTTTTAAAATTATTTTCGGGTATACTGAGTGAATAGAAAGACATACACAAATATTTTTTAAATTATTTTTGGGTATGCTGTATGAAAGGGAACACATGCATTTTTTTAAATTATTTTTGGGCATGCTGTGTGAATGGGAAGACCTAATATTTTAAAAATTATTTTTAGCTATGCTGTGTAAATATGCATACATTTAAAAAAATATTTTTGGGCATGCCGTGTGAAAGGGAAGACATAAATATTTTTACAAATAGTTTTGGGTATGCTGAGTGAATAAAAAGACATAAATATTTTTTTAATTATTTTTGGGTATGCTGTATGAAAGGGAAGAAATACATTTTTTTAAATTATTTTGGGGTATGCTGGGTGAAAGAGAAGACATAATTATTTTTATGTATGCTGTGTGAAAGGGAAGGCATAATTATTTTTATGTATGCTGTGTGAAAGGGAAGACATAAATATTTTATTTTAATTATTTTTGGGTATGCTGTGTGAAAGGGAAGACATAATTATTCTTAGGTATGCTGTGTGAAAGGGAAGACATAAATATTTTAAAAATTATTCTTAGGTATGCTGTGTGAAAGGGAAGACAAATATTTTTTTAAATTATTTTTGGGTTTGCTGTGTGAAAGAGAAGACATGTTTTTAAAATTATGTGTTAGGTATGCTGTGTGAAAGGGAAGACATAAATATTTTTTTAAATTTTCAGGAATGCTGTGTAAACACAACCAGGAGCACAAACATTTTTTTTTTAAATATTTTAATATATGCTGTGTAAATAAGAACACACAAATATTTTTTTAATGTATTTTCTGGTATGGTGTGTGAATGGGACATATAGAGTGAGGTGTGGGGGGGGGGGAGTGAGATTTGACTGCAAAAGTGGAAATACACGCCTGTGCGCTTTGTCACGCTAAACATGGAAATTCCCACTGTTTTAGACTCTGCCTGGTCACATCTCAACCATCAGACTCATGTAGCTCAAATCCTGGCACTGAAAAGAGTACAGGAGCTTTGGCAAAAGCAAACATTTTTGGCCCCATAGACTTTAATGGGAGCATGCAAAAAAATAAATAAATAAATAAAAATAAAAAAAGGTGCAATAACACGTTACATACGTTTTTTTAGGCACCCTCTATAATTAAAAGTCTGTGGAGTCAAAAACGCACCATCCTGCCCCAAGAAAGCACCTGTACTGCACATGACTTATAAAAAACACTATAAAAAACCCACAAAAACGCCTGAATATAATACGCTCAAGCGCAATAATGGGGGGGGGGGGGTTAAAGTCGCTTATTCTGCAGGTTAGTTACATGGCAGCACAAGGGGGGTAAGGACGCACATGTAGAATGCCTGCAAGGAGCCTATTCTGTACAATTAAAGGGCCAGTACATACAGGCTTTGAGATCACTTAAGAGAATTAGAGGTTTAGTGTCTTCCACTCAATTTAGATGGTAAGCTCCTACGTACAAGGAGCTCCTCATCTCCATCCATCATACGTTCCATCTTCGATCACACACTCAGCCAGATGATACTTTGTAAAGCATTACATAATACAAGGATGGACATCCAGGAGTCAGCAGATAAGAGGGACTGTCATTCACTAACAAGGACCCCCAACACCGGGAGCAACACACACCACTTACATTTCCAGAGAAGTGCGATCAATCCCAGCGCCTCTCCGATCACATCGTTCCCAATCAGAGTCAGGGGAGATGATAATCCTAGGAATGACGGGGACAATCAAAAACAGGCAGAAAAAGTGAAAGGGAACAGGGGCAGACTCATCCAGCCATCCACCGGAGGTATCATTGTTCTAAGTTTAGAGGAAACATGTAGTAACAGTCCTTGGCTGAGTGGAGTGGGGGGAGGTAGCGTGTGATGAGGAGGAGGAGGAGGAGGAGGAGGGAGGAGGGTGTGGGGCAGGGGAGATCTGTATACTGCAGGCTGCCAGCTAATCCCAGAACACTGCTGGGAGAAGTGCACAAAGTACTCCCGATCGGGTCAGCGGAGAGTATTAGCGATCAGGTCAGCGGGGAGTATTAGCGATCAGGTCAGCGGGGAGTATTAGCGATCGGGTCACAAAAAGTTTTTGTGATCGAACCATCAGGAGTATCAGTGATTGGACCAGCAAAAGTATTAGTGATCGGATCAGCAGAGAATATTAGTGATCCGGTCAGCAGGGAGTATTAGTGATCAGATCAGTGAAGAGTATTAGTGATCGGATCAGCAGGGAGTATTAATGATCGGATCAGCAGGGAGTATTAATAATCGGATCAGCAGGGAGTATTAGTGATCAGATCAGCTGGGAGTATTAATGATCGGATCAGCATGGAGTATTGATTGGATCAGTGAAGAGTATTAGTGATCGGGTCAGCAGGGAGTATTAGTGATCAGATCAGCTGGGAGTATTAGTGATTGGATCAGCAGGGAGTATTAATGATCGGATGAGCAGGGAGTATTAGTGATCGGGTCAGCAGGGAGTATTATTGATCAGATCAGCTGGGAGTAATAATGATTGGATCAGCAGGGAGTATTAATAATCGGATCAGCAGGGAGTATTAGTGATCAGATCAGCAGGGAGTATTAATGATCGGGTCAGCAGGGAGTATTAGTGATCGGATCAGCAGGGAGTATTAATAATCGGATCAGCAGGTAGTATTAGTGATCGGGTCAGCAGGGAGTATTAAAGATCGGATCAGCAGGGAGTATTAGTGATCGGATCAGCAGGGAGTTTTAATGATCGGATCAGCAGGGAGTTTTAATGATCGGATCAGCAGGGAGTATTGGTAATTTTATCAGCAGGGAGTATTAGTGATCAGATCAGCAGGGAGTTATTAATGATCGTTTCAGCAGGGAGCATTAGTAATCGGATCAGCAGGGAGTATTAGTGATTGGGTCAGCAGGGAGTATTAGTGATCGGATCAGCAGGGAGTATTAGTGATTGGATCGGTGAAGAGTATTAATGATTGGATCAGCAGGGAGTATTATTGATCGGGTCAGCAGGGAGTATTAATGATCGGATCAGCAGGAAGTATTAATGTTCGGATCAGCAGGGAGTAATAATGTTCGGATCAGGAGGGAGTATGACTTTCTTTACTTCGCTGCTATGGGCTCTAGCCTCAGATCTTTTGTAGACCTAGAAACGCCCCTGGCAGGGAGTATTAGTGATCGAATCAGCACTTAATGATCGGATCAGCAGGGAGTATTAATGATCGGATCAGCAGGGAGTATTAGTGATTGGATCAGCAGGGAGTATTAGTGATCGGATCAGCAGGGAGTATTAGTGATCGGATCAGTGAAGAGTATTAGTGATCAGATCAGCTGGGAGTATTAGTGA
>JBBDGP010003495.1:820000-1102940 GCA_037952835.1 Lithobates septentrionalis
AGATCTAGTACTAGAATGATTGGTCTTGCGTTCGTGGCGCTACCTCACATGTGTGGTGCGAACGCCGTTAACACATGCGGGCGCAACCTACGTACGTATGCGTTCAACTTTGCATTTAAGGACAGGGGCGCTTTAACCACTTAAAGACCCAGCCATTTTCTGACATTTGTTGCTTACAAGTTACATAGTTAGTCTTTCACTCAAAGATAGGTTGGCACCTAACATTCTAAATCCCCCTACTATCAAAAAAGGATTTTTTGAGAATCTGACCGGTTTTTACCAATGCAGAAGATGTCGGGTCTGTTCACTTAACGGCTGCTCACATAGACGAACTCAAACTTTTGTTTCATCTAGTACGTCTCGTGAGCATACCATAGAGCCCTTTATCACTTGCTCCACAGAGGGGGTCGTCTACTTACTTCAGTGTCCCTGTGGACTTCAATACGTTGTGAAAACGAGGGAACCCCTTTCTGTTTGCCTTAACGAGCACATTACCAACATTAAAAATGGTTTCCCCAAACATTCTGTATCCAGGCATTACCTCCTGTTTCACAACAAGGACCCCACTAAAACAATTTTTCTAGGTATAGACAAGTACGGCCCACAATGGAGGGGCAGTTCCCTCGTTAGGAGCATATCCAGGTTGGAAATGTCATGGATCCATAAGTTGAAGTGTTATGCCCCCTTCGGCTTTAACATCGATGTGGATGTTAACTGTTTTATAGACCACTCCTAATTTACATACTAAGATATTTTTACTTTTTGGTGCTTGTGGATTTTGTCATCATTAATATTATTATTCCTTTTTTTCCCATTTTCAATATTTATTTTTTATTTTAATAATATGGGTATATTTTTTATTTTTTATTTATTGGTTACTATTATAAGCTATACTAATTATGTAAACTCGATGTGAGTTGATGATTGGGACATTTCCATTATGTGGCTCCCTTCCCCAATTTTTTGATACAATAGGTACCACTTTGTCGATTTCATTTATTTTTACATTTATTTTTACTTATATTCCCTTATATAATAGTTTCTTATTTATCCCTAGTCCTCAGAACTTGTGGAAATATCACCCTTGGATTTGCTTTTGTACTTTCTAACCCCCTTGGGATTCCTACGTTAGGCTATGGGTGGTCCTGTTTATTCACTTTTCTGACGACCACAATCTGCCTTTGATACCCCTTTTTTTATTTATGCTTCGATTTCTATCAACCTTGGTGATTATGATAAATACATTAATTAATATTTCCCATCCTGTAGCTTACCTCCTGGTATTGCTACTTTTTATCCTTGCTCTCTACCCTCTTGCCATTACTTTTGCCATCATGCAATATGGCGGACCGGGCAGTCCTGGCCCGCCATGCTGAATCTGATTTTGTCTCTGTCCTCACCTCAGATCGAGGCTTGGCTAACAATGTTATGTAAATAAACGTGATGCGTCAGTGCGTCGCCCGTGCCCCAGACAACGTCATTATATGACGAAACGCGCGTCGGGCGGACAGGACGTACTGACGTCATCGCGTGTGATCATTGGAGCGAACGGGTGTTCGCAAGCCAGCCAGCTGTTTATGTCTTTTATTATTCTACGCTTGTAAGTGTGCCTTTTTAGATTTTTACAATAAAATTTATCACGTTATTACACCATGGGAAGCCCCCTCTTTTATATATTTCTGGGTGACACGCTTTCTGAGAGTCTCTTTAACATCTGAGCAGTTTGCTGGTCCTGGTTTGGTGCCCCCTGAGTTGCATATCTCGGATCTCCTAAGACAAGGCCCTGGCTGGGTGTTTAGCCGCAAGCATCTCTTTGCTTGCCTTCCAGTGAGCGTGCATTTCTCTTGGTAAATTACACTCAATGGTGATGGAAGATTGCACTATTTTATCACAATAACCTAGTTGACCGTTTGGACTGTCATGTGGAATTTGACTTTTCATTCAAGCCTATTTTCACCTTTTGTTACTCTGTTGTCACATTTATTTTAAAATAATTATTTTTTTTCTCACCCCTTTGGGTTGTCACTTGCAAACCTTATTACTTTTCATATATTTTAACTATATATGTGTTCATATTCCATTTTTCTAAAAATAAAATTAATAATAAAAAAAAAACAAACATTGACCTCTGCTTTCCAGGTAAAAAAATGTCAGTGTTCTGTCAAAATAGCCAATTCGTCAAAAACTCCAATCATATCTGTTACTCTAAAGCGGGGGGGGGGGGGGGGGTCAGCAACCAGTAGATCGCGGACAGGTGACTGGTAGATCGCGGTCTGGGTTTGCCGACCCACCATCCCAGAGCATCAAACAGAGTGCAATGTAGAGGGACTACTTGGAGTTGTAGTAGGAAACAAGAGCCGCATAAGCCCATGGCTCCTCTGTAGTACTGGCTCCTGTCCCATGCCAGATGGCCCCATTTACTTGAATGGGTCAGGATTGGCAGGTGGTAGCATGCACTAAAAGCAACAGGTGACTTAATTCCTGCTGCAGCATGCGTACACCTTTGGCTGCTGCCCCAGCCACTAAAGGGGTTAGGGACTGGGGGCGGTAAAACTGCAACTCAACCACAGGCTTTTACGTGTGAACGAGTCCTAAGAGTGCAGCTGTGGAATGCAACTAAGAGCTCATTCACAAGTGCAGCAGGCACTGCTGCTCCTATAAAAAGGGATCTGAGTGTGTTTGACAGGTGGTGAGGAGGCAATATGTTGCCTCCTCACCACTTGATTTAAACCCATGATTGCCGTACAATGCATCTGATTGCGACACAGTAGTACGCAAATAAAGGTTTATAATTGGTGTGAGGAGGTGACACTGTGCCCGGCGATCTTTGTCTTCTCCCATGTTGTTCAGATCTCCACCTCTTTAAGGTTGCCTACCCCTGCCCTAAAGCATCAGTAATTGAGGATTTGGATGAGTTGCTGTTTTGACACAACATGGGCTAAGGAGGAAAAAGTTGTCACCGCCTTGGAGGCAGCCATGTTGTAGGTTAATATTGGGCAGACTAACAATGTGCGCTCATAATATCGTGTAGCGGAGTCTATACAGTGTTGTGTCAAAACAGCAACTCGTCCAAATCTCCAATTACTGATGCTTCAGAGCCGTGGTCTCCAAACTGTGGCCCAGGGGCTGGATGCGGCCCTTTGCTTGCTTTTATCTGGCCCTTGGGGCACTCATTATTCCTCCCACTGATATGAGACAGTATTCTGCCAACTGACATCAACAATGTGGCATTATTTCTCCCAATGATACCAGCGATGGGGTGCTATTCCTCCCAATGATACCAGCGATGGGGTGCTATTCCTCCCAATGATACCAGCGAAGGGGCACTATTCCTCTCAATGATACCAGCGATGGGGCGCTAGTCCTCCCAATGATACCAGCGATGGGGCGCTATTCCTCCCAATGATACCAGCGAAGGGGCACTATTCCTCTCAATGATACCAGTGATGGGGCACTAGTCCTCCCAATGATTTCAGTGATGGGGCGCTAGTCCTCCCAATGATACCAGCGATGGGGCGCTAGGCCTCCCAATGATACCAGCGATGGGGCGCTATTCCAACCAATGATACCAGCAATGGGGTGCTATTAGTCCCAATGATACCAGCGATGGGGTGCTATTAGTCCCAATGATACCAGCGATGGGGTGCTATTAGTCCCAATGATACTAGCGATGGGGTGCTATTCCTTCCAATGATACCAGCGATGGGGTGCTATTCCTTCCAATGATACCAGCGATGGGGTGCTATTCCTTCCAATGATACCAGCGATGGGGTGCTATTCCTCCCAATGATACCAGCGATGGGATGCTATTCCTCCCAATGATACCAGCGATGGGGCGCTATTCCTCCCAATGATACCATCGAAGGGGCGTTATTCCTCCCAATGATACCAGCGATGGGACGCTATTCCTCCCAATGATACCAGCGATGGGGAACTATTCCTATATGTAAAAAAAATACTCTGCGCTAAGGTGAGAATATAAATCTGGAGAATATTCAAATACTATATATTAATGCATGTATGGTTTGCTGAAGATACCGTATAAATGGCCCGTCCAGCCACAGTAAAGGCACAATAAAGAGAAATATATAAAACAATGCATTTTAAAGTGCAATGTGTGAATGGTGTGCTGGATGCATGACATCCAAAATAGGAGTAGCAATTGCTCAACCAGTGCCAGTACATATAATAAAATAAAAAATCATCTATATTGCATGAGAAATACCGTGTAAAATATTATATCGCAGTGACATATGGTAAGTGCAAAATACAAAGAAAGTGCCAAGTGCCACACAATAAGTGAAAATATAAAGTCCAAAATAAATCTAGCACGTAATTAATAAGTCCAATATATAGAGATGTAAGTAGAGTCCATGAAAACAGTTCATAAAAGAAAAATCCAACGTGTTAGCAGTAATCTTAGTGCTTAGTGCTCAGAATTCCATGCTCAAGTGCCATTCAGTGACCCCCCAGGACAGCCGCTCACCTCAGAGCGTGTGGCTCAGCTGTGAAACTGAGTCTAAACACGCTTAGGAGCCATCCCACGGCTCAGTGATGGTATCCAGATACACAGTTATTCAGCAGCAGCTCCACAGTTGAAAATGAGGGAAAAGAAAAAACTGGATAGTGTGATACCGTTTATAAAGTATTTATTAGAATAAAAACTCCCCACAATAGGGTACTCACATTTACAAGCTGCGTAAGTGCACCAATCTAATAACAGTCTCCAAAATGTGTCTGTGAGAAGGGATAAGCTGTGCATCTCATCGCAGTGAAGTTAGTAGCTCCGTGCTCCGTCCTGGCCCCTCCCCTACGCGTGTTCGATACAGGGTCATGTGTCTTCATCAGGGGGATCCCCCATCCCTCACTCACCTCCCATGCCCCCTGGTACCGGGTCAGTGAAGATGAACCTTTATTGTGGCCAGGCAGGTCACTTTTTGAAGTCTTGTCCTACCCGTCCATGGAATGCCCGAACCTTGAGGTCCTGTCAGGGACAGACCTTAGGTGGCGTGGTTTCGTCCCCAGTTATCCTGAAGGATAAGCCCCTGGTTTCGGTTACCCTTTCTTGGGCTGAGTTGTCTGTCAAGATACAGGCTCTAATGGACTCTGGGGCTGCAGGCCTGTTCATTGATGCTGCCTTTGTATCGAAGCACTCGATTCCGCTGCAGCTGCGTGACACTCCACTTGCCATTGAGGCTCTTGACGGGAGATCTCTACAGCCTGCCCAGGCACAACCCCTCTTTTGATTGGCTCCATGCTGAGGTTCCCTCCTGGTCACCACAATGCAGTAAGCCATGCTTCCAGAAGGTAGCCAAGATCCTGTGCACCTCTTCACTCTCCTCCCTGTCGGAGGAGTACCGCGATTTTAGCGATGTCTTTGACAAAGGTCAAGCCGGTAGTTTGCCTCCACACTGGTCGTATAATTGCGCAATTGACCTTCAACCTGGTGCCATACCCCCTCGTGGTTGGGTTTACCCTTTGTCGGTCTTGGAGGATAAGGCCATGGAGCAGTATGTTGCAGAGGCACTTTCTCAAGGTTTCCTCCGCAAATCCTCGTCTCCTGCTGGTGCTGGCTTCTTCTTTGTGAAGAAGAGTGGTGAACTGAGACCTTGTATTGATTATAGGGGTCTCAATCGTTTAACGATTAAGAATGCCTATCCGATTCCGTTGATTACGGAGTTATTTGACTGCCTCAGGGGAGCAACGGTTTTCACGAAGCTTGATTTGAGAGGGGCATATAATCTCGTGAGGATTAAGGAGGGTGACGATTGGAAAACTGCGTTTAATATCAGAACAGGCCATTATGAGTACATCGTAATGCCTTTTGGCCTTTGAAATTTATTAGGAATTTAATAACGATGTCCTCCGAGATTTGTTGCAGTTATGTGTGGTGGTTTATCTCGACGATATTCTCATATTTTCCAAGTCCCTGGAGAGCCACCACACAGATGTCTGTTGTGTGCTTCAGAAACTAAGAGAGAACAATCTCTATTGTAAATTGGAGAAGTGTGAATTAAATCATGAACAGGTTAAATTCCTGGGTTATGTAATTTCCACTGCTGGTTTTTCGATTTACCCAGAGAAACTTTCAGCAGTCCTACAGTGGCCTGACCCGTGGGTTTAAGTCCTCTGCAGCGTTTTCTTGGCTTTGCCAATTATTATCAGAAGTTTATTCGTAACTTCTAGTCTCTGGTCAAGCCCCTGACTGATATTACCAGAAAGGACGGTAACCCACAGAGTTGATCTCCAGAGTCCATTAAGGCCTTTGAGAGTCTCAAGGCAGCCTTTGTTTCTGCTCCTGTGTAGGCACATCATGATCCTACGTTACCTTTTATACTTGAGGTTGATGCTTCTGAGACTGGAGTTGGCGCCCTTCTGTCTCAACGTCCTACCTCTGAGAGCACTATGCATCCTTGTGGCTACTTTTCCAAGAAATTGTCACCTGCAGAGTGCAATTACGAGATTGGTGACAGAGAGCTGTTAGCGATCATTTTAGCCCTGAAAGAATGGAGCCATCTCCTCGAAGGTACCACTGTGGCGGTTCTCATTCTTACTGACCATAAGAATCTCACATTCTTGTCTGAGGCTAAACGCCTCTCTCCCAGAAGGGAGCGATGGGCTCTTTTCTTGTCTAGTTTCAATTACATTGTCTCATTCTTACCCGGTACTAAGAATGTAAGGGCTGACGCTTTGTCACAACAATTTTCCTCCACTTCCAAGATGGAGTCAGTTCCAGTTCCTGTGATTCCTCCTGATCATATTCTGGCTACGGTTCGCACCAGTCCCACTTCTCCTTTTGGGTGACAAAATTCTTGCTGCTCAGGTCCATGCTCCTCCTGAGAAACCTTGTGACCGCTGCTTTGTCTCAGAGAGTCTCCGTACTGCCGTGCTCCAGACTTACCATTCTCCCAAGGCTGCTGGCCAAAACTGGGAAGAATCAACTCTTTTGGGCCATTTCCCAACAATTCTGGTTGCCTAGTCTACGTGCTGATGTAGCTGCCGGTTCCGTGTGTATTCAGAGTATGACTCCACGACACCTTCCAGTGGGCCTCCTACAACCTATACCCAATGTAGAGAGGCCCTGGGCCCACCAGTCTATGAAATTCATTGTGAAGTTACCCAACTCCCAGGGAAACACAGTTATCCTTATGGTGGTTGACCAGTTCTCGAAAATGTCTCATTCTATTCCATTTAAGAAGTTGCCCATTTCTAAGGAACTGGCTTCCATTTTTGCTCTTCGTGTTTACTGGGCCTTTCTGTATTCTTCGCAGGATTAACTCAGTGTCTTACGCATTAGACCTTCCTTCTAATATGCGTATCTCAAATGTATTTCATGTCTCCTTATTAAAACCTTTGGTCTGCAACCGCTTTACCACCTCGGTGCCCCGTCCTCACCCTGTACAGGTTGAGAACCATGAGGAGTATGAAGTACAGTCCCTTGTTGACTCCTGTAGGTTCCGTGGGCGGATACAGTCACTGGTGCATTGGAAAGCGTACGGTCCGGAGGAACGCTCTTGGGTCTTATCCTCGGACGCACATGCCCCTGTCCTCCTCCGTGATTTCCATGGATGTTTTCCCCTCAAGCCAGGTGGTCCTCCGAGAGGGAGGGGTCATTGAGGAGGGGGTACTGTCAGGGCTGTGCTCAGCCCTTCCTTCTCTGAGCTGGCCGCTCAGCTGTCGGCTAATTGCCAGCTCCTATCTCTCCACAGTGACTCACCTGTTGATGATATCCTGCTCGTCAGTCTGCCTACTTAAGCCGTTCAGTCCAGATGATCTCTGCCTTCGCCTTGGTCACATCTCTAGAGACGCTCTCCTGTGTTCCTGTTAAAGACTTGCTTGGCTGACATTCCTTCTGGCTCCAAATCCTGCTTGCTGTTCTACTACGCTGTTCTCTGGCTCCCTGACGTTTTGGCTTGTCTGACTATCCGTTACGGTTCCTGAACTCTGGCTATGTTTTGACTACGTTTACTCTGTTTACCTTTTTTTATTATTATTAAACAAGTGTGATTTAACTGTACTTCTGTCTCAGTCTGATTCATGGTTTCTGACACCCACCCCCTCAGTACAGACACCCCAGCACAGACCCCTTCCTCCCAGACTAACCTCTCAGTACAGACCCCCCAGCCCCACCCCCTTTAATTGCCAGAAGCAACAGCAGTTCAGAATGAGAGGAAATTCTCCCCACAGCTGTGTCATGTGACTGGAGCAGAGAAACGGCCATCTTTGGCTCTGAAGTTTGCTGTCAGGGGCACAGAATAGGTACTGCAATGCTATACCATTGGCACTGCAGTGCTGTGGTTCAGGGGGGAGCAGGAGGGCACAGCTGACTAGGAGGGCAAAGCACAGGGGGAGGGTAAGTGGACACAGCACAGGGGACAGGAGGGCACAGTAGAGGGGGAGGTTAAGTGGACACAGTACAGGGGACAGAAGGGCACAGTACAGGGGGAGGGTAAGTGGGTACAAGTACAGGGGACAGGAGGGCACAGTACAGGGGGAGGGTAAGTGGATACAGTACAGGGGGCTGAGCAGAAGGGCACAGTACAGGGGGTGAGTAAGTGGACACAGTACAGAGGGCAGGAGGGCACAGTACAGGGGGACGGTAAGTGGACACAGTACAGGGGACAGGAGGGCACAGTCCATGTGGAGGGTAAGTGGACACAGTACAGGGGACAGGAGGGCACAGTACAGGGGGGAGGGTAAGTGGATACAGTACAGGGGGCTTAAGCAGAAGGGCACAGTACAGGGGGTGAGTAAGTGGACACAGTACAGAGGGCAGGAGGGCACAGTACAGGGGGAGGGTAAGTGGACACACAACAGGGAGCAGGACGGTACAGTATAGGGGCATTAATGAATAATACAGATATGGTCTCCTCAAGCAGAGCCCTGCAGAGAAGCTGCTCTCACGGATCCTTACTATTCTGGCAGGCTGTCACTGGGCTAAATCTAAAGAAAGAGGGAGAGAGAAAGAGGGAGAGAGAAAGACAGAATGAATCAGAGAGAGATGGAGGAAGAAGGGAAGAAAGAAAGAAAGAAAGAAAGAAAAAGAAAGAAAGAAAGAAAGTGAGAGTGAGAGAGAAAGAAAGAGGGAGAGAGAAAGAAAAAAGAAAGAAGGATAGAGGGAGAGAGAAAGAAAGAAGGATAGAGGGAGAGAGAAAGAAAGAAGGATAAAGGGAGAGAGAAAGAAAGAAGGAAGGATAGAGGGAGAGAGAAAAAGATAGAAAGGGAGAGAGAAAGAAAGCAATCTGATTGGAAGCGCTCTGAGGCTTCCTGCTTCCTTCAAAAACTGACGCATAGTAAGTACAGTTTACTATGCTTCAGCGATGAATGGAAACATGAGTGATTGGTACTGATCACTCACTGTATTCATTCAGGAAATGAAGAGGCCAATGAATTACATATTTACCAGCCCCTTCCCCTTCCAGCCTGAAACGACCCCCTGTGTGCCCGCAGCAGCTGCCGGCAGGAGAGAAGGGAAACCAGCAGAGCTGCAGGGGAAAGGGGCACACAGGGGGGCCCAGACAGCAGATGGAAGGGGTGCATGTGCTAGAACCACTCCCCTGTAGTACAGCCAGAGGGAGAAGCTGGCAGCATTGCAGGGGAAGGCAGAAGAAGACTAGTGTCCGCAATAAGACAGTACAACCGTCCCTTCTGCTCAGCAGGTGATTGGGCCCCCCTTTTGAACTAATGGGGCCCGGGCCCAGTACAGGAGGACTGGCTGTACTGCCTTATCAGCGGTGCTGGGAACTTTTAGACTTGCAAGAGTAGTCAGAAGAAGGAAATCTTCAAAGAAGCTCAACTGCCTTGCAAGGAGGCTCTCACACATCAAGGCTTCCTTCGATGGTTACCCAACAGCCAACCTCAAACCATAAAAATACAGAAAGGAGTGCCAGACCAAGATCAGATAAAAGAATCTAGGATCATATTAATTATCATATTAACCACTTCAATACAGGGCACTTATACACCTTCCTGCCCAGACCAATTTTCAGCTTTCAGCGCTGTCGCACTTTGAATGACAATTGCGCGGTCATGCTATGCTGAACCCAAACTAAACTTTTATCATTTTGTTCCCACAAATAGAGCTTTCTTTTGGTGGTATTTGATCACCTCTGCGGTTTTTATTTTTTGATGGGCACTGAAAGGCTGCAAAAATGGGTACTTATGGGTGGCACTGATAGGCGGCACTGCTGGGCACTGATAGGCGGCACTGATGGGCATTGATATGTGGCACTGATGGGCACTGATACGCGGCACTGATAGGAGACACTGATAGGCATCCCTGGTGGCACTGGCAATGGTAGGCATTGTGAGTGGGCACTGATTGGCAGCTGCCTGGGCATTGATTGGCAGCTGCTTGGGCACAGATTTGCATTTCCCTGGGGGTCTGGGGGGGGCATACCTGGTGGTCCAGTGTGGATGGGCATCCTGGTGGTCCTGGGCGCCATGATGGTGGTCCTGGGCGGGATAAACAATCAGCACAGACCCGCCATGTCAGGAGAGCAGCCGATCGGCTCTGCTCTACTCGCGTCTGTCAGATGCGAGTGAGGAAAAGCCGATCACCATCTCTTCCTGTTTACATCATGATCAGCCGTGATTGGACACGGCTGATCACGTGGTAAAGAGCCTCCGTCAGAGACTCTTTACCTAGATCGTTGTTGCGGTGTGTCAGACTGACACACCGCAACAACGATCGCCGCAATGCGCGCCCGGGAGGGACATCATATGACGCCCAGTCAGGATATTGAAACCACTTTGCCGCCGTCATTCTGCTATAAAAAGTCAGATAAAAACAGCCAACACGTTTTGGGGGCAACACCACTCCCTCTTTATCGGGGCCTAACACAGGATAAAACTTCGATGGATTCAGAGAAATCAGTGACTTTACAGATCTGTATTAGAATCTGCATTGGACTCTGATCATGGAGGAACAACCTGACAGTAGTTGCAGAGCAGCAATGGAGCTCCACACAAACACACTGTCATGAATCTGCGGTAATGTTTCATGCCCTGTCTGTCTGCTTACATCTCTGGTCTGTGTATCAGCTTAAGGACCGCACTTTCACACCTGCATGTTTAAGTAATCTTCTCTCAGCATGGCTCCACCCCAGCCTCTAACAGGAAACACTACGAAACTCCATGCACTGCAAGCCGGCCTTGCCCAAGCAATAGTGTGTTAAGGCCTCCCTGTGTGTTTCTTGCCGTGTGCTCTACGTTTGATTCCGACTTTGGCTTGTTATCTTGACTATACCTGTCTGCTTGTTGCCCCGACCCTTGGCTTGTCCTCCTGACTATTCCTTGTTGCCCTGGATTGCTGCTTCCTCTCCATCCACCAGAGCCAGCCGTGAGCATGAGCTAGAAGACCTTAGGGGCCGAGACCTGGAGTCAGCTGCAGCAAAGTCCATCTTCACCATCAGAGGCTCTGGTGAAAATCTGCTGGCTCTTAGACTCCGCACCGTAGCTCCCTGTTTGATCCATGTCAGTGCTCAGGTGGAGCTGCTTTCCTGAACCACCCAGAGCTCCATCTGCAGCAGTCAGCCGAAGGGGCCACGACCTTATCCGTACGCTCCTAACCCCAACGGTGTGCACCTGTCACCTGGCCTCAGGTGACCTAACAGTGTGCTCGGGCCACGGACCCAGCTGATGTGCCACTACTCGTCGATGATCAGCTGCAGGGCATGGTCCGCAGAATCGAGACCCAGGAATCTAATCAGACCCAGGTGATGCGATTCCTTCATTTGGCTTCCCATTTTGAACAGCTTCAGGCCTCCTCAGGACCCCCGGTTCGACAACCTCAACCGCAATCTGCGGCTGTATCTGTTCCAGTCACAGTCGCAGCCACAAACCCTTTGCATTTACCAGCTCCGTTCCTCCCGTTACTCTGGGGACTCCAAGGCCTGCAGGGGGTTCCTTAGCCAGTGTACCATTCATTTTGAACTCCAACCCCAAAACTCCCCGTCTGATCGGGTAAAAGTAGCCTATATTATTTCCCTCCTGTCCAGTGAGGCTGTAGCCTGAGCTGCCCCTCTGTGGGAGAAGAATGATCAAGTGGTTTCTAGCCTGTCTAATTTCTTGAAACTCTTTCGGGAAATCTTTGAGAAACTTTGTAGGTAACGCAAATTTTTCAACACTGTAGTAAGGAGAGATTGGAATGTGAAAATGCGCCAAGAGCTCTACCTGCTGGCTGCATGGAAGAAAACATAACGTTCACTTGTCATATAAAAAAAAATAGAGGGGGCGGGAGCAGCTGGCTCAGGCTCTCAGTGGCTCGCTGAGAGGCTGAGCCAGGTGCCGGTCCAGGGTTGTGGGCAAATCCCGACCATATTGTTGCGAGCTTCAGCCCACTGTCTGCTGAAAATGGGTCACAGGAGTGCAGAACGAACTGCACACCTGTGTTCCACAGGAGAAGTACAGTCAAATGAGCTTTGGCTGTACTGTACTTCTCCTTTAATACAGAGGATACAAGAGCAATGTAGTTTGAAGTTGGTTCAAAGTTTGGTGTCTTAGTTGGTTCAAGTCTTTTTGTCTGGCAGGCCACTTCTAGTCTAGTAGCTTTTCCCAATGTTGTCCCACAAAGTTCACTAATGTCACCACTACTGTTTGCAATTTAGAAATAGTACAGTGCCATGGACTTGGTTGCCTTGGTTATGCAGATGATTAATAAGTGTATTTATCCCTCCTTAAGCAAGGCATACAAAATCCATCATCATCCACTACCGCCAGCCAAGAGAAAATGTAAAACTGGATTCAATCCAGCAGCTGGAAAGTGACTCTGATGAAAAGGAGGTACTTTTGGCCTATGGATTAACTGTACCTTAGCCTCCACAGATCACTAATAATGGCAAAGTGTACACATTTTGCTTCTGCCATGTGTGTGCAAAACACTGAAAGATTTGCAACACATGTGGAATTTTTAATTGCATGTTAAGTAGTGGTAAATGTTGCATTGGTGGCAAGATTATATGAAAAGGATGCTTGCAGGTACACGAGTAATGTGATAAATCATTCCATTTTCCTAAAGAAACCTGTATTCCGAAGGAATACAATGGTTTCCATGGCTGATTCCCTTCTGAAAGAAGGGCTTGTAAAGCTGGCATTGACTTACTATAACATATTAATAATGGACCGCACTGAAGTTTGGGGCCCTCCTCAGCATCCTGGTATTACAATATGCTACAGGGCTGCCTGCATGTAACAAAATGTTTATAAAAACCTGCAGCCTTTTGACTGACTATTGGGGAGGGTACCTGTAAGGAAGGCCAGATTCTCAGCATCAGTAAGAAACCAGTGTAGGCATATGCATGGGCGCATTACGCTGCTCACACCTCTGTGCATAAGGGAAATGCCGGAGGTGCTTGTTAGCCTGCACAAGAATTAGCATGCAAGCTCACAAAAAATTATCATGCACACTTGATACTGGCACTCAATGGCCCATGTAAACTGAAGCACCACAGAAGGACGTTTTTGAGTCATCTTCAGCTTGTTCAGCTGATTCGATCATACCATATATGACCCAGCTTGCTTTCTGTACAGTGGGGACGGAAAGTATTCAGACCCCCTTAAATTTTTCACTCTTTGTTATATTGCAGCCATTTTCTAAAATCATTTAAGTTCATTTTTTTTCCTCATTAATGTACACACAGCACCCCATATTGACAGAAAAACACAGATTTGTTGACATTTTTGCAGATTTATTAAAAAAGAAAAACTGAACTATCACATGGTCCTAAGTATTCAGACCCTTTGCTGTGACACTCATATATTTAACTCAGGTGCTGTCAATTTCTTCTGATCATCCTTGAGATGGTTCTCTACCTTCATTTGAGTCCAACTGTGTTTGATTATACTGATTGGACTTGATTAGGAAAGCCACAAGCCTGTCTATATAAGACCTTACAGCTCACAGTGCATGTCATAGCAAATGAGAATCATGAGGTCAAAGGAACTGCCTGAAGAGCTCAGAGACAGAATTGTGGCAAGGCACAGATCTGGCCAAGGTTACGAAAAAATTTCTGCTGCACTTAAGGTTCCTAAGAGCACAGTGGCCTCCATAATCCTTAAATGGAAGATGTTTGGGACAACCAGAACCCTTTCTAGAGCTGGTCGTCCGGCCAAACTGAGCTAACGTGGGAGAAGAGCCTTGGTGAGAGAGGTAAAGAACAACCCAAAGATCATTGTGGTTGAGCTCCAGAGATGCAGTCAGGAGATAGGAGAAAGTTGTAGTCAACTATCACTGCAGCCCTCCACCAGTCGGGGCTTTATGGCAGAGTGGCCCAACGGAAGCCTCTCCTCAGTGCAAGACACACGAAAGCCAGCATGGAGTTTGCTAAAAAAACACCTGAAGGACTCCAAGATGGTGAGAAAAAAGATTCTTTGGCCTAATGAGACCAAGATAGAACTTTTTGGCCTTAATTCTAAGCGGTATGTGTGGAGAAAACCAGGCACTGCTCTTCACCTGTCCAATACAGTCCCAACAGTGAAGCATGGTGGTTGCAGCATCATGCTGTGGGGGTGTTTTTCAGCTGTAGGGACAGGACGACTGGTTGAAATCGAGGGAAAGATGAATGCGGCCAAATACAGGGATATCCTGGACGAAAACCTTCTCCAGAGTGCTCAGGACCTCAGACTGGGCCGAAGGTTTACCTTCCAACAAGACAATGACCCTAAGCACACAGCTTCACAACAACCCTGTGACTGTTCTTGAATGGCCCAGCCAGAGCCCTGACTTAAACCCAATTGAGCATCTCTGGAGAGACCTAAAAATGGCTGTCCACCAACGTTTACCATCCAACCTGACAGAACTGGAGAGGATCTGCAAGGAGTAATGGCAGAGGATCCCCAAATCCAGGTGTGAAAAACTTGTTGCATCTTTCCCAAAAAGACTCATGGCTGTATTAGATCAAAAGGGGGCTTCTACTAAATACCGAGCAAAGGGTCTGAATACTTAGGACCATGTGATATTTCAGTTTTTCTTTTTTAATAAATCTGCAAAAATGTCAACAATTCTGTGTTTTACAGGTATACATTAAAATGGCTAGCAGGTTTAATTCAGCGAGCAATAAGTGATGGAAGTGATAATAAGTCAACACTTTCTGTATTTTAAAGTTGTTCTACGGGGAGCTGAGCAACTACATGATTATCTGTCAAGATGAGAAATGTCTGGTAAAGCAATGCCAGCTCCTGGATACAACAGGGAACAACAAATGACCAGGATTGGATAAGAATATCACACTCACCAGATGGGCTGATTGATTTTTCCCTTGTTATACAAGTCTATACACCTTACCTTTACTTATACTCTATAAAACGAACACAAAACTAATACTTGATAAGGTATAACAGAAGCTCATCCTCACCAATCAGATCAACCTTTAACCAGGAAATGGTGGTAAAGATTAAAAAGCATTTACCTATAGCATATCTCCTGTCTGTGTATACAAAGCATTATCATGATGTAGTCAATGTTCGGTTAAGGTGGGTTCACACTATAAGAACAATCGTCCGGTTTTCCTTGATGTTTCACAGAAAGTCAGAACCGAGGATGGAAATAATGTATGAACATTCTCGTACAACAAAGGCTTTTTTTTTGGTTGTTTATTGTTTATGATCATGCATAGTCTTTCGCATATGATTTTTCTTGTACAAAAACAGTACACATACCAGAAAAATTTTGGAGTTTGTCCCTTCAGAAAATGTTTGTTGGGAAAGTCTGAATCGGATGTTGAAAGTTGTGTACACACTATATGAAAAACGAACAATCGTGCCTCATATGGAATTTTTTTTTTCCACACAATGGCACTGCGGGAGGCATTCCTCCATCAACACTGACTGTCTTGATGGGGGAATCAAGCAATTTTCTTTCCTTCCACCAATGGTCATCTATGGCCTGCCTTAGTGATGATGTGACAGAAGGTTTGCATCCTTTTAGAAGTGGGCGTGCCTTAGATAAACTTTTTAAACAAAATCACTCTAAAACCCCTTTCACACTGGGGCATTTTTCACTTTTGGGCTAAAAATAGCACCTGTAAAGCGCCTGAAAAACGCCTACCCTGCAGTCCCAGTGTGAAAGCTAGAGTGCTTTCACACTGGGACGCTGCGCTGGCAGGACGTTAAAAAAAGTTCTGCGAGCAGCATCTTTGGATCGGTGAAGGAGCGGTGTATACACCGCTCCTGCCCATTGAAATAAATTATGAATTAAGTTATACAGGCGCATTAAACCCTTTATTCGGCCGCGGGGGATAAAAGCACCCCGCTAGTGGCCGAATAACGACGCTAAAATGTCGGTAAAGCGCCGCTAAAACTAGCAGCGTTTTACCGTCATTGCCCGCCCACTCCAGTGTAAAAGCAGCCTTAAGCATTTAGTTGCGGTGCAATTATTCTCGTGTGTTTACATGCGTTGTGTTAGGGATTCCCATTTATTATTAATTGGTTCTCTTTCAGGAGACATCAGAGGTTCTACTGGACCCCTAATATTACCCCTGCACACTTTTCTGACCATGTTTTTTATGTTACACCTACAGTATATTTTGAGTGTAACATGAAACATGGTCACAGTCTGCAGCCCTCTCCTCAGTGACTGTGGTTTCAATGCTTTGTTGACTTCAGTGCATAACATTATTAAAGTGGGAGTAAACTCCGATGCATGAATTTTACCTATAGGTAAGCCTATAATAAGGCTTACCTATAGGTACAGTAAATATCTCCTAAACGTGCACCGTTTAGGAGATATTTACTTTAGATGCAGCCGGTGACGTCACCAGGGCATGCGCTCTGAAGGAACAGCATACCCGTGCTGTTCCTTTAGAGCCGTGCTGTAAACAGTGACTCCCGCGCATGCGATGTTAATGCTGACTTGGCCATTCATATCTTCAAATCGTCAAAGCCCGCTGACCCGGAAGGAAGACGGATGAAGATGGAAGCGCCTTCAGTGATGCATACTAGCACATTATGAATTAAACAGCCCGGCCCAATTTTTTTTTTTTTTTAATCAAATATTTTTTTATTTTTTGTTACAAAAAACATATAAACAAATATAACAAATTAGTCCATATCATATCATAGAGTAAAAAGTCCAATAAAAAACAAACAAAAACATAAACCAAACCCACTTTGTACCTCTCGGAGTAACTTAGCATATAATGAATATAACATACTAAAATTATAAGTACACTCTGCACAGCCTGAATTCCCCCAATGTAAATCATCTAATTATAGCCATTTCCTCCAAGCAGCAACAAATTATCTTTCTTTTACACCCTGCCTCCCTCTTCTACCACTACTCCTCCTTACTTCCGTCTATCCCCTCTACTCCTCTCTGCTAGAAAAACCATCATATAATTCGTTTAGGTTTTATTCAGTGTAAATCTTTGGGGTGTACCTCTATGTTTGTATGTTAATTTTTCTCTTTTAAGTATATAATTGAGTTTCTCAACCCATTGTTTATGGGTTGGGGAGTCAATAGATGTCCATTTTTTTTGAAAAACTTTATGTGCTAAATAAAGGGATTGTATCCACATAATATGCACTTCTACTGGTAATGCTCCATCAGGTATTATACCCAGTAGTGCCAGTTTGGGCGTCTTTATTATCTCAGTTGAGCATACTAAGTTTAAGGTTATAAGTACATTTTCCCAATAACGATGAAGCTTTGGACATCGCCAGAGCATATGGATAAGGGAACCATTAAATAGAGAGCATCGTGGGCATAGTGGTGTTATATATTTTCCCCAGGCATAACGTTTTTGTGGAGTATAATAGCCTTTGAGACGGTGAGAGAGGTGTCCTACGAAGTGTTTCAAGAGCACGTGTCCAGTCCTCCTCATCTAAACCCTCTTTATCTTCTTGCCACCGAACAAAGCTATTTTTGTATTTTTCAGTATTCTCCATTATTTGTAAATTAGCATAAAGATCTCCTATTAATCCTCTTTTCATACATGCAGCTGAGGTTGCCTTTGTTAATATTTTAGAGTGTTCATACTGTAATTGACTTTTTGAGATTTGGATTTGTAATGCATGACGTATTTAAAGGTATTGAAAAAAGTTTTTATTTGTTAGCTGATACAGATCTTTTTATATATATTAAAAGGAAGTAAAAGGTCCCCTTCATATAACTGATACAGGAATATTATGCCCGCCTTTTTCCAGTCTAAATATTCCGATAGTTTATTTAATTCATAGAGGCAGTAATTATCCCATATGGGCATCTGTTTCGTATATCCCTTATGTTGAGTAATATTTGGTACTGCTTCCCATACTCTATAAATCAAATGGAAAGTAGGGAACCTTTTTTTATTATAGAAATGGTGAGCTACTATTAATTGAACTAAAGGGTAATTTTTAAATTGGGATGCTATTTTCTTCTGTATAGGGTCCTCCATGTCCACTGCATTCCAGCCATGCCAGTGTTGTAATTGTGAAGCAATAAAATATAATCTTCATCAATGGGCTATTATAATATTTCAAATCTAATCCTAATTTTTCCTCCCCTCCACACAAAGTCTCTAAAGACTGCGTCAATGGTCTTAAATAATCGTAACATCAACCATATGGGGCAATTATGCAATAGGTATAACATCTGTGGCATCCACACCATCTTCACCAAATTTGCCCTCCCCACCATAGATATTGGGAGTTTACTCCATATTTTACTCTGTTGTCTAAATTTAACAATAAGAGGGAGTATATTCCTATCTGTATAATCTATAACATTCGGTGTATTTACCACTCCCAAGTATTTAAATGATGTGACCAGGGCCATCCACTGTGTCTGGCACAGATGTCCCGTGCACAAGAATTATTACAGATTTGTCCCAATTACTATTAAATCCTGAGAAGGATCCATATAACTTTATTAAGGACATAACTGCAGATATGGATGGACCAGTATCTCCCAGAAACACAAGAGCATCATCCACATAGAGTGCTATCTTGTCTTCACCTGTAGATCTGCGGAATCCCACAATATCCACAGATGAACGAATAGCCTCAGCCAATGGTTCAATGGCCAGAGAAAAGAGCAGCGGGTATAAGGGACATCCCTGTCTCGTCCCTCTGGTCAACGAAAAAGGGGTCGATGCACATTCCTTCACCTGTACCCTTGCTCTTAGAGAGTCATATAAAAGCTGTATCCATTTAGTAAATCTAGGACCAAACCTGTATTGTTTTAAGCAATTCCACAAGAAGACCCACTCTATACTATCAAATGCCTTAGCCGCATCAAATGTCATTATAGCTCTATTTCCCATGTTATCTGTTAGGAGTTGTAAATTCAAAAATAACCATCTTATATTATTAGCTGTAGATCTATTGGGGATAAAACCTGATTGATCACGGTGGATTAATTTGGATATATATCTTGATAATCTTAATATCTGATGTTAGCAAAGATATTGGACGATATGAATCAGGGTTACTTGGGTCCTTATTGAGTTTCAATAGAACAATAATTACTGCTTCATTTATTAATGGGGGAAGTGAACCCACCTCCATGGCATAGTGAAAAACATCAAGCATTTCAAGCAATAGCGCATCCCCATATTTTTTTTAAATATTTCCCCTGGAAGGCCATCTGGTCCTGGTGCTTTATTATTAGGCAAATTACCTGCTGCTTTTTTTAGTTCATCCAAAGTTAATGGACCCTCCAAAGCCTCCCTTTCATCCTTTGAGATATTTGGTAATTGAATAGTATCCAAGAATCCATTCAAGGACTCTTCCCAGAAGGATACCCTGCTTTTATATAATGCCTGATAATATTCCCTAAATAGACCCAATATCTTGGGAGTAGTATCAACCCTCTTATATAAGTATGATTGTATTTTAGTTATATATAATGCTGCCCGCTGAGCTTTTATAATAGTTGCCAATAGGTGTCCTATCCCCTCTCCCTCCTCAAAGTATGGTTGTTGTAGAAAGAATCTTTTATTTTCTGCCTTCTTCTTAGCCACTGCTGCATAGTGTATTTGACTCTGAAGCCATTCTTTTTTTGGGTCTTCATTTGGGTTGGTTATAAATAGAAGTTCAGCCCTCATCATATCATCAGCTAGAGTTTTTTCCCATTGCCTAGATTGTTTCCTAATTTTTGAGATTTGTGCAATAAGGATGCCTCGAAGATACACTTTCGTTGCATCCCAATATAATAAGGGTGAGGCCGAGGTTCTATTTATATTCTGATAAATAAATAATTCCATCATAATTTCTTCCGTTGAAGGGAATAATGACAACCAATATGGGTTCACCTTCCATAGGGTATTTCCCAACTTGGTCCCAAATGAGAAATATAGTGTTAAGGGAGAGTGGTATGAGATACCCCTAGCCTCAAATGTAATATCACAAATGTATGGTAACATAGAATATGTTCCCAATGCTAAATCTATCCTAGAGAGGGTTTTATAACTACTTGAAGAGCAAGAATATTGCCTATTTGTTGGATTATGCTGTTGAAGGAGGAGAAAGAGTCAAGATTGAAGTGGAATAAAACGGTATTTCTATATACCTGACAAGACCAGCTAGGTATAATCACGGCAATTACCACACTCACAAGACCCTCTTAGTACTGCAGTACTGAGGAGACAGCTTCTTTGTGAACACAAGAAGAGATGAGTCAAAGTCGATGTTCAAAGCTGTCTGATTTAATTCTGGTCGGGTATACAACTTATATACGTTATCATTAGCCAATCATAAATGGAAAATGGGCGGGGTTAATACAGAGGTGTACATTACATATCATTACATATTATCAATTATGCCATCTGCTTTCATGACTCATAATCATGAGTCCTGCTTCCCTGTGCTTTTCTATACGTGTGCTTTATAGAAAACCTGTTATCAACTAGTTGACTTTAACTAGAGTCTGAATATACAAGTTTAAGATATATGAATCCAAAATGGAGTCACCTCTGTTCAGTCATATTACTACAATCCCCTCTTTCAGACACGAAGGTCACAAAGGTGACGAAGGTGCCTGACCTCTCTGTATTGTAACACACACACATAACAAACTCAAAGCAGGCACACAGAAATAATGCCAGAAGCAAAGTCACTATAATACACACAACAATATCCTTAATCCAGGAAAATACTCCATTGAAACCAAACCATCCCATGTTACCCAGGGGGCTCCCAAGTAATTATTTAGCCTTTTCATCATGTCAATACCCCCTTTGGTTCCTGAGGGAAACCATATCCAGGTCATGTCCTTTTCCAAAAAAAATGACCTGGCATAACGATGTTTGAGGGGGCATTTAGGATGAACACCAGCCTTGAGCAAGTGACGTCCCTCATTGTCGCTGAGAATTCCCATTATCGGAACCAATGAGGCCAAGTAACACCATTCCCTGGGATCACTCGGAATCCATGGATGGCATGTCCCTCCACAACAAATGTACGTGCTGTTGCCCAAGGCCAGTGGCTGTCTGCTAAGGACCGTTGGGTACCTTCAGAGAATCCTGCAAAGGCAAGCTGTGAGAGTAGCCTAACCATCTCAGTATGGGGGTCAGAGGCATGCATGAAGGTATATATAGTGTGATGTAGGGCAAGATCCGAGGTGTCAAACACTGTGAAGTTCCCTCAGACTTTGAATACACATCCCCTCTATGTCTAATGAGTGTGTTATTAATAGTGTTATCGAGTGGGCCACATATAACCTTAAGGGCCCCCCCACAGAGGCTGGCGAATGACGTGTGAACCAATACATATATAGTACAGTGCTCATGCCAGCATCCCTCGAATTATCCAACAGCTGCAGTTTCAAACCATCCTACACACTGAAGTGGTCAAGCACGTCCTGAGCACACTACAACAACAATCCCAATATGCCCCCAGCCCTCACCTTAACCACCTTCTAAACATGCAAGAATAGAAAACAGCAAACACATTATCTCAGCTGCATAGCAATTGTCCATGGAAGGCAAAAAGGAGGAAGAAGCGTGACAGTCTATAAAAGCAAGTGGCAGGGGCATGACAGACTTTAGGCCATATAAAAATAGTCCCAAAGAAATACACAAAAAGAAAGTCTCTTCGATGGCTTCTGAATGTCCATTAAATTCGCAAAAAGGAAGGAAAAGGAAATGTCCACATTATAACTCTCATTCTCTTCAACTTTTCCCAAAACCTTTGGTTCAATTCTGTGATCGTTCCTATGTACAGACATGAATTCTCTACCCCAAAACACTGCCTCTTTGTAAGGACAGAACTTGATATCCACAGACAAACTGGAACTGATGCAATGGGCTAGACCTGGGTCTTCGGGTTGGCACATCTGGATCTCTTTCATGTGGTGCTCACTAGAATTTCGTACCTCGGGTTTGCGTCATTTAGTTCCCCCTCAAGGTGTCATGCCCAGGAACACTTTCCAGCGGGAGTCCGCCTTTAGTCATCTAAGCACCTCCTATGGTATTTGAACAACAAAGATGAACAACGAAGATTTTCATGTAAAAGCTGTAGTCATCACTTCATCCGGATAGGTTATAGGGCAGGGTATGAATGGGGTGTAGGGTATGACTGGGGTGGGCATTTCTTCAAGTGTATGGGGCTGTGGGTGAATGCTGGCTGGCTGGGATGGCAGAGATGGGGCAGATACTCCTCATCCAACATGAGTAATCACAGAATCTACCTGATCAATTCAGGCCTTAACCATTGGAGGTATTAAAAATAATATTCTTCATTAGGGATGGGCCGAACACCCCCCTGTTCGGTTCGCATCCAGTACATGCGAACAGGCAAAAAATTTGTTCGAACACGCTAACACTGTTAAAGTCTATGGGACACGAACATGAAAAATCAAAAGTGCTCATTTTAAAGGTTAATATGCAAGGTATTGTCATAAAAAGTGTTTGGGGACCTGGGTCCTGCCCCAGGGGACTTGTATCAATGCAAAAAAAAGTTTTAAAAACGGCCGTTTTTTCGGGAGCAGTGATTTTAATAATGCTTAAAGTGAAACAATAAAAGTGAAATATTCCTTTAAATTTCGTACTTGGGTGGTGTCTATAGTATGCCTGTAAAGTAGCGCATGTTTCCTGTGTTTATAACAGTCCGAGAGCAAAATGACATTTCTAAAGGGAAAAAAAAGTCATTTAAAAGTGCTAGCGCTAGTGTCAGCTATTAATGAATTGTCAGTCCCGACAATACACATAAAAGTCATTGAAAGTCATTGAAAAAAAAAATAAATGAGTGGGGGTCCCCCAAAATTCCATTACCAGGCCCTTCAGGTCTGGTATGGATATTAAGGGGAACTCCGCACCAAAATTAAAAAAAAATGGCGTGGGGTTCCCCCAAAAATCCACACCAGACCCTTATCCGAGCACACAACCTGGCAGGCCGCAGGAAAAGAGGGGGGATGAGAGAGCGCCCCCCCTCTTGAACCGTACCAGGCCACATGCCCTCAACATGGGGAGGATGTCCATATGTTCATGGGGACAAGGGCCTCATCCCCACAACCCTTGCCCGGTGGTTGTGGGGGTCTGCGGGCGGGGGGCTTATCGGAATCTGGAAGCCCCCTTTAACAAAGGGGACACCCAGATCCTGGCACCCCCCCATGTGAATTTGTAAGGGGTACATTGTGCCCCTACCATTTCACAAAAAGAGAGTGTCAAAATGTTAAAAAAAACACAGGAGACGGCTTGGGACAAGTCCTTTATTAAAAATAAAAAAATAAAAAAGAGATTCCAGTGATGTAATCCAATAAATCCATGCTCCTACTCCAGCGATGTAATCCAATTCTCGATCTCCAGCGATGGATGACCTCCAGCGATGGATGATCTCCAGCGACTCCAGCGAGGATGCAACGCAGGAGTCCCGTTGCATCAGAGGGGGCGGGGTCACCCGTACACATCACTGGGAAACCCCCGGCGTTTCCCCTTGTCAGAGGGGGACGGGGTCACATGAGGCCCTGCCCTCAGCTACATAAGAGCTGTCAAGCTAGCGCCACGTCATTGGCTGGGTGCCTCCGGTGGAGGTAGGATCCTGTGCGTGTTCCTCGCTGGAGATCATCCATCGCTGGAGATCGAGAATTGGATTCCATCGCTGGAGTAGGAGCATGGATTTATTGGATTACATCGCTGGAATCTCTTTTTTATTTTTTATTTATAATAAAGGACTTGTCCCAAGCCGTTTTTTAACATTTTGACACTTTCTTTTTGTGAAATGGTAGGGGTACAATGTACCCCTTACCAATTCACATGGGGGGGCCGGGATCTGGGTGTCCCCTTTGTTAAAAAGGGCTTCCAGATTCCGATAAGCCCCCCGCCGCAGACCCCCACAATCACCAGGCAAGGGTTGTGGGGAAGAGGCCCTTGTCCCAATCAACATGGGGACATCCTCCCCATGTTGAGGGCATGTGGCCTGGTATGGTTCAGGGGGGGGCGCTCTTTCGTCCCCCCCCTTTCCTGCGGCCTGCCAGGTTGCGTGCTCGCATAAGGGTCTGGTGTGGATTTTTGGGGGAACCCCACGCCATTTTTTTTTAATTTTGGTGCGGAGTTCCCCAAAAAATCCATACCAGACCTGAAGGGCCTGGTAATGGAATTTTGGGGGACCCCCATGCATATTTTTTTTTTATTTTTCAATGACTTTCAATGACTTTTATGTGTATTGTCTGGACCAACAATTCATTAATAGCTGGCACTCGCGCTAGCACATTTAAATTACTTTTTTTTCCTTTAGAAATGTAATTTTGCTCTCGGACAGTTATAAACACGGCCCCTCCAGGTACGAAATTTAAAAGAATATTTCACTTTTATTGTTTCACTTTAAGCATTATTAAAATCCCTCCTCCCGAAAAAACTGACATTTTTAAAACTTTTTTTTGCATTGATACATGTCCCCTGGGGCAGGACCCGGGTCCCCAAACACTTTTTATGACAATAACTTGCATATTAACCTTTAAAATTAGCAATTTAGATTTCTCCCATCGACTTTTAAAGGGTGTTCCGTGTCTTTTCGAATTTGCTGCGAACACCCCAAATTGTTCGCTGTTCGGCGAACAAGCGAACAGCCAATGTTCGAGTCAAACAGATAGCCCATCCCTATTCTTCATTGACTCAAACATAAGTAAAGCATGCAGGAATAAAAATGTTTCTTAGCAATGGTTTTCATTATATAGATTCAATATTTTTAACTAAACATTTTTCCAAATCCAGTATTACAGCAGAACTGCGACAAAACTTAAACCCCTTTAGTTTCTTCTATTCCCGGGACCCAAGGGGACCCCGAGGTACCTGGAACAGAACATTTTACCCAAACATATATTCTGACTCAGAAGTGTCCCAACTTTGCAAATATGTCTGATCATCAGCAACAAACAAAACATTGATGGATAAACATCAATACATCATCAACACTTCATGATTGACACGCTGGGAATTCAAAAGGTAAATATCCAGAATAGTCATTCTGATTGCTTATTTCAAACAAATCCTTCCCATCACATTTTAGTACCCCATGGACCCATGGAATATATGCAGCAATGTATTTCGATTCCGGTTACTTAATTTCAGTAACTCTTCAAAAATTTTTCCCAAATTTCACCCTTCTGTTACCAAAATCCCTTTATCACTTTTTTAATTTAACCCCAAACTTTTAGTGAAAATATAACATGGGCCTGAACACAACATGAGACAACGTGTTGTGTACATTCTAAACACACACTTAAAATACTTTACTAACCAAAATGATACCCTATGCGTTCATTAAACACAATACTACCACTTGCTCATTCCACATTATTTGGCCAATCCATTCACCATTCACTCTCCAATTTTTCAGATTTTCCCTTCAAACACCTCTAAATACCTTTTAAAACCTTAATATTTTTCTCTAGTGCACAGCATTACACAACACAGTTACTTTTCTTTTTCCTTACTAACCACAATTCCTCTGGTGTAGCACCTGGAATACATAACTATCTCATTCTTAGCATAATAATAATAATATTATGCCTAAACTTATATTTGGTTAAAATTAGACATTTTAAAATCCCAATCAATGTTAAAACATCTTAAACACAATTAACTCTATTTGTACAAATGATCATTCCCTTGCTTTATAACAGGCAATGTCCCTATACAATGCAAAACTCCCTTTCTTTTTTTTCTTTCTTTCGACATCAACAAATGCGCTTGTCGGCCCAACTTCCCCTTAAACGTACAATCTATTGTTTTATAACATATTTTTTCCCTACACAAAACACCACTCTAGGTTCTGTTATTTGATAACAGTATAATGTCATTTACTGAACACCTCGGAACCCAGGGCAATTATATCAATCCGATCTATAGCACATTTGCCGATACCGAAAAACCACCTTTTAATTTCAATAAAGAAAGAATAAACAACTTATACAACTAAACCAGTCCCTAAAACCAGACTTTAAGGCTCCCCGTTCCAACCGGTGTGACCCAAGTCGCAGCGATTCCAAAAAAGGCTCTTGCGCTTCTTTGTTCCGACTTTGTCGTGACTTGTTCCCACACGGTTTTCACTGGTTGCATAAAATCGCACTGCAAACTGAAACTGATCAAACTGAAACAATCAAAACACCCCATGTATAAGTTGAAATGTTACTCCCAAAGAAATTGTATCTGATCAGATTCCTCAAAAAAACAAAAACATTTTGTACCAGCAGCATACATATAATTTTATCAGTGATGTGTCACATTCCCCTTTTAATGTTCCCAATTAACTATGCAGTGGGCATGGGCTTTATATGTGCCCAACACATTTCATGAACAGACTGATGATAGTTGCAACATTTTAACAATAAACACGTACTTTTATAGATAACTTTTCTGAATCAAATCCTTCTTTAACCACTTCAATACAGGGCACTTATACACCTTCCTGCCCAGACCAATTTTCAGCTTTCAGCGCTGTCGCACTTTGAATGACAATTGCGCGGTCATACAACACTGTACTCAAACTAATTTTTTATCATTTTGTTCCCACAAATAGAGCTTTCTTTTGGTGGTATTTGATCACCTCTGCGGTTTTTATTTTTTGCGAAACAAATAAAAAAAGACCGAAAATTTTGAAAAAAATAAAAGTTTTGCTTTTGTTTCTGTTAAAATTTTTTGTAAATAAGTAAGTTTTTTCTTTCACTGATGGGCACTGATAAGGCGGCACTGACAGGCACTGATAAGGCGGCACCGATGAGGTGGCACCAATGAGCGGGCACTGACGGGCACTGACGATGGGCACTGATATGCGGCACTGATGGGCACTGGTAGGCGCCACTGATGGGTGGCACTGATATGCAGCACTGATGGGCATTGATAGGCGGGACTGATGGGCACTCATGGGTGGCACTGGTGGGCACTGATGGGCACTGATAGGCGACACTGATAGGCACTGAAAGGATGCAAAGATGGGTTCTTATGGGTGGCACTGATAGGCGGCACTGATGGGCACTGATAGGTGGCACTGCTGGGCACTGATGGGCACTGATAGGTGGCACTGCTGGGCACTGATAGGTGGTACTGATGGGCACTGATACACGGCACTGATATGAGACACTGATAGGCATCCCTGGTGGCACTGGCAGTGGTAGGCATTGTGAGTGGGCACTGACTGGCAGCTGCCTGGGCATTGATTGGCAGCTGCCTGGGCACAGATTAGTATTTCCCTGGGGGTCTAGGGGGCATACCTTGTGGTCCAGTGTTGATGGCCATCCTGATGGTCCTGGGCGGCTTCCCTGGTGGTCCTGGGTGGGATCCAAAAGGGGGTCTGTGTTGATAAACAATCAGCACAGACCCCCCCCCCCCCGTCAGGAAAGCAGCCTCAGTCTCACAGTCCTCCTCCCCCACATCAGATATGTCTGGTGTAGTAGAGGCACCATGCCCCGATGCCACCTGGGAACCAGTCCCCACCACACTCTGTACCTGTGCCTATTGCCGAACAGTGATCTGCACTGATCTGCAAATTTACCGACCCACCTGTACCGCCTCATTATAACTTTAGCAAACAACAATAAACAAACAAACTCTGACTGCTAACTTCCTGTTTTTAAAAGTACTTTCCTTCACTTTTTTTTTTCTTTCTCTGTGACAGTTTTTAAAACAGCTTTGAAATCGGCTTGTCTAAAAAGAACAATTAAAAACAGAATATAAGGGATGGCGCTGTGTAAAGTGTGAGTGTTTAAAGTGCCAAGTGCTGTGGTGCGTAGTACAATCCTACCTCAATACCCAAAAATTAAAGGATATATAATCAATATAAATAAATTAAACATTAGTAAGTGACCAAGAATTAACCAATATTGTGCAGTGATATATCCTTAATGGAATGGCAAGTAATTAAAATCCTATATATTAAACAAAAGCAATCCTTAAAAAATGTGAGATTAAAAAATAGCAAATATAAATTGGTTGTCAGACCACGGTGCAACCCACACAGTGTAATAATGTGCAAATATCTATGAAAATTGAAAACAATCTGGTGTATATATGAAAAAACATTAATTCATTACAAAAAAAAAAAAAAATTTAAAAAAACGGACAATATTCAAAAAATAAATAAATATATCTAGTCCCAACTGCTGTATAGTGCAAAAAGTTCAAATTGCAGTGTAATAAATCGTGTAGCGTTTTTCCCAGACGATTATTCTTTAACAATGGAGATCCATGCAATAATTTTTAGCAATTTCCCCCAATGTGATTGCACTCACCGGAGCTCCCTGCCCCTGCAGGGGTATGAGCGTGTGATGTTAATCCTCAGCCTTTACTCGCCCCGATATCATTGGTGCCAGTACTCTTCCACTCATCCCAATCCAGGAGAACCACTTGTTGAGAAGGGAGGGGGGGCTCACTGCCCTTTGCTGTAGCACAGATCCCAGCCAAGCATCCACTTTCATATATTTAGGTAAAAGATAAAAAAGATTCCTTCATAGCGTAATTCTGTTTCTGATAAATATTTTATTTATATATTACAGTCCCATGATTAAAAGCCGAATAAAAATTAATATAGAAATAGCAGAGAGGGAGCTCGCAGGCTCACACGGTCCGGGGACGCAGCGCTGCTGTAAAAAACTACCGCTTGCGTTCCACCGGCCTAGTATCCGGAACCACAGTATGCGGAAGTGACGTTGTGCGTGCCAAGATAGTCCCGCCTTACGCGTTTCGTCATACGGACGCCTCCTTATTTTTTGAATATTGTCCGTTTTTTTGAATATTTTTTTTTTTGTGATGAATTAATGTTTTTTCATATATACACCAGATTGTTTTCAATTTTCATAGATATTTGCACATTATTACACTGTGTGGGTTGCACCATGGTCTGACAACCAATTTATATTTGCTATTTTTTAATCTCACATTTTTTAAGGATTGCTTTTGTTTAATATATAGGATTTTAATTACTTGCCATTCCATTAAGGATATATCACCGCACAATATTGGTTAATTCTTGGTCACTTACTAATGTTTAATTTATTTATATTGATTATATATCCTTTAATTTTTGGGTATTGAGGTAGGATTGTACTACGCACCACAGCACTTGGCACTTTAAACACTCACACTTTACACAGCGCCATCCCTTATATTCTGTTTTTAACCTTTCGGGGTATCACTGAGGTGTTCCCCACTTACATAGGGGGGCAGCAGTGTTTTTAAAGTCTGAAGCGCGGACCCATTGATAGATCACTAAAAAGAACAATGCATTGAAAAAACCTTATAAAATGCAAACCTTCTTAAATAAAAAACTCAAATCTCTCTTTACCTTCTCAACTTCACTTGCTTTATCCTCTACAATGTAGGATGTTTTTATTAATCACCTTTTAAACTACTCACTTACTAATCTCATCGCACCGTTACCTCACAGAAACCCCCTTCCAACTAACAGATTTCTTCACAAGCTTCAAAAATACCACTCTTTTCTTTCTCCACAGAGTTACCAGACCATGTTAACCACTTGACGACCGCCTCACGCTGATACACGTCAGCAGAATGGCACGGGCAGGCAAAATCACGTACCTGGTACGTGATTGCCTTCCCGCGGACGGGGGTGCCTGAGGCGGTCGTCTTTGGTCTGGCAGCAATCAGAGATGAGGGGGAGGCCATCCGATTGTGACCCCCCTCGCGATCGCTCCCAGCCAATGAGATTCTTCCCCTGCCTCTGTGTAGTATACAGAGGCAGGGGATGTGATGTCATCTCTCCTCGGCTCGGCAGTTTCCGTTCCGGCGCCGAGGAGAGAAGACATCAATGTGAGTGCACAACACACACACATCACAGTAGAACATGCCAGGCACACATAACACCCCCCTTTACCCCCCGATCCCCCCCCGATCACCCCCTAATCATCCCTCCCCCCCCTGTCACACTGACACCAAGCAGTTTTTTTTTCCTGATTACTGCATGGTGTCAATTTGTGACAGTTACTGTGGTAGGGCAGTTAGTATTAGCCCCCTGTAGGTCTAGGGTACCCCCCTAACCCCCCCTAATAAAGTTTTAACCCCTTGATCACCCCCTGTCGCCAGTGTCAGTAAGCGATCATTTTTCTGATCGCTGTATTAGTGTCACTGGTGACGCTAGTTAGGGACGTAAATATTTAGGTTCGCCGTCAGCGTTTTATAGCGACAGGGACCCCCATATACTTTCTAATAAATGTTTTAACCCCTTGATCGCCCTCTAGTTAACCCTTTCACCACTGATCACCGTATAACCGTTACAGGTGACGCTGGTTAGTTCATTTATTTTTTATAGTGTCAGGGCACCCGCGGTTTATTACAGAATAAAGGTTTAGCCCCCTGATCGCCCGGCGGTGATATGCGTCGCCCCAGGCAGCGTCAGATTAGCGCCAGTACCGCTAACGCCCACGCACGCAGCATACGCCTCCCTTAGTGGTATAGTATCTGAACGCATCAATATCTGATCCGATCAGATCTATACTAGCGATCACTGTCACTTACAAAACACTAAACGCATAACTGCAGCGTTCGCAGAGTCAGGCCTGATCCCTGCGATCGCTAACAGTTTTTTTGGTAGGCAGCGTCAGGTTAGCGCCAGTACCGCTAACACCCATGCACGCACCGTACACCTCCCTTAGTGGTATAGTATCTGAACGCATCAATATCTGATCCGATCAGATCTATACTAGCGATCACTGTCACTTACAAAACACTAAACGCATAACTGCAGCGTTCGCAGAGTCAGGCCTGATCCCTGCGATCGCTAACAGTTTTTTTGGTAGCATTTTGGTGAACTGGTAAGCACCAGCCTCAGGCAGCGTCAGGTTAGCGCCAGTACCGCTAACACCCACGCACGCACCGTACACCTCCCTTAGTGGTATAGTATCTGAACGGATCAATATCTGATCCGATCAGATCTATACTAGCGTCCCCAGCAGTTTAGGGTTCCCAAAAACGCAGTGTTAGTGGGATCAGCCCAGATACCTGCTAGCACCTGCGTTTTGCCCCTCCGCCCGGCCCAGCCCAGCCCACCCAAGTGCAGTATCGATCGATCACTGTCACTTACAAAAGACTAAACGCATAACTGCAGCGTTCGCAGAGTCAGGCCTGATCGCTAAGAGTTTATTTGGTAGCATTTTGGTGAACTGGCAAGCACCAGCGACCTAGTGCACCCCAGTCGTAGTCAAACCAGCACTGCAGTAACACTTGGTGACGTGGCGAGTCCCATAAGTGCAGTTCAAGCTGGTGAGGTGGCAAGCACAATTAGTGTCCCGCTGCCACCAAGAAGACACACACAGGCCCGTCGTGCCCATAATGCCCTTCCTGCTGCATTCGCCAATCCTAATTGGGAACCCACCACTTCTGCAGCGCCCGTACTTCCCCCATTCACATCCCCAACCAAATGCAGTCGGTTGCATGAGAGGCATTTTGTTTATGTCCTCCCGATTACCCCTACCCAACGAACCCCCCAAAAAAGATGTTGTGTCTGCAGCAAGCGCAGATATAGGCGTGACACCCGCTATTATTGTCCCTCCTGTCCTGACAATCCTGGTCTTTGCATTGGTGATTGTTTTGAACGCTACCATGCACTAGTTGAGTATTAGCGTAGGGTACAGCATTGCACAGACTAGGCACACTTTCACAGGGTCTCCCAAGATGCCATCGCATTTTGAGAGACCCGAACCTGGAACGGGTTACCGTTATAAAAGTTACAGTTACAAAAACAGTGTAAAAAAAAAAAAAAACACACAAAAAATATATAAAATTAAAAAAATAGTTGTCGTTTTATTGTTCTCTCTCTCTCTATTCTCTCTCTATTGTTCTGCTCTTTTTTTACTGTATTCTATTCTGCAATGTTTTATTGTTATTATGTTTTATCATGTTTGCTTTTCAGGTATGCAATTTTTTTTTTTTTTTTTTTTAAATTGTTTATTTAGGTGAAGAACACGGCCCACATGGGCCAACAGGTACACAGAAATACATGCGTCAGGTAACACACAAGGTACAATATAGTGATAAACATTCTTGCATATCTCTTTGTATCAGAACAACATCTAACCTGTTATTCCATAACAATACATTAACACTTATAAGTCTGTAGTGTGTTATATTGTGGAATCTTAGTAACCATGTGTCATCTTATGCCCCGTACACACGGTCGGATTTTCCGATGGACAATGTCTGATCGGAGCGTGTTGTCGGAAATTCCAACCGTGTGTGGGCTCCATCGGACATTTTCCATCAGATTTTCCGACACACAAAGTTGGAGAGCAGGAGATAAAATTTTCCGACAACAAAATCCGTTGTCGGAAATTCCGATCGTGTGTACACAAATCCGACGGACAAAGTGCCACGCATGCTCAGAATAAATAAAGAGATCAAAGCTATTGGCCACTGCCCCGTTTATAGTCCCGATGTACATGTTTTACGTCACCGCGTTTAGAACGATCGGATTTTCCGACAACTTTGTGTGACCGTGTGTATGCAAGACAAGTTTGAGCCAACATCCATCGGAAAAAATCCTAGGATTTTGTTGTCGGAATGTCCGAACAAAGTCCGACCGTGTGTACGCCCTATAACAGTACTGACTCCCATTGCGCCGGTCCTCAATTTTTCTTTATTCATTAAAATCAAAAGAAAATAAAGAATGCTAGAAACAGAGTGAAGAGGAAAGGAAAGAAAGGAAAGTGCAGGAGAGAAAGGGTGTAGTATTGGAAGAAATGGGGGGATTAGGGGTGGGAAGGGGGGAGGGGGGAATGGGTCTCGCAAACATGTAGGGCTAAGTCGTCCGTGTTCCTAAGGTTCTATGACACTGCCCATGGGATACTGGCGTCTCAGTATGTGCACCCGCACCCTCACCGGGCGTCATCTGCTCTTCTCAAAGATTGACCTGCCGTCGAGTATATAAACATCGACCATAATTGCCGGGTCTTAGAGAATGCTTCTTCCCTATGTTGTGCTGTGTAGATAAGGTCCTCCATTTTTCTTATGTCTTCCACCTTTCCCAACCACATGTCTATAGTCGGTGGTATGGTGGATTTCCAGCATAGAGGTATGCAGGCTCTGGCTGCATCTAACAGATGTCGTATGACTGATCGTTTGTACACCTTGTCTGGGATATCAGTGGCATGAAGTAAAAAGGATGCTGGGTGTTTTGTAACTATCCTGTCGGTGAACAGTTGTACGGTCTCGTGTATTACCCTCCAAAAACGTGAGAGCTTGGGACATGACCAAAATATGTGTAACAAAGTTCCCTTGTCTCTTTGACATCGCCAGCATACTTCAGATGTAGTAGGAAATATTGTATGTAGTTGTGCTGGGGTTCTGTACCACCTAGAGAGTATTTTATAATTTGTTTCCTGGGTTTTAGCACAAATGGATGACTTATGTGTGAAACGGAGTATGCGTTGACGCTGCGTGAGGTTGAAACTGCAGTCTAACTCCTCTTCCCATTTGGTCAAACCCGGGGGTATGTAATCCGAGGGAGGTGTATTCAGAAGATTGTACATCAGTGAGAGTGTATGTGGTAAAATGCCCGAGTCAGTGCAGAGTTCTTCTAGGGTCGTGAGTCCTTGGTCTACGTCTGTGGGGGGTGGGATGGACTGAAGGAAGTGTCCTAGTTGAAGCGTCCGCATGAAGTCTAAACGGAACGTCCCTAATGGGTTAGAAAGTTCCGCGTATGTTCTCCAGCGTCCTCCCGAACTAAAGTGGGAGGCCATATGTATACCTGTTTCACCCAACTTCTGAAAAATTCTATCCTGTAGACCTGGTGTGAAGAGAGGGTGTCCTATAATTGGATAAAGGGGTGAGTTCCGAGATGAGATGTTTGGTTTAGAGATTAGTTTGGCACAAATTCGGGCTGTGTTGCCTATCAGCGGGACTCTGGTGTGAGATTGCTCTAATTGGGTCCATAATTTGGTCTCCCTATGTCTACGCCAGTCTATGAGTCTACCCAAATGTACCGCTTGATAGTAAGCGCGTATGTCGGGTAGTGCCAGCCCCCCATAAGACTTGGGAAGCACAAGTAATTTGTTTGGTAGTCTGGGTCTTTTCTTAGCCCAGACAAATTCAGTAAATATTGTTTGTATTTGTTTGAAAAATCCGGGGGGGCATACGTATCGGTATGGCCTGCATTAGGTATAATATTTTTGGTAGTATAGACATCTTCAGGATGTTACATCGCCCCAAACAGGAACATAGGCCGGATTGCCATGTATCTAGTAGTGTTTTTATTTTTGTAAGGAGTGGCGGAAAGTTAATTTCATATAGTTTTGACATTGTTTGGGGGATATATGTGCCCAAATATTTTAGGGCTTTGTCTGTCCATTTCAGTTTAAAACTGGCTTTAAGGGGTGTGAGTAGCGATGAAGGGATCCCTACACTCATAGCCTCTGATTTGGCCAGGTTAATTTTCAGAAAGGCCAGAGTCCCATATACGGAAAATTCTTTTAGCAGGTTTGGGAGGGAAATAGTCGGGTTTGTTAGTGAGAACATCAAGTCATCTGCATATGCTGATATCTTGTATTGAGTATTGTCTATGGTAATTCCCGTTATGTCCGGGCTCAGTCTGATATGACAAAGGAATGGTTCCAATGACAATGCAAAAAGGAGGGGTGAAAGCGGGCATCCCTGTCGCGTGCCATTTGAAATTTGGAAAGCGTCTGACGTTACGCCGTTCACCCTTACTCTAGCAGTCGGTGCGGTGTATATTGCTGAGATCCAATTTAGCATAGTATTCCCCAGGCCAATGTGTCTTAACGTTGTAAGCATAAACGACCAGTTTACCCGATCAAATGCTTTTTCGGCATCTGTACTGAGAAAAACCGTCGGCGTGCTTGTTACCGTGGCATTATAGAGCAAGTTCAGGACTTTAGTAGTTCTCGCTTCTCTAGTTGGGACGAAGCCTACTTGATCAAGGTGAATCAAACTGGTTATGTGTTGTTGTAATCTAGTGGCCAATATTTTTGTGAACAGTTTAAGGTCCGTGTTCAGTAAGGATATAGGTCGGTAGCTACCACACTGGGTTGGGTCTTTATCTTCTTTATGAATTACTGTTATTTGGGCTTGTAACGTGTTATTGTGTAATAGTTTCCCTTTGCCTAGGTCATTGAAGAGTTTGGTCAGGTGTTGTCCTAATGATGGGAGTAGTGTCTTGTAGTATTGGAGTGTAAGTCCGTCAGGTCCCGGGGCTTTCCCTTGTTTGGTATTTTTTATTGCCATTTGTATGTCTGTTAATGTTATGGGCTCGTCTAGTAGGTCTCGCGTCACAGTCGATAGAGAAGGCATTTTGGAGTCTTCTATATATTCTGCGATTCTTTCAGGGGAGGGTTGTGTCATGTTTAGATTGTATAAGTTTTCGTAGTACGCCCTAAATTCTTGTGTAATTTGTTGGGGTAAGGCAGCTCTTTGTCCCGTTGATGAGTTAATGTGCGGAATGTATGATGCCATGTTCTGCGATTTAAGAGATTGGGCAAGTAATCTGCCACATTTGTTGCCTGATTCATAAATCTTTTTCCGGGAAATCTGGAGAGCCGCCTTAGCCTTAAAATGGAGCAAGTCTGTTATTTGCATACGTATCGTATCTAATTCGCTACCCAGGGGTCTGGACGGTGTCCTTTTGTGGGCAGATTCTAGTTTATGGAGTTTGTCAAATAGTGTTGTTAGTTGTGCTGTCTTTTGTTTTTTAAGTCTTGCCCCATGCTTGATAAGCACTCAGCGAATCACCGCTTTGTGTGCTTCCCAAATTAGTCCACCGTCTCCGTCCTCTGAGGTGTTGGTGTGAAAGTAGTGTGAAATTTCTTTCGTGATGTCTGCCACTATGTCTGGGTCTTGTAGAAGACTTTCATTTAGTCTCCAGGGTTTTCTTTGTCCTTTGAAAAAGTCAGTGAGGTCATATTGCATGGTTACCGGAGCGTGATTGGACCATGTAATGGATCCGATGGGCGTGTCTTTAACAGCCTGAAGTTGGTTGTGTGGTACTAAAAAGAGATCAATACGCGAATATACCTGGTGTGGGCGAGAGAAAAAAAGTGTAGTCTCGTTCCCCGGGGTGAAAAAGGCGCCAGGTATCTATCAGCTGTGCTGCATGGAGGGCCGAAAGCATCTCCCTGCGTGTGCCTCGTGAGGTGGAGGATTTGCCTGTCGAGGTATCTTCTGCCGGGAGCAAGGGAATGTTAAGATCTCCACCTATGATCAGTTGGCCCTCAGAGAAATTCCGTAGTAATTTTAAGTGTCGTTTCATGAATGTGTCTTGGTGTTCATTTGGGGCATAGAAATTTGCGATGGTCACTTTGGTGCCCTTCAGAAAAAGGAACCTACCTGCCGGGTCTGTCTTTTTGTCCACTAGCTTCCATGGTACCGTTGCGGAGATCTGAATAGATACTCCTCTGGATTTAGCGTCTACGTGGGTGGAGTGGTACACTGTCGGGTAGTACCTGTTTTTTAATATTGGGAACTTGTTTTCTCTGAAATGCGTCTCCTGTATTAGTACTATATCAGCTTTCATGTGTCTCATGTCGTTTAGTAACATTCTCCTCTTTTCCGGGACGTTAAGCCCCTTTGCATTGAGGGTGACAATAGTAAGTACCCCCATGTTCGCGAGAGTATATTAAAAATGTGGGGAGGGAGAGAAGGGAAGGGGAGAGGTGCGGAGAAGGAAGAAGTAGTAGACTAGAAGGGAGGGAGATTTAGGATAAGAGAAAGACCACTCTTAAGTGGCAAAGGGTGTCGTGCAGGAAAATCCCCCAGTCCACCCAATCCACCGAGTGGTTAACTACTATATAGCGGAAGTTTACTTCAACGCCCACCAGAACTACCTGGGTGGAGGCGTTTTCCTAAGTGGGGAAGTGTCTAGCAAGGACTATTTCCTCCCCGTGCCCTCGGATCTAAATTGAAAGTGGCACTCTGAGCGTAACGTACACTGTCTCTAGTGTAGGACTTAAATCTGTATGTGTGAGGATATGTATGCGCGTGCATTCTGGGCATCATGAGCATTACATTAGTCCTATCATTCAACCAAAAAACATTCTAAATTGGACCATACCCTACGCTAAGAACTACTTTACTGGTTGGCTTGAAAATATGCTGAACAATCATGCCCTACATGAGTGTAGCGGTGGTGGTAAAACCCAGCCAACGGTCGCCGGCATACCTCTTTATGTGCTGTTTACTGGGGGTGGCTGCAGGCAACATTCCAACAGTGCAATGACTATAAGTGGGGTCGTAATAAGAAGGGGCATTGAACTAAGTCCCCTCTGCACAACCACTACAGTCAGTGCACCGCACAGCCTTCGTCCAACCAACATACTCCCACCGTGTCTTGATTTAAGCTGTCATCTACCTACAGCTTACAGGAGCCATAAAACTAAATATCTCTGCTGATTATGACTTCCAGCCTCCCCTGCCCAATCCCCCTCCCCCCCCACACACCCCCGAATCCCCAGCAGGTATCTCACGTGTCTCTTCAGAGCGGCCGTTGGTCTCCACAGGGTGATTTATAACATATTAGTTACAGCAAAAGTTCTTGCCTTAGAGTACTGTTCCCTGTGCAGCCTCCAACCGTCCCCTAATCTAGTAGGAAATGCCTAGGGTGCAGTCTCCCCTCGCTGCGATCGTTTCAGTGTAAGGATGAGGGAGAGAGAGGGGGGGGGGAAATCCTCCCCCTAGGGCGTTCCAGCTGCACCGAGAGCTGCCCAGGCAATGTAAGGGGAGGTGGACGGTAAAGTGGGCGTTAGCAAGCTCCTCGTCTCCGTTCACCATGAGATGTCTCCCATCCTTGCTTTGTCCATTGCTGTGTCCATCAGGGGCGGTCCGGGTGTATCAAAAACACTTCTGGCAGACTCATGGTATAGTTATTCTATGCCAGGGGGGGCCGGGAGGGGAATAAAGTACGTCTCCGTGCAAAGTGTATGGGACAGCTGGCGGCTCACATACCGCATGTGTAGGGCGATAGCATAACCTGTTCAAGGGCCAACCGTCTAAATAACCAAAAGCTCAACAATAGCTGGTAATCGGCGTAGGTGTATGGTAGTTACTGTTTTATAAACTTGTACAGTACCTTCAGGACTCACGTGCTCCATTATCTGGCCTTGCGTGGGATCTTCCCCGGGATCTCTGTGAGCGGGTGGTCGGGTTGGTTCTGCCCGTGATCAGGCCCGGTCGGCCGGTCGGTCGCGGGATCTTCAACAACCAATTCGGGACCTGGATCGGTTCTGCTCCCATGAAGTCCAAAAGGGCCGGTAGGTCTGCTGGTGTGTGTAGCGTATAGTAGGCGCGATCTGTGCGGAAGGTCACCGCAAGTGGATATCCCCATCTGTACGTGCAGCCATGTCTTCTTGCTAGTTCTAGGATGGGCTTCAGCATGGCGCGGCGCTGTAGCGTGGCCCTCGATAGGTCAGGGAGTATCTGAATGTGGGCACCATCGAATTCAATCTCTCCTTGGTCCCAGGCTTTCCTAAGTAAGGTCTCCTTCTGCGCAAATCGGTGTATGCGGCATAAGACATCGCGAGGTCTGGCAGGATCCGTGGGTTTAGGGCCCAGGGTGCGGTGGATCCTGTCTATTTCCAGGTGAGGTGGGGGGTTGTCTAGGAGACCCTGGAAGATCGCTGTCGCCGTCGCCGCCAAATTTTCCGGTCCTGTGGCCTCTGGGATTCCCCGTAGCCGCAAGTTATTGCGGCGGCTACGGTCCTCCAACTCCTCCAGGTGAAGCTGCATGTCTTGCGCTTCTAGAAGATGGGCCTGCTGTGAGTGTTCCAATGCCTGCATCCTCTCTTCCAGGGTGGATATCCTATTTTCTCCAGAGGTGACCCGGTTCTCCACTGTGTGTAAATCATCCCTCACCTCTTGGATGTCTTTTCTGTGCGCCTCTTCTATCCTTAGGATCATGGTCTCAAAGTCTGCCCTCGTGGGGAGGGCCTCCAGGTCTGCTCTTGTGGGGAGAGCCCTGAGCATGCTGCGGAGGTCATCTTCCATGATGTTCTGGCTAACCGGGTGACTCTCTATCTCCGTGCAGAGTAAGGCTGGTGTGCCCGTGAGGAGTAGGGGCGCCGGAGCTTGTGCTGAAGAAGCCATCCGGGTTTCAGTGAGGGACGGAGGTATGCGGGATCCATGTGGCGCGGCAGCTATGGCGCCGGGTGATAGGTCCGACTGTCCTCTGAAAAAGTGTGGTATCCCAGGTTGTGTGGTCCGGTGGTGGGTTCCCCGGGAAGTCGATCTCGTCCTGTATCTTTTGGGGTTGCTCATACCGTGCTCACTGCAGCAAATAGATGTTTTTTGATCCTTGTAGGCTGGGTTGGACAGGGAGCTCCTCCAGAACACGTCTTCACTCGGCCATTGCTAAGCCACGCCCCCCCAGGTATGCAATTTTTTATACTTTACCGTTTACTGTGTTTTATTGTTAACCATTTTTTTGTCTTCAGGTACGCCATTCACGACTTTGAGTGCTTATACCAGAATGATGCCTGCAGATTTAGGTATCATCTTGGTATCATTCTTTTCAGCCAGCGGTCGGCTTTCATTTAAAAGCAATCCTAGCGGCTAATTAGCCTCTAGACTGCTTTTACAAGCAGTGGGAGGGAATGCCCCCCCCCACCGTCTTCCGTGTTTTTCTCTGGCTCTCCTGTCTCAACAGTGAACCTGAGAATGCAGCCTGTGATTCAGCCAGCTGACCATAGAGCTGATCAGAGACCAGAGTGGCTCCAAACATCTCTATGGCCTAAGAAACCGGAAGCTACGAGCATTTTATGACTTAGATTCGCCGGATGTAAACAGCGCCATTGGGAAAGCATTTTATCACACTGATCTTGGTGTGGTCAGATGCTTTGAGGGCAGAGGAGAGATCTAGGGTCTAATAGGCCCCAATTTTTTCAAAAAAGAGTACCTGTCACTACCTATTGCTATCATAGGGGATATTTACATTCTCTGAGATAACAATAAAAATGATTTAAAAAAAAATGAAAGGAACAGTTTAAAAATAAGATTAAAAAAGCAAAAAAATAATAAAGAAAAAAAAAAAAAAAAAGCACCCCTGTCCCCCCCTGTTCTCGCGCTAAGGCGAACGCAAACGTCGGTCTGGCGTCTAATGTAAACAGCAATTGCACCATGCATGTGAGGTATCACCGCGAAGGTCAGATCGAGGGCAGTAAGTTTAGCAGTAGACCTCCTCTGTAAATCTAAAGTGGTAACCTGTAAGGGCTTTTAACGGCTTTTAAAAATGTATTTATTTTGTTGCCACTGCACGTTTGTGCGCAATTTTAAAGCATGCCATGTTTGGTATCCATGTACTCGACCTAAGATCATTTTTTTTATTTCATCAAACATTTGGGCAATATAGTGTGTTTTAGTGCATTAAAATTTAAAAAAGTGTGTTTTTTCCCCAAAAAATGCGTTTGAAAAATCGCTGCGCAAATACTGTGTGGAAAAAAAAAATGAAACACCCACCATTTTAATCTGTAGGGCATTTGCTTTAAAAAAATATATAATGTTTGGGGGTTCAAAGTAATTTTCTTGCAAAAAATAAATAATTTTTTCATGTAAACAAAAAGTGTCAGAAGGGGCTTTGTCTTCAAGTGGTTAGAAGAGTGGGTGATGTGTGACATAAGCTTCTAAATGTTGTGCATAAAATGCCAGGACAGTTCAAAACCCTCCCAAATGACCCCATTTTGGAAAGTAGACACCCCAAGCTATTTGCTGAGAGGCATGTCGAGTCCATGGAATATTTTATATTGTGACACATAAAGAGACAATTTTTTTTTTTTTTTGCACAAAGTTGTCACTAAATGATATATTGCTCAAACATGCCATGGGAATATGTGAAATTACACCCCAAAACGCATTCTGTTGCTTCTCCTGAGTACCGGGATACCACATGTGTGAGACTTTTTGGGAACCTAGCCGCATACGGGACCCCAAAAACCAAGCACCGCCTTCAGGCTTTCTAAGTGCGTAAATTTTTGATTTCACTCTTCACTGCCTATCACAGTTTCGGAGGCCATGGAATGCCCAGGTGGCACAAAACACCCCCCCCCCCAAATGACCCCATTTTGGAAAGTAGACACCCCAAGCTATTTGCTGAGAGGTATAGTGAGTATTTTGCAGACCCCACTTTTTGTCACAAAGTTTTGAAAATTGAAAAAAGAAAAAAAAAATTTTTTTCTTGTCTTTCTTCATTTTCAAAAACAAATGAGAGCTGCAAAATACTCACCATGCCTCTCAGCAAATAGCTTGGGGTGTCTACTTTCCAAAATGGGGTCATTTGGGGGGGGGTTTTGTGCCAGCTGGGCATTCCATGGCCTCCGAAACTGTGATAGGCAGCGAAGAGTGAAATCAAAAATTTACACCCTTAGAAATCCTGAAGGCGGTGATTGGATTTCGGGGCCCCGTACGCGGCTAGGCTCCCAAAAAGTCCCACAAATGTGGTATCCCCATACTCAGGAGAAGCAGCTAAACGTATTTTGGGGTGCAATTCCACATATGCCCATGGCCTGTGTGAGCAATATATATTATTTAGTGACAACTTTGTGCAAAAAAAAAATTGTCACTTTCCCGCAACTTGTGTCAAAATATAAAATATTCCATTGACTCAATATGCCTCAAAGCAAATAGCTTGGGGTGTCTACTTTCCAAAATGGGGTCATTTGGGGGGGTTTTGTGCCATCTGGGCATTTTATGGCCTTCAAAACTGTGATCGGTAGTGAGGAGTAAAATCAAAAATTTACGCCCTTAGAAATCCTGAAGGCGGTGATTGGTTTTCGGGGCCCCGTACGCGGCTAGGCTCCCAAAAAGTCCCACACATGTGATATCCCCGTACTCAGGAGAGGCAGCTGAATATATTTTGGGGTGCAATTCCACATAGGCCCATGGCCTGTGTGAGCAATATATCATTTAGTGACATCTTTTTGTAATTTTTTTTGTCATTATTCAATCACTTGGGACAAAAAAAAATAATATTCAATGGGCTCAACATGCCTCTCAGCAACTTCCTTGGGGTGTCTACTTTCCAAAATGGGGTCATTTGGGGGGGTTTTGTACCGCCCTGCCATTTTAGCACCTCAAGAAATGACATAGGCAGTCATAAACTAAAAGCTGTGTAAATTCCAGAAAATGTACCCTAGTTTGTAGACGCTATAACTTTTGCGCAAACCAATAAATATACGCTTATTGACTTTTTTTTACTAAAGACATGTGGCCGAATACATTTTGGCCTAAATGTATGACTAAAATTGAGTTTATTGGATTTTTTTTATAACAAAAAGTAGAAAATATCATTTTTTTTCAAAATTTTCGGTCTTTTTCCGTTTATAGCGCAAAAAATAAAAACGGCAGAGGTGATCAAATACCATCAAAAGAAAGCTCTATTTGTGGGAAGTAAAGGACGCAAATTTCGTTTAGGTACAGCATTGCATGACCGCGCAATCATCAGTTAAAGCAGCGCAGTGCCAAATTGTAAAAAGTCCTCTGGTCCTTAAGCAGCAATAATGGTCCGGTCCTTAAGTGGTTAACATGAACATAACAAATTACGCATTTTTCAAACAGAATCAAGCACTTATAATTCCAAAGCTCTATAACCAAAATACTAGCAAAGGGGAGAAGTCATATTATTCATATAACAGTACTCAACCCTTCCACGATACCTGAACATAACAAGGGAAATTTACTTCACTCTAAATTAATTTGCCCCTCTTGGGACATCATATAACACAGTGAAAACCCCATACAGCCCCGTATCCCACACAATAGATATCTTATTACTTTTATGCAAATGCGATAGACAAGAAAAGCCAGAGCTTTTCTTGTCTATCAGAGCAAAAGATTGTGGCTCCCAGTAGTAATTGCCTTATTACTCCTTTATCCTATTCTCCTTCACCAAAATGGAGTGTAATATTACGCTTTAAAACTTCTCACAGGCTTACCTAAAGCCAGAGGCTTCCCTAAAGCCACTTCTTAACATGGTCCGTCTCACACTTCTCTTTTTTTTTTTTTTTCAAAAGACTAAGGTTTTATCAGAGCTGAGGCAAGAAGAACCTTGCCACAGGTGAGCCTTACCTAAATTCAGTACTAAATCCAAAAATCTCAAGCAGTGCCTCCAAACTGAAGTGGAATAAAACGGTATTTCTATATACCTGACAAGACCAGCTAGGTATAATCACGGCAAGTACCACACTCACAAGACCCTCTTAGTACTGCAGTACTGAGGAGACAGCTTCTTTGTGAACACAAGAAGAGATGAGTCAAAGTCGATGTTCAAAGCTGTCTGATTTAATTCTGGCCGGGTATACAACTTGTATACGTTATCATTAGCCAATCATGGTATGGAAAATGGGCGGGGTTAATACTGAGGTGTACATTACATATCATAACATATCATTAATTATGCTTTCATGACCCATAATTATGAGTCCTGCTGACACAGGAAGGGCCCAGAATTGTTGAACAACAATTCTTTATTTAGACGGTACAGAATAAAACTGCTTACACAAGCTATATTTACCTATATGCGTGCTTTATAGAGAAGCTGTTATCAACTAGTTGACTTTAACTAGAGTCTGAATATGCAAGTTTAAGATATATGAATCCAAAATTGAGTCACCTCTGTTCAGTCATATTACTACAAACATGACTAAAACTTTAACCACTTCATACAGGGCACTTATACACCTTCCTGCCCAGACCAATTTTCAGCTTTCAACGCTGTCGCACTTTGAATGACAATTGCGCGGTCATACAACACTGTACCCAAACTAAATTTTTATAATTTTGTTCCCACAGATAGAGCTTTCTTTTGGTGGTGTTTGATCACCTCTGGGATTTTTATTTTCTGCTAAACAAATTAAAAAAAAGACCGAAAATTATGAAAAAAAAAAAGTTTTTATTTCTTTCTGTTACAAAACTTTGTAAATAAGTAAGTTTTCTCCTTCAATGATGGGCACTGATGGGGCTGCACTGACAGGCACTGATGGGCACCGATGAGGTGGCACCAATGAGGTGGCACTGATGAGGTGGCACTGATGGGCACTAATATGCAACACTGATGGGGCACTGATGGGCATTGATAGGTGGCACTGATATGCAGCACTGATGGGTACACATAGGTGGCACTGATGGGCACTGAAAGGCGGCATGGATGGGCACTAATAGACAGCACAGATGGGCACTGATAGGTGGCACGGATGGGCATGGATGGGCACTGATAGGTGGCATTGATGTACAGTAATTGATGGTACGGATGGATGCCAATCAGTGCCAAACAATAATGCCTGCCAATCAGTGATGCCCATTGTGGTCACACATTGGCATCCATTGTGGGCACTGATTGGCATCCCTGGTGGTCTAGAGTGGCATACCCGGTGGTGACATCCCTGGTGGTCATAGTGGCATCCCTGGTGGTCCAGTGTGGGCATCCTCGGGGGGCTGCACTGATAATTAATCAGCACAGACCCCCCCCGTGAGAGAAGCAGCCGATTGGCTCTCCTCTACTCGTGTCTGACAGACGCGAGTGAGGAAAAGCCGATCAACGGTTCTTCCTATTTACACTGCGATCAGCCGTGATTGGACACAGCTGATCACGTGGTAAAGCGTCTCCGTCAGAGACTCTTTACCTAGATCGGTGTTGCGGTGTGTCAGACTGACACACCACACCACCGATCGCCGCGATGTGCGCCCCCACGGGCGCGAGGCGGCTGTTATCTTGCTGGACGTCATATGATGCCCGGTCAGGATATTGAAACCACTTTACCGCCGTCATTCTGCTATATGGCAGGTGGCAAGTGGTTAAAATAACTGACAGAGGAATATCCTTATTTTAGGGTCTTGTTTGTCACGATGACCACAGGATAGATAAGGTCTGGTAAAAACTGGTTTTGAAATGATGTCTTCAGACAAAGTCAGAACATCAGCATTACATAGTTAAATTATGTTTTTAGATAATATCCCCTGTCAGCTAAAATACTAGTTTAGACTATGTCTGAGATGCTATGTTTGTATAGGAATTATGTGTAATGTGATGAACTCTGTCCTCCCTCCCTCCCTCCTTTCTCTTTGGGTTGTGCAATATTCTTTGTCCATAATTTGTATAAATATGCAATTCTTACCATTAAAACCAAGCATTCATTGAATGCTTACGGAGAGCCAAAAGAATTTGACTGATTGTCCATGTCTAAGCAGATTTCACCCTTACAGCTGTCTCCAGAGATCTATCAATCCCAGTTCCATTATGTATCTACTAAAGGCCGTAGGCCCCAATAAAGTTTGCTTATCAGTTATATTATATTTATCTAATGCAGAGTTGATTTTATCGGATATAAACTGAATATATTCTTTAAATACTTCCGTTGAATATGGCGGAGAAATATTTATATTTCCTATCGCATATGAACGACCTAATAATGTACAATACAAAAAAATAAATTGGCCTTTACTATCCTTCTTAATTTGTCTACATGTAAAATCCAATCCATTTGATATAAGTATAGACACTCCTCTTGAATAAGATGTGTATGTAGAATGATACTAAGTATTAAACTGATTTTGTTTTAAATAGTGTATCGTCTCAGGGTTTAAGTGGGTTTCCTGGAGAGATATTATAGATGGTGAGTACCTCCCTAATGATGTAAACACTGCTTGCCGCTTAGAGGGGCTACCAAGACCCCTTACATTCCATGAAATTAACACTTCATTTGAGGGAGTCATGTCAAATAAACCACAAATTAACCAACCAAAGTACTCAGGCCATGTGCAGCAATTACAAAGTTTTTCACTCCAACCCATGTCACCCTACTTCCCTCCCCCTCCAGTCCGCAACCCCCATCCCCGAATCCCTCTCCGGTATCTCCAGTGAAGGAAGGGGGGGAGGCGCGAACAGGGGGGAGGGGAGTGCGAAACAAAAATATAAATTCCGAGAGGTACACATAAACTAACATACAAAACAAGCATACACAGAAATGAACACAACAAAACAAAAACACATACAACAAACATATACATACAAGGACACAACAAAGCACAAACATATTGGCTATCTGATCGAGAGAGCTAAAAAAGAAAAAATAGTGCTCTCTCAGCCCTTCTTCCCCTCCAAAAATGTCCAATCATCCTCCCAAAAAAAAAAAAGAAAAAGGGGAGACTTTCCTTCTCTTTTGGGGAGTTAATTTGACCCTTTATAGTTGTCCAGCCATTGAGTCGCTAATTCCAGGGATGTAAAGAAATTTGCAACACCCTGAGCTGTACCTTTAAGTTTAGCTGGAAAAGGTATAGAATAAGATAAGTCCATCTTTCTCAGTCGCTGCTTCACTTCAATAAATCCCTTTGGCGCTGCACTGTTGCTGAGAAATCAGGAAAAAAGCTTATTTTTGATCCGTTCATCCGTATATCTGCAAGTTATCTAGCTCTCTGCAGGATAGTGTCTCTATCTTTATAATTCCTCATTCTCAGAATCAAAGTTGTAGGTACCCCCCCCCCCCCCAACCCTGCAGATGACAATCTGGTAGGGACTCTGTGGGCTCTTTGCACTGAAAAAAAGGGAAAAGTGTTCTGAGCCCATCGTAGATATAATCCATTTCTCTATAAATTCAGTTGGCGTGTTTCCTTCCACCCGTTCAGGAAGGCCTATTATTCTAATATTATTCCAGCGAAGACGGCTCTCCATATCTTCCAATTGAGAGTCGTGTGTAGATAATTGTTGCATAACCTTTTTATTAGAATTCATAACTGTATATAAAGAGTCTTCAACTGTGCTTATTCTCTCCTCAGCGGCTGTCATTCTCTCTTTAAAAAATTGCATGTCTTGTCTGATTGATGTTAGATCTTCCCTCATTCCTTCCAGATTATGGGAGAGGATATTTACAGAGCTATTGCATGTAGTAATGGCCTTCAGTATATCTGAAAGCGTATTTACGTGCTCTGCTTCTAGGATATTTGGGGGGTATGCCAGATTTATTACCCAAGGCTTTCTCTTGAGATCCATTGTTCGCTGTTCCCTCTAAATGTCCCTGATGAGAATTTGTTCCTTTTCCATCCACATTTTGGGGTTCATCTGTACCATCAGGTACTCTCCCTGTAGCTGCTCCTTGCTGTAAAGTGGGTGATATAGGCAAAGATTCATCTTTATCCATCTCTGAAACGTGCAAATTTCTGGAGATGAGTAGAAATATCTTGAGTATTATCCTTCACAATACTCTGTGTCTTCTTTTCTAAACTATTCTGAACAGTATTTTCGGCTGCAGACTGGTCTCCAACATGATCAACATTTCCCACATCCATCTTAGTTCTTCTTGTCATTCTCACAATCTTTGTATCCCTATTGTCAGTGATCCTGTATTCGGTACTCAGTTTGTATTTTAAGTATTATGGTTATAAACAAGTTTTAAAAGCTAAGTGCAGTCCAGAAACAGGTCAAGGCGTAGACCAGGTGGATCACTTTAATCATCACTTATCACTTTAATTGTGGGAATGGAAACTAAAGCAAGATGGCGCCCAACCAAGGTGTTACACAGCAGCGAAAGTATATTAAGCAGCGCATAAAGTTAGCAGACAGTTCATATTGCGATCATCTAATGTATCCATTCATGCATAGAATAATTAGCTAGTATAGCGAGTAGTGTAGACAATAAAGGAGGCAGCAGCTATATCAATCAGCCAGTGTAACAAGGAGAAAAATAGAACAAAAATAAGCAAAAATAAAGCAGATGGCTAAATGTGTTTTTTTCCTTTTTTCCCCCTATTTTTTTTTCTTTATTTATCAAATAAAGATAATGGTAGAAACAACGGTTATTTTTTCCCCTTTCCTGTTGTAGTATGGGTCTATATTCATATATAACTTTAGTTATTGAATTACAAGAAACTTAGTAATAGTTTTATAAGTAATCACTTCTATCTATATACAACATATTTAATGCATCTGCTTCATTATGCTATGGGAACTTGGGAACCTTTGACCTTTTCTTTTCATCAGTTGTAACTATTGTTTTCCCTACCATATAAATATTACTGGGAGGCAGTCCCAAGTTTGAGGTTTGATTCAGGACTGAAGTCTGAATCATGTTGACTATCGTCTCCAGGTATCTCATTTCTAATGCGATTGTGACTCCCCTGGATTGAATATGCTGTATTTATCCTGTATCGTATCATCTGTAATACATCTTTAATCAAAGCTAAGTAAAACTTTTTATTACATTCTTTGTGTGTTGTGTGTTTTAATCCTTGCATTTACTGACCACATATCTGAAAGGGTAAATATATGAATGAATCTATGAATTAATGTAACACAGAATTTAACCCCTTGTTACATAATGGCGCTGTGAGCAGGATATTTAACCCTTTCAGTGCTGGTTTGAAGTGCAGTGATTAATCCTAGTAATACTGTTGTGAATTGTAATGTTTTTTGACAATTGGGAAACTGTATTATTAGTGTGCACTGTGATGGGAGGTTTGTTGCTAGCTTTGCTTTGGTGGCAGTTAGTGGCAGATATGTTTGATTTAAATTGGATAAATATAGCAAAGGGCGTAGTTGGTCAAATGTTTCCACTCATTGTGTGCTTAGCGGACCCCCGGCAAGCTTTAGATTTTTTGAGATATAGAACAGATGAGCTGATGACCGCGTTAGGTGGATGAGTGGCCCTTTTGCTGGTGCTCATATAGTTGTTCTTTGAGGTTTGAAAACGATGAGCAGAAAACAGGTAGGAAAAGGAAAAATATGACCTGTGTTGATGCTTAGATTGTGAGTACTGCAGTAATATATGTGTTGAATTTAAATGTTGAGCTCTTCTGTTGGTTGTTTAGATAGCTATTGGTGAGGAAAAGTTTCTTGTATAAATGATTTGTAAAAATGCATTTGGCTATTGATGTTTAAGTGAGTATGTTTAACATTAGAATAGGTAAGTAATGAAGCTAAGGCAAAAGTTTTGAGAAAAGTGAGTCTTTTGTATGTTTACCTGAAAAGATCATTAGTTAGCAGGAATGGCTGAACATCTAAGAAATGTCTAATTATGTTGAAAAAAGACATCCTAATTGAAATTGTTAGTTTTTATTATGCAAATCTAGGATTATTTGAAACAAAGAAAGAAAATGTCTGATTGATGTTAACACCATTTAAAATCCTGAATAGCAGTCATGATTATTACAATTTTATTGGTGAATGTAATAAAGGGTCATGTTTTAGGATACAACACTAATATTTTTTTTTTTTTTTTAAGTTTTTTCGTTAATACAGAAGGAACCAGATCTATTCCAGAAGTTTTGTAGATCTGTATGGTATTGAACAAGAGGTTGCAATAGACACAACAATATGAGTTTGCTGATGTATAATGTTTGTGCACAAATGTGATGAACACCATATAATGTTCTTGTGAATTATTTCAACCATGGTGAATTAATGACAACTTTGAATGGGCGTCTTTTAATGAAAATCCACGTGGTGATAATTAATTAAGTAAAATGATCTCAATTAATATGGGTAATAAAAAGTGCACTCATGAATAACAGAAATAATGGCCATATGTTTTGTAGTTTGTGGAAAGTGTTGGTTAAATGTGTTTGTTGCTATTTGTTACTTTCTAGGAGGGAACTGTAATAATATCACACTAAAACCTTTCATTTTGTTTAGTTCCTAGACAATATTAAACAGCATCAATCCACCTGTCTGATATGGTTTGATGTCCAAGAACTAAAGATGAAGATTACAGTCAAACTGAATAATTTATGTTGTTTTTGTTGTTATTTTTATGCAATATGCAAATGTACTGAACGTTTTCATTGGAACTGATTGTAAACCAGAGCAGCTAATACTCTTGATGCTGCATGATAGATTTCTAAGGGTTTTTTCTGATTGAGTTGAATATAAAATGATATAGAAAAAATAATGTTTGAATATTGACAGCAAGATTGTTTTGATATCTGGAATTATATAATACTTGTAATGGTTTGAAGGGTGTAAGAATACCCAAACATTTACATATCGTTCCTTTCTGTGTATATGTAAGCTAAATTATGGCAGCATCTACTTCTGTATATTCTTCCATAATTATTTTGGTGGAACTGTAAGGCATTACCACTGTGGCAGTGTGCCTGGGGTTTTACATATAAAGTACATTTTCCTACATGATTGACAGTTTAAATTTAAAGTAATCATTTTGTTTATCAAGGGAAAAAAAAAGTACTTTTATGTCTACTTATAATTGTGCATTAAGGTTAATATTATTGCAGTGAACACAATTTTTTAAGTCTTTCAAAATTAGGTGTTCTAATGGTATATATACGGTCAGTTATATCTGACACTCAGTGATTCTTTGACCACCCTGTTCTATACACCTGATTGAGTTTTCATAAAATTTTCTTGGTAAAGAAAAAGAGTTATAAAATAGGTTCTCAGGTTTTGTTTTCCTCAATTCTCCTTGTAGAGTACAGTGACACATATGCATGGGCCATAGGTGTGCGCAGCCTCTTGCATTAGGGTGTGCACCCCAAAGCTCAAATACATATGCATGTGTATATGTACTGATGGTGTCAGTAGGGCAGTGGACAGTGTCAGTAGTTTTATTTATATTCTTTAAAAAAAAAAATTTTTGTAACATTTTTTTTTTGGATGAAATATCAGTGGTCTAAACAGGGGGGAATATGCACCACACAAGGCAATTAGGGTGTGCCCAGGCACACCTGGCACACCCTGTGCGCACGCCTATGGCATGGGCATATTATATGCACATATTGGGATCAGTGTAGACAAGAGCCGGTTAGCCTGCCAGAATGTCTTTAGAGTGTGGAAGGAGATAAAAGTGCATAGAGGAAACACACATGAAGTAGTTTAAAGTTGGGCCTATAGTTTGAGACAGTAGTGTATAGTTCAGGTGGGGGATGAGTAATATACCTGTAATAATATTTCATCTTTAATGTAGAAAGCTGAGTTTTTCAGTGTTAAGCCAGGTCACTAATGATCATCGATTTGCCTGTTCAGAAATCTATAATGGGCTATATGGGCATTGTTGTTAATTACGGAATGTTGGACTGACATATTTGGTAATGCACCTGCCATGACACCAACTAGAAGCATATTGGAGAAAGGAGACAAACACTTTTGACAGCAGCAACAGTCTATAAAGTACAGCTGAACTGTTGGTGCAAGTTCCACCTGTTCTGAGGCTCGAGTACCTGAACTGTTCCATCCGCTATCATGGTTAAGTACCTGAATCTGATGGTGAAGTACTTGAACTGTTTTATCTGCTCTGATGGTCATGTGCCTGAACTGTCTGTAAAAGTTCCAGCTACTATGTGGTTATGTGCCTGCACGTCTATGACTTGTGAGCTGCAATAGTCCGAAGGATATGGACTTATTATTCTACAGTTCTTTCAGTTCTACAGTGTTGCAAGTGCTATGCTGCCGCTGCGATCTGGTAGCCGGATGTCTAAGACTCTGCTGTCCATCACCAGATATGGAGGACTTTGTTTAAACTCTTGGAAAGGAAAGTTTGGTGTTCATGCCTGTACTTTCAAAAGGAAGTTTGGTGTTATTCTGTTAGTCCAACATATAGTTGTTTTTATATTTTTGGAAGTTTGGATATTTTTATATTTTTCAGCCCTAACATAGCAGAATGAGATTTCCTAGACAAGTAAATCAGACAGAGAAAGTGTGTCAAGAGATAGAACTTTAGACAGATAAGACGAGGGGTGGAAGGATGTAAAACTGTTATACATTAATTTTCATGTGGAAAATACCCAAGGGGTGGGATATATGGGAGATGGACCATATGTAATAATGAGGAGTATTTCGCATACATACTCATAATACTGGAAATGTGAAGGATGAAATTAATGAATTAGAGTACAAGCGAAAAGACTACTTTGAGTAGAACATCTTGATATCTATCTATAAGTAATCTATAAGTAATCTTGAGTATTATAAACTAAACTAAGAATCTTGTAAATCAAGGGGTGGAATGTAGTATGGGTCTATATTCATATATAACTTTAGTTATTGAATTACAAGAAACTTAGTAATAGTTTTATAAGTAATCACTTCTATCTATATACATCAAGTTTAATGCATGAGACATCTGCTTCGTTATTTTATGGGAAGTTGGGAACCTTTGGCCTTTTCTTTTCATCAGTTGTAGCCCATTTGTTTTCCCTACCATATAAATATGACTGGGAGGCAGTTCCAAGTTTGAGGTTTGATTCAGGACTGAAGTCTGAATCAAGTTGACTATCGTCTCCAGGTATCTCATTTCTAATGTGATTGTGACTCCCCTGGATTGAATATGCTGTATTTATCCTGTATCGTATCATCTGTAATACATCTTTAAACTTTTTATTACATTTTTTGTGTGTTGTGTGTTTTAATCCTTGCATTTACTGACCACATATCTGAAAGGGTAAATACATGAATGAACCTATGAATAAATGTAACACAGAATTTAACCCCTTGTTACACCTGTTTTTTAATGTCACTTAAATACCTGCTTTAAAGTTACTTAAGTACCTGCAGTACAGTGCTCAGGGCTGTCAGGGATGATCCAGGACCAAGACAACAGGATTACCAAAAAACTGGAAAGGGATCGTTGAGTAGGTGACTGAAGCCGGTAGGGTACTGCTGATGCCCCCACTAGTTGTCAGCTATCTCCGGCAACTGCTGCACTATCACATCTGATGAAGCACGCTGTGAGATGACAGACACTGCTGCTACAGGCTTCGAGTGAGACATTCACCAGACAGCACGATCAGCTGACACCCTATAGAAGGAGGGTGAAGGGGTGAAGGGATGAAGTCAGTGGAGGAGAACCAGCACATAGGGCCGGGAACAAAGTTGGGAGATCCAGAGACTGCAGCGCAAACATGTCGAGAGTAAAAACACTGATAAGGAACAAACGCTGCTGCTGACAATGTGTCAATCATCAATGAGTCAGCTGTGTATTAGCTGACATGCTGAGAAAGAACTTGGTGTTCTGTCGAATAATGCCTCCCATCGAAAAATGCATCCTACGCACTGCGCATGCGCAGTACGACACGTCACTCCAGCTGATATCCTGATCAGCTGACGCAACGTATCGACTGGGCATGCGCAGTTCGTCGGATGCATTTTTCAACGAGAGGCAAGCCATGAAGAGCGCGCGGAGTAAGAATTTAAATTTAAGATTCTGCCTCGCTCTCTGTGCATCTCAACAGTGAGGTAAGGGAGAACTCCGCAGGGAACACTGATGTAATCGAGAACTGTGCAGGTAACACTGATGTAAGGGAGAACTCTTCTGAGAACACTGATGTAAGGGAGAACTCTTCTCAGAACACTGATGTAAGGGAGAGCTCCGCAGGTAACACTGATGTAAAAGAGAACTCCTCAGGGAACACTGATGTAAGGGAGAACTCCGCAGAGAACACTGAGGTAAGGGAGAACTCTGCGGAAAACACTAAGGTAAGGGAGCACTCTGCAGGGAACACTGAGGTAAGGGAGAAATCCTTAGAGAACACTGATGTATGGGAGAACTCCGCAGAGAACACTGAGGTAAGGGAGAACTCCGCAGAGAACACTGAGGTAAGGGAGAACTCAGCAGGGAACACTGATGTCAGGGAGAACTCCGCAGGGAACACTGAGGTAAGGAAGAACTCCGTAGAGAACACTGATGTAAGGGAGAACTCCGCAGAGAACACTGAGGTAAGGGAGAACTCCGCAGAGAACACTGAGGTAAGGGAGAACTCCACAGAGAACACTGAGGTAAGGGAGAACTCCGCAGGGAACACTGAGGTAAGGGAGAACTTTGCAGAGAACACTGAGGTAAGGGAGAACTCTGCAGAGAACACTGGTGTAAGGGAGAACTCCACAGAGAACACTGAGGTAAGGGAGAACTCCGCAGGAAACACTTATGTAAGGGAGAACTCCGCAGAGAACGCCGAAGTAAGGGAGAACTCCGTAGAGAACACTGATGTAAGGGAGAACTCCGCAGAGAACAATGATGTAAGGGAGAACTCTGCAGAGAACACTGAGGTAAGGGAGAAATTCCGAGAGGTACACATAAACTAACATAAAAAACAAGCATAAACAGAAATGAACACAACAAAACAAAAACACATACAACAAACATATACATACAAGGACTCAACAAAGCACAAACATATGGGCTATCTGATCGAGAGAGCTAAAAAAGAAAAAATAGTGCTCTCTCAGCCCTTCTTCCCCTCCAAAAATGTCCAATCATCCTCCCCAAAGAAAAAAAGAAAAAGGGGACTTTACTTCTCTTTGGGGGAGTTAATTTGACCGTTTATAGTTGTCCAGCCATTGAGTCACTAATTCCGTGGATGTAAAGAAATGTGCAACACCCTGAGCTGTAATTTTAAGTTTAGCAGGAAAAAGTATAGAGTAAGATAAGTCCATCTGTCTCAGTCGCTGCTTCACTACAATAAATCCCTTTGGTGCTGCACTGTTGCTGAGAAATCAGGAAAAAAGCTTATTTTTGATCCGTTCATCCGTATATCTGCAAGTTGTCTAGCTCTCTGCAGGATAGTGTCTCTATCTTTATAATTCATCATTCTCAGAATCTAAGGTCTAGGTACCCCTCCACCCGTAGATGATAATCTGGTAGGGACTCTGTGGGCTCTTTCCACTGAAAAAAAAGGGGAAAAGTGTTCTGAGCCCATCGTAGATATAATCCATTTCTCTATAAATTCCGTTGGAGTGTTTCCTTCCACCCATTCAGGAAGGCCTATTATTCTAATATTATTCCGGCAAAGACGGCTCTCCATATCTTCCAATTGAGAGTTGTGTGTAGATAATTGTTGCATAACCTTTATTATTAGAATTCATAACTGTATTTAAAGAGTCTTCAACTGTGCTTATTCTCTCCTCAGCGGCTGTTATTCCCTCTTTAAAAACTTGCATGTCTTGTCTAATTGATGTTAGATCTTCCCTCATTTCTTCCAGATTATAGGAGAGGATATTCACAGAGCTATTGCGTGTAGTGATGGCCTTCAGTATATCTGAAAGTGTAATTACGTGCACTGTTTCCCAGATATTCGGTGAACTTGGGGGTATGCCAGATTTATTACCCAAGGCTTTCTCTTGAGATCCGTTGTTCGTTGTTCCCTCTAAATGTCCCTGATGAGTACCATAAATAAGCGAGTATAGGCCTACCTGAATATAAACCGAGCCACATAATTTTACCACAAAAAACTGGTAAAACTTATTGACTCGAGTATAAGCCTAGGGTGAGAAATGCGCAGCTACTGTAAGTGCAGAAGAGGGTCAACAATGCCCATTTGCAGCCTCACTGTGCCCATTTGCATGCCTCACTATGCCCATTTGCAGCCATAGGTCCCCCAAACTGCAAACTCAGTAGTTAAGGGTTCCTAGATGCCCCCTAGCTGCAGCCAAAATTTGGGGTCTCTGAACCCAAGGGGTCCCAAAATGACATTGCTGCAGATGGACACAGTTGACCGAATTTGGGGCCCTGTATCTCGGGCCACTTGGTGCTGGGAACCCCAAATTTGGTGTACGAACCCAGTGGAACTAGCACTACAACATATCCAAAGTTGGGGTTCCTAGCACCAGGTGGCCCCGAGATACGGGGCCCCAAAGTTGGTTCGGAAAATGTGAAGCACTTTTCTGCAGCAGAGAATGACATTTTCTGAACCGACTTTGGGGCCGTATCTCTGGGCCGCTTGGTGCTAGGAACCCCAAATTTTGTGTGCAAACCCAGTGGAACTAGCACTACAACATATCCAAAGCTAGCACCAAGTAGCCCTGAGATACGGGGCCCCAAAGTCAGTTCAGAAAATGTCATTCTCTGCTGCAGAAGTGCTTGACATTTTCAGAACCGACTTTGGGGCCCCGAATCTTTGGGCCACTTAGTGCTAGGAACCCCAACATTGCATTGTAGAGCTAGTTCTGCTGGGTTTGCACACCAAATTCGGGGTTCCTAGCACCAAGGGACCCCGAGATAGGGGGCCCCAAAGTCGGTTAGGAAAATGTCATTCTTTGCTGCAGAAAAGTGCTTGACTTGAGTATAAGCCGAGGGGGGCACTTTTAGCACAAAAAAATGTGCTGAAAAACTTGGCTTATACTTCAGTATATACGGTAATTGTTCCTTTTCCATCCACATTTTGGGGTTCATCTGTACCATCAGGTACTCCCCCTGAAGCTGCTCCTTGCTATAAAGTGGGTGATATAGGCAAAGTTTCCTCTTTATCCATCTCTAAAACGTGCAAATTTCTGGAGACGAGTAGAAATATCTTGAGAATTATCCTTCACAATACTCTGTGTCTTCTTTTCTAAACTATTCTGAACAGTATTTTCGGCTGCAGACTGGTCCCCAATATGATCAACATTTCCCACATCCTTCTTAGTTCTTGTCATTCTCACAATCTTTGTATCCCTATTAGCAGGGATCCTGTATTCGGTACTCAGTTTGTATTTTAAGTATTTTGGTTATATACAAGTTTTAAAAACTAAGTGCAGTCCAGAAATAGGTCAAGGCGTAAACCAGGTGGATCATCACTTATCACTTTAATTGTCCCTTATTATTTTAATTATGGGAATGGAAACTAAAGCAAGATGGCGCCCAACCAAGGTGTTACACAGCATCGAAAGTATATTAAGCAGCGCATAAAGTTAGCAGACAGTTCATATTACAATCATCTGATGTATCCAATCATGCATAGAATATAGCTAATATAGCGAGTAGTGTAGACAATAAAGGAGGCAGCAGCTATATCAATCAGCCAGTGTAACAAGGAGAAAAATAGAACAAAAATAAGCAAAAATAAGCAGATGGCTAAATGTTTTTTTCCTTTTTTCCCCTATTTTTATATTTATATATCAAATAAAGATAATGGTAGAAACAACTGGTATTTTCCCCCTTTCCTGTTATTTAATGTCACTTAAATACCTGCTTTAAAGTTTCTTAAGTACCTGCAGTACAGTTTTCAGGGCTGTCAGAGATGATCCAGGACCAAGAAAACAGGATTACCAAAAAACTGGAAAGAAATCGTTGAGTAGGTGACTGAAGCCGCTAGGGTACTGCTGATGCCCCCACTAGTTGTCAGCTATCTCCGGAAACTTCTGCACTATCACATCTGATGAAGCACATAGTGAGAAGACAGACACTGCTGCTACAGGCTTCGAGTGAGACATCCACCAAACAGCATGATCAGCTGACACGCCGGCTATAGAAGGAGAGTGAAGGGGTGAAGGGATGAAGTCAGTGGAGGAGAACCAGCACATAGAGCCAGGAACAACATTGGGAGATTCAGAGACTGCAGCGCAAACAGAGTAAAAACACTGATATGGAACAAACGCTGCTGCTGGCCGTGTGTAAATCATCAATGAGTCAGGTGTGTATTAGCTGACATGCTGAGTAAGAATTGGGTGTTCTGTCGAATAATGCCTCCCATCGAAAAATGCATCCTGCGCATGCGCAGTACGACACGTCACTCCAGCTGATATCCCGATCAGCTGAAGTGACGTATCGACTGGGCATGCGCAGTTCGTCGGATGCATTTTTCGACGAGAGGCAAGCCACGGAGAGCGTGCGGAGCGAGAATTTAAATTTAAGATTCTGCCTCGCTCTCTGTGCATCTCAACAGTGAGGTAAGGGAGAACTCCGCAGGGAACACTGATGTAATCAAGAAATCCACAGGGAACACTGATGTAAGGGAGAACTCCTCAGAGAACACTGAGGTAAGGGAGAACTCCGCAGGGAACACTGATGTAAGGGAGAACTCCGCAGGGAACACAGATGTAAGGGAGAACTCTACAGGGAACATTGATGTAAGGGAGAACTCCGCAGAGAACATTCAGGTAAGGGAGAACTCCATAGAGAACACTGATGTAAGGGAGAACTCCTCAGAGAACACTGAGGTAAGGGAGAACTCCTCAGAGAACACTGAGGTAAGGGAGAACTCCGCAGGGAACACTGATGTAAGGGAGAACTCTACAGGGAACATTGATGTAAGGGAGAACTCCATAGAGAACACTGATGTAAGGGAGAACTCCGCAGAGAACACTGAGGTAAGGGAGAAATCCACAGAGAACAATGAGATAAGGGAGAACTCTGCAGAGAAGAATGAGATAAGGGAGAACTCTGCAGAGAACAATGAGATAAGGGAGAACTTCGCAGAGAACACTGAGGTAAGGGAGAACTCCACAGGGAACACTGAGGTAAGGGAAAACTCTGCAGGGAACACTAAGGTAAGGGAGAACTCTGCAGAGAACACTGAGGTAAGGGAGAACTCTGCAGAGAACACTGAGGTAAGGGAGAACTCTGCAGAGAACACTGAGGTAAGGGAGAACTCTGCAGAGAACACTGAGGTAAGGGAGAACTCTGCAGGGAACACTGAGGTAAGGGAGAACTCTGCAGAGAACACTGAGGTGAGGGAGAACTCTGCAGAGAACACTGAGGTAAGGGAGAACTCTGCAGAGAACACTGAGGTAAGGGAGAACTCTGAAGAGAACACTGAGGTAAGGGAGAACTCTGCAGGGAACACTGAGGTAAGGGAGAACTCCGCAGGGAACACTGAGGTAAGGGAGAACTCTGCAGGGAACACTGAGGTAAGGGAGAACTCTTCAGAGAACACTGAGGTAAGGGAGAACTCTGCAGAGAACACTGAGGTAAGGGAGAACTCTGCAGGGAACACTGAGGTAAGGGAGAACTCCGCAGGGAACACTGAGGTAAGGGAGAACTCTGCAGGGAACACTGAGGTAAGGGAGAACTCTGCAGAGAACACTGAGGTAAGGGAGAACTCTGCAGAGAACACTGAGGTAAGGGAGAACTCTGCAGAGAACACTGAGGTAAGGGAGAACTCCACAGGGAACAGTGATGTAAGGGAGAACGCCGCAAAGAACACTGAGGTAAGGGAGAACTCCGCAGAGAACACTGAGATAAGGGAGAAACCTGCAGAGAACACTGAGGTAAGGAGAACTCTGCAGAGAACACTTAGGTAAAGAAGAACTCCACAGAAAACACTGATGTAAGGGAGAACTCAGCATAGAACACTGATATAAGGGAGAACTCTGCAGAGAACACTGAGGTAAGGGAGAACTCCGCAGAGAACACTGAGGTAAGGGAGAACTCTGCAGAGAACACTGAGGTAAGGGAGAACTCCGCAGAGAACAACGAGATAAGGGAGAACTCCGCAGGGAACACTGATATAAAGGAGAACTCTGCAGAGAACAGTGAGGTAAGGGAGAACTCTGCAGAGAACACTGAGGTAAGGGAGAACTCTACAGAGAAGACTGAGGTAAGGGAGAACTCCGCAGGGAAAACTGATGTAGGGGAGAACTCCGCAGGGAAAACTGATGTAGGAGAGAACTCCACAGGGAACACTGATGTAAGGGAGAACTCTGCAGGGAACACTGAGGTAAGGGAGAACTCCGCAGGGAACACTGATGTAAGGGAGAACTCCGCAGAGAACACTGAGGTAAGGGAGAACTCCGCAGAGAACACTGAGGTAAGGGAGAACTCCGCAGAGAACACTGATGTAATTAAGAACTCCACAGGGAACACTGATGGAAGGGAGAACTCCGCAGGGAACACTGACGTAAGGGAGAACTCCACAGAGAACATTGAGGTAAGGGAGAACTCCGTAGAGAACACTGATGTAAGGGAGAACTCCGCAGAGAACACTGAGGTAAGGGAGAACTCCGTAGAGAACACTGAGGTAAGGGAGAACTCCGCAGAGAACACTGAGGTAAAGGAGAACTCCGCAGAGAACAACGATATAAGGGAGAACTCCGCAGAGAACACTGATGTAAGGGAGAACTCCGCAGGGAACACTGATATAAAGGAGAACTCTGCAGAGAACAGTGAATTAAGGGAGAACTCTGCAGAGAACACTGAGGTAAGGGAGACCTTCTTAGAGAACACTGAGGTAAGGGAGAACTCTACAGATAACACCGAGGTAAGGGAGAACTCCACAGGGAAAACTGATGTAGGGGAGAACTCCGCAGGGAAAACTGATGTAGGAGAGAACTCCGCAGGGAACACTGATGTAAGGGAGAACTCTGCAGGGAACACTGAGGTAAGGGAGAACTCTACAGAGAACACTGAGGTAAGGGAGAACTCCGCAGGGAAAACTGATGTAAGGGAGAACTCCGCAGGGAACACTGATGTAAGGGAGAACTCCGCAGAAAACACTGAGGTAAGGGAGAACTCCGCAGAGAACACTTAGATAAGGGAGAACTCCGCAGAGAACACTGATGTAATCAAGAACTCCACAGGGAACACTGAGGTAAGGGAGAACTCCGCAGGGAACACTGACATAAGGGAGAACTCCGCAGAGAACATTGAGGTAAGGGAGAACTCCGTAGAGAACACTGATGTAAGGGAAAACTCCGAAGAGAACACTGAGGTAAGGGAGAACTCCGTAGAGAACACTGAGGTAAGGGAGAACTCCACAGGGAACACTGATGTAAGGGAGAACTCCACAGAAAACACTGATGTAAGGGAGAACTCCACAGATACAATCTTTGTATCCCTATTGGCAGTGATCCTGTATTCGGTACTCAGTTTGTATTTTACGTATTATGGTTATAAATACGTTTTAAAAACTAAGTGCAGTCCAGAAACAGGTCAAGGCGTAGACCAGGTGGATCATTTTAATTATCACTTATCACTTTAATTGTCCCTTATTATTTTAATTAAGGGAATGGAAACTAAAGCAAGATGGCGCCCAACCAAGGTGTTACACAGCAGCGAAAGTATATTAAGCAGCGCATAAAGTTAGCAGACAGTTCATATTACAATCATCTGATGTATCCAATCATGCATAGAATAATTAGCTAATATAGCGAGTAGTGTAGACAATAAAGGGGGCAGCAGCTATATCAATCAGCCAGTGTAACAAGGATAAGGGATAACTCCGCAGGGAATACTGATGTAATCAAGAACTCCACAGGGAACACTGATGTAAGGGAGAACTCCTCAGAGAACACTGATGTAAGGGAGAACTCCACAGAGAACACTGAGGTAAGGGAGAACTCCGCAGGGAACACTAATGTAAGGGAGAACTCCGCAGGGAACACTGATGTAAGGGAGAACTCCAAAGAGAACACTGAGGTAAGGGAGAACTCCGCAGGGAACACTGATGTAAAGGAGAACTCTGCAGGGAACACTGATGTAAGGGAGAACTCCGCAGGGAACACTGATGTAAGGGAGAACTCCGCAGAGAACATTGAGGTAAAGGAGAACTCCATAGAGAACACTGATGTAAGGGAGAACTCCGCAGAGAACACAAAGGTAAGGGAGAACTCCACAGAGAACACTGATGTAAGGGAGAACTCCGCAGAGAACACTGAGGTAAGGGAGAACTCCATAGAGAACACTGAGGTAAGGGAGAACTCCGCAGAGAACACTGAGGTAAAGGAGAACTCCGCAGAGAACAATGAGATAAGGGAGAACTCCGCAGAGAACACTGATGTAAGGGAGAACTCCGCAGGGAACACTGATATAAAGGAGAACTCTGCAGAGAACAGTGAGGTAAGGGAGAACTCTGCAGAGAACACTGAGGTAAGGGAGAACTTCTTAGAGAACACTGAGGTAAGGGAGAACTCTACAGAGAACACTGAGGTAAGGGAGAACTCCACAGGGAAAACTGATGTAGGGGAGAACTCCGCAGGGAAAACTGATGTAGGAGAGAACTCCACAGGGAACACTGATGTAAGGGAGAACTCTGCAGGGAACACTGAGGTAAGGGAGAACTCTACAGAGAACACTGAGGTAAGGGAGAACTCCGCAGGGAAAACTGATGTAAGGGAGAACTCCGCAGGGAACACTGATGTAAGGGAGAACTCCGCAGAGAACACTGAGGTAAGGGAGAACTCCGCAGAGAACACTTAGGTAGGTGAGAACTCCGCAGAGAACACTGATGTAATCAAGAACTCCACAGGGAACACTGAGGTAAGGGAGAACTCCGCAGGGAACACTGACGTAAGGGAGAACTCCGCAGAGAACATTGAGGTAAGGGAGAACTCCGTAGACAACACTGATGTAAGGGAAAACTCCGCAGAGAACACTGAGGTAAGGGAGAACTCCGTAGAGAACACTGAGGTAAGGGAGAACTCCGCAGGGAACACTGATGTAAGGGAGAACTCCACAGAAAACACTGATGTAAGGGAGAACTCCACAGATACAATCTTTGTATCCCTATTGGCAGTGATCCTGTATTCGGTACTCAGTTTGTATCTTACGTATTATGGTTATAAATAAGTTTTAAAAACTAAGTGCAGTCCAGAAACAGGTCAAGGCGTAGACCAGGTGGATCATTTTAATTATCACTTATCACTTTAATTGTCCCTTATTATTTTAATTAAGGGAATGGAAACTAAAGCAAGATGGCGCCCAACCAAGGTGTTACACAGCAGCGAAAGTATATTAAGCAGCGCATAAAGTTAGCAGACAGTTCATATTACAATCATCTGATGTATCCAATCATGCATAGAATAATTAGCTAATATAGCGAGTAGTGTAGACAATAAAGGGGGCAGCAGCTATATCAATCAGCCAGTGTAACAAGGATAAGGGAGAACTCCGCAGGGAATACTGATGTAATCAAGAACTCCACAGGGAACACTGATGTAAGGGAGAACTCCTCAGAGAACACTGATGTAAGGGAGAACTCCACAGAGAACACTGAGGTAAGGGAGAACTCCGCAGGGAACACTGATGTAAGGGAGAACTCCGCAGTGAACACTGATGTAAGGGAGAACTCCAAAGAGAACACTGAGGTAAGGGAGAACTCCGCAGGGAACACTGATGTAAGGGAGAACTCCGCAGGGAACACTGATGTAAGGGAGAACTCCGCAGGGAACACTGATGTAAGGGAGAATTCTGCAGAGAACAATGAGGTAAAGGAGAACTCCATAGAGAACACTGATGTAAGGGAGAACTCTGCAGAGAACACTGAGGTAAGGGAGAACTCCACAGAGAACACTGAGGTAAGGGAGAACTCCGCAGAGAACAATGAGATAAGGGAGAACTCCGCAGAGAAGAATGAGATAAGGGAGAACTCTGCAGAGAACACTGAGGTAAGGGAGAACTCTGCAGAGAACACAGAGTTAATGGAGACCTCCGCAGGGAACACTGAGGTAAGGGAGAACTCTGCAGGGAACACTGAGGTAAGGGAGAACTCTGCAGAGAACACTGAGGTAAGGAAGAACTCTGCAGAGAACACTGAGGTAAGGGAGAACTCCACAGGGAACACTGATGTAAGGGAGAACGCCGCAAAGAACACTGAAGTAAGGGAGAACTCCGCAGAGAACACTGAGATAAGGGAGAACCCTGCAGAGAACACTGAGTTAAGGAGAACTCCGCAGAGAACACTTAGGTAAAGAAGAACTCCACAAAAAACACTGATGTAAGGGAGAACTCAGCAGGGAACACTGATATAAGGGAGAACTCTGCAGAGAACACTGAGGTAAGGGAGAACTGCGCAGAGAACACTGAGGTAAGGGAGAACTCCGCAGAGAACAACGAGATAAGGGAGAACTCCACAGGGAACACTGATGTAAGGGAGAACGCCGCAAAGAACACTGAGGTAAGGGAGAACTCCGCAGAGAACACTGAGATAAGGGAGAACCCTGCAAAGAACACTGAGGTAAGGAGAACTCCGCAGAGAACACTTAGGTAAAGAAGAACTCCACAAAAAACACTGATATAAGGGAGAACTCTGCAGAGAACACTGAGGTAAGGAAGAACTCTGCAGAGAACACTGAGGTAAGGGAGAACTCCACAGGGAACACTGATGTAAGGGAGAACGCCGCAGAGAACACTGAGGTAAGCGAGAACTCTGCAGAGAACACTGAGATAAGGGAGAACCCTGCAGAGAACACTGAGGTAAGGAGAATTCCGCAGAGAACACTTAGGTAAAGAAGAACTCCACAAAAAACACTGATGTAAGGGAGAACTCAGCAGGGAACACTGATATAAGGGAGAACTCTGCAGAGAACACTGAGGTAAGGGAGAACTCCGCAGAGAACACTGAGGTAAGGGAGAACTCCGCAGAGAACAACGAGATAAGGAAGAACTCCGCAGAGAACACTGATGTAAGGGAGAACTCCGCAGGGAACACTGATATAAGGGAGAACTCTGCAGAGAACACTGAGGTAAGGGAGAACTCCGCAGAGAACACTGAGGTAAGGGAGAACTCTACAGAGAACACTGAGGTAAGGGAGAACTCCACAGGGAAAACTGATGTAGGGGAGAACTCCGCAGGGAAAACTGATGTAAGGGAGAACTCTGTAGGGAACACTGATGTAAGGGAGAACTCCGCAGGGAACACTGATGTAAGGGAGAACTCCGCAGAGAACACTGACGTAAGGGAGAACTCCGCAGAGAACATTGAGGTAAGGGAGAACTCCGTAGAGAACACTGATGTAGGGGAGAACTCTACAGAGAACACTGAGGTAAGGGAGAACTCCGCAGGGAAAACTGATGTAAGGGAGAACTCCGCAGGGAACACTGATGTAAGGGAGAACTCCGCAGAGAACACTGACGTAAGGGAGAACTCCGCAGAGAACATTGAGGTAAGGGAGAACTCCGTAGAGAACACTGATGTAAGGGAGAACTCCGCAGAGAACACTGAGGTAAGGGAGAACTCCTTAGAGAACACTGAGTTAAGGGAGAACTCCGCAGGGAACACTGATGTAAGGGAGAACTCCACAGAGAACACTGATGTAAGGGAGAACTCCACAGAGAACACTGATGTAAGGGAGAACTCCGCAGGGAACACTGATGTAAAGGAGAACTCCGCAGGGAACACAGATGTAAGGGAGAACTCCGCAGAGAACGCTGATGTAAGGGAGAACTCCGCAGAGAACACTGAGGTAAGGGAGAACTCGGTAGAGAACACTGAGGCAAGGGAGATCTCCGCAGGGAACACTGATGTAAGGGAGAACTCCGCAGGGAACACTGATGTAAGGGAGAACTCCACAGAGAACACTGATGTAAGGGAGTACTCCGCAGGGAACACTGATGTAAAGGAGATTTCCGCAGGGAACACAGATGTAAGGGAGAACTCTGCAGAGAACACTGATGTAAGGGAGAACTCCACAGAGAACACTGAGGTAAGGGAGAACTCCGCAGACAACAATGAGATAAGGGAGAACTCCGCAGAGAGCACTGATGTAAGGGAGAACTCCGCAGGGAACACTGATATAAGGGAGAACTCTGCAGAGAACACTGAGGTAAGGGAGAACTCTGCAGAGAACACTGATATAAGGAAGAACTCCACAGAGAACACTGAGGTAAGGGAGAACTTCTTAGAGAACACTGAGGTAAGGGAGAACTCCGCAGAGAACTCTGATGTAATCAAAAACTCCACAGGGAACACTGATGTAAGGGAGAACTCCGCAGGTAACACTGACGTAAGGGAGAACTCCACAGAGAACACTGATGTAAGGGCGAACTCTGCAGGGAACACTGATGTAAAGGAGAACTCCGCAGGGAAAATAGGTGTAAGGGAGAACTCCGCAGGGAACACTGATTTAAGGGAGAACTCCACAGAGAACACTGAGGTAAGGGAGAACTCTGCAGAGAACTCTGATGTAAGGGAGAACTCCGCAGGGAACACTGACATAAGGAAGAACTCCACAGAGAACACTGAGGTAAGGGAGAACTCCACAGAGAACACTGATGTAAGGGAGAACTCTGCAGAGAACACTAAGGTAAAGGAGAACTCGATAGAGAACACTGAGGTAAGGGAGAACTCCACAGGGAACACTGATGTAAGGGAGAACTCTGCAGGGGACACTGATGTAAAGGAAAACTCTGCAGGGAACACAGATGTAAGGGAGAACTGCGCAGAGAACACTGATGTAAGGGAGAACTCCGCAGGGAACACTGATGAAAGGGAGAACTCCACAGAGAACACTGAGGTAAGGGAGAACTCCGTAGAGAACACTGAGGTAAGGGAGAACTCCGCAGGGAACACTGATGTAAGGGAGAACTCCGCAGGGAACACTGACGTAAGGGAGAGCTCCACAGAGAACACTGATGTAAGGGAGAACTTCGCAGGGAACACTGATGTAAAGGAGAACTCCGCAGGGAACACAGATGTAAGGGACAACTCCGCAGAGAACACTGATGTAAGGGAGAACTCCACAGAGAACACTGAGGTAAGGGAAAACTCCGCAGAGAACAATGAGATAAGGGAGAACTCCGCAGAGAAGAATGAGATAAGGGAGAACTCTGCAGAGAACACTGAGGTAAGGGAGAACTCCACAGAGAACACTGAGGTAAGGGAGAACTCCGCAGGGAACACTGATGTAAGGGAGAACTCCGCAGGGAACACTGATGTAAGGGAGAACTCCGCAGGGAACACTGATGTAAGGGAGAACTCTGCAGAGAACATTGAGGTAAAGGAGAACTCCATAGAGAACACTGATGTAAGGGAGAACTCTGCAGAGAACACTGAGGTAAGGGAGAACTCCACAGAGAACACTGAGGTAAGGGAGAACTCCGCAGAGAACAATGAGATAAGGGAGAACTCCGCAGAGAAGAATGAGATAAGGGAGAACTCTGCAGAGAACACTGAGGTAAGGGAGAACTCTGCAGAGAACACTGATTTTAATGGAGAACTCCGCAGGGAACACTGAGGTAAGGGAGAACTCTGCAGGGAACACTGAGGTAAGGGAGAACTCTGCAGAGAACACTGAGGTAAGGAAGAACTCTGCAGAGAACACTGAGGTAAGGAAGAACTCTGCAGAGAACACTGAGGTAAGGGAGAACTCCACAGGGAACACTGATGTAAGTGAGAACGCCGCAAAGAACACTGAGGTAAGGGAGAACTCCGCAGAGAACACTGAGATAAGGGAGAACCCTGCAGAGAACACTGAGGTAAGTAGAACTCCGCAGAGAACACTTAGGTAAAGAAGAACTCCACAAAAAACACTGATGTAAGGGAGAACTCAGCAGGGAACACTGATATAAGGGAGAACTCTGCAGAGAACACTGAGGTAAGGGAGAACTCCGCAGAGAACACTGAGGTAAGGGAGAACTCCGCAGAGAACAACGAGATAAGGGAGAACTCCGCAGAGAACACTGATGTAAGGGAGAACTCCGCAGGGAACACTGATATAAGAGAGAATTCTACAGAGAACACTGAGGTAAGGGAGAACTCCGCAGAGAACACTGAGGTAAGGGAGAACTCTACAGAGAACACTGAGGTTAGGGAGAACTCCACAGGGAAAACTGATGTAAGGGAGAACTCTGCAGGGAACACTGATGTAAGGGAGAACTCCGCAGGGAACACTAATGTAAGGGAGAACTCCGCAGAGAACACTGACGTAAGGGAGAACTCCGCAGAGAACATTGAGGTAAGGGAGAACTCCGTAGAGAACACTGATGTAGGGGAGAACTCTACAGAGAACACTGAGGTAAGGGAGAACTCCGCAGAGAAAACTGATGTAAGGGAGAACTCCGCAGGGAACACTGATGTAAGGGAGAACTCCGCAGAGAACACTGACGTAAGGGAGAACTCCGCAGAGAACATTGAGGTAAGGGAGAACTCCGTAGAGAACACTGATGTAAGGGAGAACTCCGCAGAGAACACTGAGGTAAGGGAGAACTCCTTAGAGAACACTGAGGTAAGGGAGAACTCTGCAGGGAACACTGATGTAAGGGAGAACTCCACAGAGAACACTGATGTAAGGGAGAACTCCACAGAGAACACTGATGTAAGGAAGAACTCCGCAGGGAACACTGATGTAAAGGAGAACTCCGCAGGGAACACAGATGTAAGGGAGAACTCCGCAGAGAACACTGATGTAAGGGAGAACTCTGCAGAGAACACTGAGGTAAGGGAGAACTCAGTAGAGAACACTGAGGCAAGGGAGATCTCCGCAGGGAACACTGATGTAAGGGAGAACTCCGCAGGGAACACTGACATGAGGGAGAACTCCACAGAGAACACTGATGTAAGGGAGAACTCCGCAGGGAACACTGATGTAAAGGAGATTTCCGCAGGGAACACAGATGTAAGGGAGAACTCTGCAGAGAACACTGATGTAAGGGAGAACTCCACAGAGAACACTGAGGTAAGGGAGAACTCCGCAGACAACAATGAGATACGGGAGATCTCCGCAGAGAGCACTGATGTAAGGGAGAACTCCGCAGGGAACACTGATATAAGGGAGAACTCTGCAGAGAACACTGAGGTAAGGGAGAACTCCGCAGAGAACACTGATATAAGGAAGAACTCCACAGAGAACTCTGAGGTAAGGGAGAACTCCGCAGGTAACACTGACGTAAGGGAGAACTCCACAGAGAACACTGATGTAAGGGCGAACCCTGCAGGGAACACTGATGTAAAGGAGAACTCCGCAGGGAAAATAGGTGTAAGGGAGAACTCTGCAGGGAACACTGATTTAAGGGAGAACTCCACAGAGAACACTGAGGTAAGGGAGAACTCTGCAGAGAACTCTGATGTAAGGGAGAACTCCGCAGGGAACACTGACATAAGGAAGAACTCCACAGAGAACACTGAGGTAAGGGAGAACTCCACAGAGAACACTGATGTAAGGGAGAACTCTGCAGAGAACACTAAGGTAAAGGAGAACTCCATAGAGAACACTGAGGTAAGGGAGAACTCCGCAGGGAACACTGATGTAAGGGAGAACTCCGCAGGGGACACTGATGTAAAGGAGAACTCTGCAGGGAACACAGATGTAAGGGAGAACTCCGCAGAGAACACTGATGTAAGGGAGAACTCCGCAGGGAACACTGATGAAAGGGAGAACTCCACAGAGAACACGGAGGTAAGGGAGAACTCCGTAGAGAACACTGAGGTAAGGGAGAACTCCGCAGGGAACACTGATGTAAGGGAGAACTCCGCAGGGAACACTGACGTAAGGGAGAGCTCCACAGAGAACACTGATGTAAGGGAGAACTTCGCAGGGAACACTGATGTAAAGGAGAACTCCGCAGGGAACACAGATGTAAGGGAGAACTCCGCAGAGAACACTGATGTAAGGGAGAATTCCACAGAGAACACTGAGGTAAGGGAGAACTCCGCAGAGAACAATGAGATAAGGGAGAACTCCGCAGAGAAGAATGAGATAAGGGAGAACTCTGCAGAGAACACTGAGGTAAGGGAGAACTCTGCAGAGAACACTGAGTTAATGGAGAACTCCGCAGGGAACACTGAGGTAAGGGAGAACTCTGCAGGGAACACTGAGGTAAGGGAGAACTCTGCAGAGAACACTGAGGTAAGGAAGAACTCTGAAGAGAACACTGAGGTAAGGGAGAACTCCACAGGGAACACTGATGTAAGGGAGAACGCCGCAAAGAACACTGAGGTAAGGGAGAACTCCGCAGAGAACACTGAGATAAGGGAGAACCCTGCAGAGAACACTGAGGTAAGGAGAACTCCGCAGAGAACACTTAGGTAAAGAAGAACTCCACAAAAAACACTGATGTAAGGGAGAACTCAGCAGGGAACACTGATATAAGGGAGAACTCTGCAGAGAACACTGAGGTAAGGGAGAACTCCGCAGAGAACACTGAGGTAAGGGAGAACTCCGCAGAGAAAAACGAGATAAGGGAGAACTCCGCAGAGAACACTGATGTAAGGGAGAACTCCGCAGGGAACACTGATATAAGAGAGAACTCTGCAGAGAACACTGAGGTAAGGGAGAACTCCGCAGAGAACACTGAGGTAAGGGAGAACTCTACAGAGAACACTGAGGTAAGGGAGAACTCTACAGAGAACACTGAGGTAAGGGAGAACTCCACAGGGAAAACTGATGTAGGGGAGAACTCCGCAGGGAAAACTGATGTAAGGGAGAACTCTGCAGGGAACACTGATGTAAGGGAGAACTTCGCAGAGAACACTGATGTAAGGGAGAACTCCGCAGAGAACACTGACGTAAGGGAGAACTCCGCAGAGAACATTGAGGTAAGGGAGAACTCCGTAGAGAACACTGATGTAAGGGAGAACTCTACAGAGAACACTGAGGTAAGGGAGAACTCCGCAGGGAACACTGATGTAAGGGAGAACTCCGCAGGGAACACTGACGTAAGGGAGAGCTCCACAGAGAACACTGATGTAAGGGAGAACTTCGCAGGGAACACTGATGTAAAGGAGAACTCCGCAGGGAACACAGATGTAAGGGAGAACTCCGCAGAGAACACTGATGTAAGGGAGAATTCCACAGAGAACACTGAGGTAAGGGAGAACTCCGCAGAGAACAATGAGATAAGGGAGAACTCCGCAGAGAAGAATGAGATAAGGGAGAACTCTGCAGAGAACACTGAGGTAAGGGAGAACTCTGCAGAGAACACTGAGTTAATGGAGAACTCCGCAGGGAACACTGAGGTAAGGGAGAACTCTGCAGGGAACACTGAGGTAAGGGAGAACTCTGCAGAGAACACTGAGGTAAGGAAGAACTCTGAAGAGAACACTGAGGTAAGGGAGAACTCCACAGGGAACACTGATGTAAGGGAGAACGCCGCAAAGAACACTGAGGTAAGGGAGAACTCCGCAGAGAACACTGAGATAAGGGAGAACCCTGCAGAGAACACTGAGGTAAGGAGAACTCCGCAGAGAACACTTAGGTAAAGAAGAACTCCACAAAAAACACTGATGTAAGGGAGAACTCAGCAGGGAACACTGATATAAGGGAGAACTCTGCAGAGAACACTGAGGTAAGGGAGAACTCCGCAGAGAACACTGAGGTAAGGGAGAACTCCGCAGAGAAAAACGAGATAAGGGAGAACTCCGCAGAGAACACTGATGTAAGGGAGAACTCCGCAGGGAACACTGATATAAGAGAGAACTCTGCAGAGAACACTGAGGTAAGGGAGAACTCCGCAGAGAACACTGAGGTAAGGGAGAACTCTACAGAGAACACTGAGGTAAGGGAGAACTCTACAGAGAACACTGAGGTAAGGGAGAACTCCACAGGGAAAACTGATGTAGGGGAGAACTCCGCAGGGAAAACTGATGTAAGGGAGAACTCTGCAGGGAACACTGATGTAAGGGAGAACTTCGCAGAGAACACTGATGTAAGGGAGAACTCCGCAGAGAACACTGACGTAAGGGAGAACTCCGCAGAGAACATTGAGGTAAGGGAGAACTCCGTAGAGAACACTGATGTAAGGGAGAACTCTACCGAGAACACTGAGGTAAGGGAGAACTCCGCAGGGAAAACTGATGTAAGGGAGAACTCCGCAGGGAACACTGATGTAAGGGAGAACTCCGCAGAGAACACTGACGTAAGGGAGAACTCCGCAGAGAACATTCAGGTAAGGGAGAACTCCGTAGAGAACACTGATGTAAGGGAGAACTCCGCAGAGAACACTGAGGTAAGGGAGAACTCCTTAGAGAACACTGAGGTAAGGGAGAACTCCGCAGGGAACACTGATGTAAGGGAGAACTCCACAGAGAACACTGATGTAAGGGAGAACTCCACAGAGAACACTGATGTAAGGGAGAACTCCACAGGGAACACTGATGTAAAGGAGAACTCCGCAGGGAACACAGATGTAAGGGAGAACTCCGCAGAGAACACTGATGTAAGGGAGAACTCCGCAGGGAACACTGATGTAAGGGAGAACTCCATAGAGAACACTGAGGTAAGGGAGAACTCAGTAGAGAACACTGAGGCAAGGGAGATCTCCGCAGGGAACACTGATGTAAGGGAGAACTCCGCAGGGAACACTGACGTAAGGGAGAACTCCACAGAGAACACTGATGTAAGGGAGAACTCCGCAGGGAACACTTATGTAAAGGAGATTTCCGCAGGGAACACAGATGTAAGGGAGAACTCTGCAGAGAACACTGATGTAAGGGAGAACTCCACAGAGAACACTGAGGTAAGGGAGAACTCCGCAGAGAACAATGAGATAAGGGAGAACTCCGCAGAGAGCACTGATGTAAGGGAGAACTCCGCAGGGAACACTGATATAAGGGAGAACTCTGCAGAGAACACCGAGGTAAGGGAGAACTCCGCAGAGAACACTGATATAAGGAAGAACTCCACAGAGAACACTGAGGTAAGGGAGAACTTCTTAGAGAACACTGAGGTAAGGGAGAACTCTACAGAGAACACTGAGGTAAGGGAGAACACCGCAGGGAAAACTGATGTAGGGGAGAACTCCACAGGGAACACTGATGTAAGGGAGAACTCCGCAGAGAACACTGAGGTAAGGGAGAACTCCGCAGAGAACTCTGATGTAATCAAGAACTCCACAGGGAACACTGATGTAAGGGAGAACTCCGCAGGGAACACTGATATAAGGGAGAACTCTGCAGAGAACACTGAGGTAAGGGAGAACTCCACAGAGAACACTGATATAAGGAAGAACTCCACAGAGAACACTGAGGTAAGGGAGAACTCTGCAGGGAACACTGAGATAAGGGAGAACTCTACAGAGAACACTGAGGTAAGGGAGAACTCCGCAGGGAAAACTGATGTAAGGAGAACTCCGCAGGGAACACTGATGTAAGGGAGAACTCCGCAGAGAACACTGAAGTAAGGGAGAACTCCACAGAGAACTCTGATGTAATCAAGCACTCCACAGGGAACACTGATGTAAGGGAGAACTCCGCAGGTAACACTGACGTAAGGGAGAACTCCACAGAGAACACTGATGTAAGGGCGAACTCTGCAGGGAACACTGATGTAAAGGAGAACTCCGCAGGGAAAATAGGTGTAAGGGAGAACTCCACAGAGAACACTGAGGTAAGGGAGAACTCTGCAGAGAACTCTGATGTAAGGGAGAACTCCGCAGGGAACACTGACATAAGGAAGAACTCCACAGAGAACACTGAGGTAAGGGAGAACTCCACAGAGAACACTGATGTAAGGGAGAACTCTGCAGAGAACACTAAGGTAAGGGAGAACTCCATAGAGAACACTGAGGTAAGGGAGAACTCCGCAGGGAACACTGATGTAAGGGAGAACTCCGCAGGGGACACTGATGTAAAGGAGAACTCTGCAGGGAACACAGATGTAAGGGAGAACTGTGCAGAGAACACTGATGTAAGGGAGAACTCCGCAGGGAACACTGATGAAAGGAAGAACTCCACAGAGAACATGGAGGTAAGGGAGAACTCCGTAGAGAACACTGAGGTAAGGGAGAACTCCGCAGGGAACACTGATGTAAGGGAGAACTCCGCAGGGAACACTGACGTAAGGGAGAACTCCACAGAGAACACTGATGTAAGGGAGAACCTCGCAGGTAACACTGATGTAAAGGAGAACTCCGCAGGGAACACAGATGTAAGGGAGAACTCCGCAGAGAACACTGATGTAAGGGAGAACTCCACAGAGAACACTGAGGTAAGGGAGAACTCCGCAGAGAACAATGAGATAAGGGAGAACTCCGCAGAGAACACTGATGTAAGGGAGAACTCCGCAGGGAACACTGATATAATAGAGAACTCTGCAGAGAACACTGAGGTAAGGGAGAACTCCGCAGAGAACACTGATGTAAGGGAGAACTCTGCAGAGAACACTGAGGTAAGGGAGAACTTCTTAGAGAACACTGAGGTAAGGGAGAACTCTACAGAGAACACTGAGGTAAGGGAGAACTCCGCAGGGAAAACTGTTGTAGGGGAGAACTCCACAGGGAACACTGATGTAAGGGAGAACTCTGCAGGGAACACTGAGGTAAGGGAGAACTCTACAGAGAACACTGAGGTAAGGGAGAACTCCGCAGGGAAAACTGATGTAAGGGAGAGCTCCGCAGGGAACACTGATGTAAGGGAGAACTCCGCAGAGAACACTGAGGTAAGGGAGAACTCCGCAGAGAACACTGATGTAATCAAAAACTGCACAGGGAACACTGATGTAAGGGAGAACTCCGCAGGGAACACTGAGGTAAGGGAGAACTCCACAGAGAACACTGATGTAAGGGCGAACTCTGCAGGGAACACTGATGTAAAGGAGAACTCTGCAGGGAAAATAGGTGTAAGGGAGAACTCTGCAGGGAAAATAGGTGTAAGGGAGAACTCCGCAGGGAACACTGATGTAAGGGAGAACTCCACAGAGAACACTGAGGTAAGGGAGAACTCTGCAGAGAACACTGAGGTAAGGGAGAACTCTGCAGGGAACACTGATGTAAGGGAGAACTCCACAGAGAACACTGATGTAAGGGAGAACTCCACAGAGAACACTGATGTAAGGGAGAACTCCGCAGGGAACACTGATGTAAAGGGGAACTCCGCAGGGAACACAGATGTAAGGGAGAACTCCGCAGAGAACACTGATGTAAGGGAGAACTCTGCAGAGAACACTGAGGTAAGGGAGAACTCCGCAGAGAACAATGAGATAAGGGAGAACTCCGCAGAGAGCACTGATGTAAGGGAGAACTCCGCAGGGAACACTGATATAAGGGAGAACTCTGCAGAGAACACTGAGGTAAGGGAGAACTCCGCAGAGAACACTGATGTAAGGAAGAACTCCACAGAGAACACTGAGGTTAGGGAGAACTTCTTAGAGAACACTGAGGTAAGGGAGAACTCTACAGAGAACACTGAGGTAAGGGAGAACACCGCAGGGAAAACTGATGTAGGGGAGAACTCCACAGGGAACACTGATGTAAGGGAGAACTCCGCAGAGAACACTGAGGTAAGGGAGAACTCCGCAGAGAACTCTGATGTAATCAAGAACTCCACAGGTAACACTGATGTAAGGGAGAACTCCGCAGGGAACACTGATATAAGGGAGAACTCTGCAGAGAACACTGAGGTAAGGGAGAACTCCACAGAGAACACTGATATAAGGAAGAACTCCACAGAGAACACTGAGGTAAGGGAGAACTCCATAGAGAACACTGATGTAAGGGAGAACTCCGCAGAGAACACTGAGGTAAGGGAGAACTTCTTAGAGAACCATGAGGTAAGGGAGAACTCTACAGAGAACACTGAGGTAAGGGAGAACTCCGCAGGGAAAACTGATGTAGGGGAGAACTCCACAGGGAACACTGATGTAAGGGAGAACTCTGCAGGGAACACTGAGGTAAGGGAGAACTCTACAGAGAACACTGAGGTAAGGGAGAACTCCGCAGGGAAAACTGATGTAAGGGAGAGCTCTGCAGGGAACACTGATGTAAGGGAGAACTCCGCAGAGAACACTGAGGTAAGGGAGAACTCCGCAGAGAACACTGAGGTAAGGGAGAACTTCTTAGAGAACACTGAGGTAAGGGAGAACTCTACAGAGAACACTGAGGTAAGGGAGAACTCCGCAGGGAAAACTGATGTAGGGGAGAACTCCACAGGGAACACTGATGTAAGGGAGAACTCTGCAGGGAACACTGAGGTAAGGGAGAACTCTACAGAGAACACTGAGGTAAGGGAGAACTCCGCAGGGAAAACTGATGTAAGGGAGAGCTCCGCAGGGAACACTGATGTAAGGGAGAACTCCGCAGAGAACACTGAGGTAAGGGAGAACTCCGCAGAGAACACTGATGTAATCAAAAACTCCACAGGGAACACTGATGTAAGGGAGAACTCCGCAGGGAACACTAAGGTAAGGGAGAACTCCACAGAGAACACTGATGTAAGGGCGAACTCTGCAGGGAACACTGATGTAAAGGAGAACTCTGCAGGGAAATTAGGTGTAAGGGAGAACTCTGCAGGGAAAATAGGTGTAAGGGAGAACTCCGCAGGGAACACTGATGTAAGGGAGAACTCCACAGAGAACACTGAGGTAAGGGAGAACTCTGCAGAGAACACTGAGGTAAGGGAGAACTCCGCAGGGAACACTGATGTAAGGGAGAACTCCACAGAGAACACTGATGTAAGGGAGAACTCCACAGAGAACACTGATGTAAGGGAGAACTCCGCAGGGAACACTGATGTAAAGGATAACTCCGCAGGGAACACAGATGTAAGGGAGAACTCCGCAGAGAACACTGATGTAAGGGAGAACTCCGCAGGGAACACTGATGTAAGGGGGAAACTCTGCAGAGAACATTGAGGTAAGGGAGAACTCGGTATAGAACACTGAGGCAAGGGAGATCTCCGCAGGGAACACTGATGTAAGGGAGAACTCCGCAGGGAACACTGACGTAAGGGAGAACTCCCCAGAGAACACTGATGTAAGGGAGAACTCCGCAGGTAACACTGATGTAAAGGAGATTTCCGCAGGGAACACAGATGTAAGGGAGAACTCTGCAGAGAACACTGATGTAAGGGAGAACTCCACAGAGAACACTGAGGTAAGGGAGAACTCCGCAGAGAACAATGAGATAAGGGAGAACTCCGCAGAGAGCACTGATGTAAGGGAGAACTCCGCAGGGAACACTGATATAAGAGAGAACTCTGCAGAGAACACAGAGGTAAGGGAGAACTCCGCAGAGAACACTGATATAAGGAAGAACTCCACAGAGAACACTGAGGTTAGGGAGAACTTCTTAGAGAACACTGAGGTAAGGGAGAACTCTACAGAGAACACTGAGGTAAGGGAGAACACCGCAGGGAAAACTGATGTAGGGGAGAACTTCACAGGGAACACTGATGTAAGGGAGAACTCCGCAGAGAACACTGAGGTAAGGGAGAACTCCGCAGAGAACTCTGATGTAATCAAGAATTCCACAGGGAACACTGATGTAAGGGAGAACTCCGCAGGGAACACTGATATAAGGGAGAAGTCTGCAGAGAACACTGAGGTAAGGGAGAACTCCACAGAGAACACTGATATAAGGAAGAACTCCACAGAGAACACTGAGGTAAGGGAGAACTCTGCAGGGAACACTGAGATAAGGGAGAACTCTACAGAGAACACTGAGGTAAGGGAGAACTCCGCAGGGAAAACTGATGTAAGGAGAACTCCGCAGGGAACACTGATGTAAGGGAGAACTCCGCAGGGAACACTGATGTAAGGGAGAACTCCGCAGAGAACACTGAAGTAAGGGAGAACTCCGCAGGGAAAACTGATGTAAGGAGAACTCCGCAGGGAACACTGATGTAAGGGAGAACTCCGCAGAGAACACTGAAGTAAGGGAGAACTCCGCAGAGAACTCTGATGTAATCAAGAACTCCACAGGGAACACTGATGTAAGGGAGAACTCCGCAGGTAACACTGACGTAAGGGAGAACTCCACAGAGAACACTGATGTAAGGGCGAACTCTGCAGGGAACACTGATGTAAAGGAGAACTCCGCAGGGAAAATAGGTGTAAGGGAGAACTCCGCAGGGAACACTGATTTAAGGGAGAACTCCACAGAGAACACTGAGCTAAGGGAGAACTCTGCAGAGAACTCTGATGTAAGGGAGAAATCCGCAGGGAACACTGACATAAGGAAGAACTCCACAGAGAACACTGAGGTAAGGGAGAACTCCACAGAGAACACTGATGTAAGGGAGAACTCTGCATAGAACACTAAGGTAAGGGAGAACTCCATAGAGAACACTGAGGTAAGGGAGAACTCCGCAGGTAACACTGATGTAAGGGAGAACTCCGCAGGGGACACTGATGTAAGGGAGAACTCTACAGATAACACCGAGGTAAGGGAGAACTCCACAGGGAAAACTGATGTAGGGGAGAACTCCGCAGGGAAAACTGATGTAGGAGAGAACTCCGCAGGTAACACTGATGTAAGGGAGAACTCCGCAGGGAACACTGATGAAAGGGAGAACTCCACAGAGAACACTGAGGTAAGGGAGAACTCCGTAGAGAACACTGAGGTAAGGGAGAACTCCGCAGGGAACACTGATGTAAGGGAGAACTCCGCAGGGAACACTGACGTAAGGGAGAACTCCGCAGAGAACACTGATGTAAGGGAGAACTTCGCAGGGAACACTGATGTAAAGGAGAACTCCGCAGGGAACACAGATGTAAGGGAGAACTCCGCAGAGAACACTGATGTAAGGGAGAACTCCACAGAGAACACTGAGGTAAGGGAGAACTCCGCAGAGAACAATGAGATAAGGGAGAACTCAGCAGAGAACACTGATGTAAGGGAGAACTCCGCAGGGAACACTGATATAAGGGAGAACTCTGCAGAGAACACTGAGGTAAGGGAGAACTCCGCAGAGAACACTGATGTAAGGGAGAACTCTGCAGAGAACACTGAGGTAAGGGAGAACTTCTTAGAGAACACTGAGGTAAGGGAGAACTCTACAGAGAACACTGAGGTAAGGGAGAACTCCGCAGGGAAAATTGATGTAGGGGAGAACTCCACAGGGAACACTGATGTAAGGGAGAACTCTGCAGGGAACACTGAGGTAAGGGAGAACTCTACAGAGAACAATGAGGTAAGGGAGAACTCCGCAGGGAAAACTGATGTAAGGGAGAACTCCGCAGGGAACACTGATGTAAGGGAGAACTCCGCAGAGAACACTGAGGTAAGGGAGAACTCCGCAGAGAACACTGATGTAATCAAAAACTCCACAGGGAACACTGATGTAAGGGAAAACTCCGCAGGGAACACTGAGGTAAGGGAGAACTCCACAGAGAACACTGATGTAAGGGCGAACTCTGCAGGGAACACTGATGTAAAGGAGAACTCTGCAGGGAAAATAGGTGTAAGGGAGAATTCTGCAGGGAAAAGAGGTGTAAGGGAGAACTCCACAGGGAACACTGATGTAAGGGAGAACTCCACAGAGAACACTGAGGTAAGGGAGAACTCTGCAGAGAACTCTGATGTAAGGGAGAACTCCACAGAGAACACTGATGTAAGGGAGAACTCTGCATAGAACACTAAGGTAAGGGAGAACTCCATAGAGAACACTGAGGTAAGGGAGAACTCCGCAGGTAACACTGATGTAAGGGAGAACTCCGCAGGGGACACTGATGTAAGGGAGAACTCTACAGATAACACCGAGGTAAGGGAGAACTCCACAGGGAAAACTGATGTAGGGGAGAACTCCGCAGGGAAAACTGATGTAGGAGAGAACTCCGCAGGTAACACTGATGTAAGGGAGAACTCCGCAGGGAACACTGATGAAAGGGAGAACTCCACAGAGAACACTGAGGTAAGGGAGAACTCCGTAGAGAACACTGAGGTAAGGGAGAACTCCGCAGGGAACACTGATGTAAGGGAGAACTCCGCAGGGAACACTGACGTAAGGGAGAACTCCGCAGAGAACACTGATGTAAGGGAGAACTTCGCAGGGAACACTGATGTAAAGGAGAACTCCGCAGGGAACACAGATGTAAGGGAGAACTCCGCAGAGAACACTGATGTAAGGGAGAACTCCACAGAGAACACTGAGGTAAGGGAGAACTCCGCAGAGAACAATGAGATAAGGGAGAACTCAGCAGAGAACACTGATGTAAGGGAGAACTCCGCAGGGAACACTGATATAAGGGAGAACTCTGCAGAGAACACTGAGGTAAGGGAGAACTCCGCAGAGAACACTGATGTAAGGGAGAACTCTGCAGAGAACACTGAGGTAAGGGAGAACTTCTTAGAGAACACTGAGGTAAGGGAGAACTCTACAGAGAACACTGAGGTAAGGGAGAACTCCACAGGGAACACTGATGTAAGGGAGAACTCTGCAGGGAACACTGAGGTAAGGGAGAACTCTACAGAGAACAATGAGGTAAGGGAGAACTCCGCAGGGAAAACTGATGTAAGGGAGAACTCCGCAGGGAACACTGATGTAAGGGAGAACTCCGCAGAGAACACTGAGGTAAGGGAGAACTCCGCAGAGAACACTGATGTAATCAAAAACTCCACAGGGAACACTGATGTAAGGGAAAACTCCGCAGGGAACACTGAGGTAAGGGAGAACTCCACAGAGAACACTGATGTAAGGGCGAACTCTGCAGGGAACACTGATGTAAAGGAGAACTCTGCAGGGAAAATAGGTGTAAGGGAGAATTCTGCAGGGAAAAGAGGTGTAAGGGAGAACTCCACAGGGAACACTGATGTAAGGGAGAACTCCACAGAGAACACTGAGGTAAGGGAGAACTCTGCAGAGAACTCTGATGTAAGGGAGAACTCCGCAGGGAACACTGACATAAGGAAGAACTCCACAAAGAACACTGAGGTAAGGGAGAACTCCGCAGAGAACACTGATGTAAGGGAGAACTCTGCAGAGAACACTGAGGTAAGGGAGAACTCCATAGAGAACACTGAGGTAAGGGAGAACTCCTCAGGGAATACTGATGTAAGGGAGAACTCCGCAGGGAACACTCACATAAGGGAGAACTCCACAGAGAACACTGATGTAAGGGAGAACTCCGCAGGGAACACAGATGTAAGGGAGAACTCCGCAGAGAACACTGATGTAAGGGAGAACTCCGCAGGGAACATGGATGTAAGGGAGAACTCTGCAGAGAACACTGAGGTAAGGGAGAACTCCGCAGAGAACACTGAGATAAGGGAGAACTCTGCAGAGAAGACTGAGGTGAGGGAGAACTCCGCAGAGATCACTGAGGTAAGGGAGAATTCTGCTGGGAACACTGAAGTAAGGGAGAACACCGCAGGGAACACCGATGTAAGGATAACTCCGCTGGGTACACTGATGTAAGGGGGAACTCCGCTGGGAACACTGATGTAAAGGAGAACTCCGCTGGCTTAATAACGTCAGCGGCAGCACCGCATCCAGCCCCGCTCCTAGCATGCCCCTAGGCTGCTCTAGAGAAAGGGGCGAGCCCCGTGCATGAGCTGTGTATTTGTCAGGGGAGCTTGGATTGACACAGCGGTGCCAGTGGGAGGGCCAAGGTCTGTGCTTCGAGAGGCCGTGAATTAGCTATGCATGCTTAAGTGACCTACACTGCAGTTTAAGGAAGCCCATCAGAGATACCCATTCCCATGAGCTTCCAATCTATTAAAATGCCATACAGTTTATCTCTGTTTACTCTTTGTTCTTTTGACAAGTGTGCTTTAGAGCCTAAGTGACCATGAATGAGGGCCCTACAGACTTGGTCATGTTGAGTGACCAAGTCATCAAGTGGCATATCCCCCACACCATCCCATACCCCACTCCATCTCCCCTGGGGACAGGGAAACCCTAGGCCACTCACCTGGGGACAGGGACCCTCTTCTCCCCTGTGGACAGGGACCCCCTTCTCCCCTGGGGACAGGGATCCCTTTTCTCCTGGGGAAAGGGACCCCTTCTCCCCTGGGGACTGGGACAACCATCTCCCCTGGGGATTGGCATCCTATCTCCCCTGGGGACTGGAATCCCTTCTGTCCTGGGGACAGGGACCCCTTCTCCCCTGGGGACAGGGACCCCTTCTCCCATGGGGACAGAGACCCCCTTCTCCCCTGGGGACAGAGACTCCCTTCTCCCATGGGGACTGGGATCCTATCTCACCTGGGGGTAGGAACTCCATCTCCCCTGAGGATGGGGACTCCATCTCACCTCACCTGATCACCATGTGTGTGCCAACATCACTGCCCTGCCCGATCACCCTGTGTGTGCCAACCTCACCGTCCTGCCTGATCACCCTGAGTGTGCCAACCTCACCGCCCTGCCTGACATGTGTCCTGTGTGAAGACCCTCCTGTGACAGCTCTTATCAGGACTTTACCCGACTGCGTGCTGCCCCTACATAGATACATGGATGTGCTCCCACTACACGACTGACCCCTCTGTGTGCTCCCCCTACATGTCTGCATACTCTGACCACCTCCTGTATCCTGTGCGCATCCTCTCACCACCTCCTGCATGGTGTACACAGCCTCCTATACCATGTCCGCAGCCTCTGACCACCTCCTGTACCATGTCTACAGCCTCTAACACCTCCTGCCTGCAATCTCTGTATCTCTTGTCTTTTATCATGACTGTATTCTTTGAGGGGAAGTCTGGAGAAGAATCAAGATTAAGAGCGCCGCCGGGATGGGGATTATGGGCAGAGTCAGACGTGTATGAACTGTGGAGAAGAGACTATAGATTAAACCAGAGCCACCAACTTGGAGCCGTCTAACTGAGTCCTGCACGGTGCACCTGAGAGGAGGTCAGTGAGCGTCATCAGGCCAGTCTGGGGGGGTGTCACTGATGTAAGGGGGTAGTGAATATAAAAATGTTATGGGGCACTGATATAAAGGTCTTCCTTTATATCAGTAACCCCCCCTTACCTTAGTGTATTCACTCTGCGGAAGGTGGTCCCCCCCCACATTAGAGTTCCCGGCATTTCCCTTTACATCAGAGTCTGCAGGATTCCCCCTTACAGTGCAAGGGAACTCAGATGTAAGAGAGGAGGCCTCCATGCCTTCTAATCTAACTCATGTATCTTCTGTGTACCCTGGACATGTCTCTGGGCCTCCATCCCTTCTAATCTATCTCATGTATCTTCCGTGTTCCCTGGACATGTCTCTGGGCCTCCATCCCTTCTAATCTATCTCATGTATCTTCCCTGTTCCCTGGACATGTCTCTGGGCCTCCATCTCTTCTAATCTAACCCATATATCTTCTGTGTTCAATGGACATGTCTCTGGGCCTTCGTCCCTTCTAATCGAACCCATGTATCTTCTGTGTTCCCAGGGACATGTCTCTGGGCCTCCATCCCTTTTAATATTACAGTGCAAGGGGGTACTTTGTGAACCCTGATGTAAAGCGGAACACTGATGTAAATGGGAATGCAGTGGACTCTGATATAAGGGCACCCCTTACATCAGAGTTCCTCTTTAGATCATGCTCTGCAGCATTTTCCTTTACAGGTGAGTTCCCTTGTACTGCAAGGGGGAATCCTGCAGACTCTGATGTAAAGGGAAATGCCGGGAACTCTGATGTTGGGGTGGAGGGGGGCGGGGGGAGACTCTGATGTCCAGAGACCACCTTCCCTAGAGTGAATATACTAAGGTAAGGGGTGTTACTTATATGAAGGGAAATCTTTATATCAGTGCCACCTTACATATTTGTATTCACTACCCCCTTACATTAGTGACCCCCCCTCAGACTGGCCTGATGGCGCTGTCACTGACCTCCTCTCAGGTGCACTGTGCAGGGCTCAGTTAGACGGCTCCAAGTTGGTGGCTCTGGTTTTATTGTATAGTCTTTTCTCCACAGTCCATACACGTCTCACTCTGCCCATAATACCCATCCTGGCGGCGCTCTCACTCTTGATTCTTCTCCAGACTTCCCCTCAGAGACTAGAGACATGATAAAAGACAAGAGCTAGTCAGAGATTGCAGACAGGAGGTGGTTAGAGGCTGCGGACATGATACAGGAGGTGGTTAGAGGCTGCGGACATGGTACAGGAGGCAGTCAGAACATGTGTGCAGGATACAGGAGTTGGTGAGAATATGCACACAGGATACAGGAGGTGGTTAGAGTATGCAGACATGTACGGGGAGCACACAGAGGGGTCAGTCATGTAGGAGGAATACACAGAGGGGTCAGTCAGTGTAGTGGGAGCACATCCATGTATCCATGTAGGGGAGTACAAAGTGGGGTAAAGTCCTCATAAGAGCTGTCACAGGAGGGCCCTCACACACGACACATGTCGGGCAGGGTGGTGAGGTTGGCACACTCAGGGTGATCAGGCAGGGTGGTGAGGTTGGCACACACAGGGTGATCAGGTAGGGAGGTGATGTTGGCACACACAGGGTGATCAGGTTCCTGTTCTTAGTGGATGTGGGGTCCTTTTTCACAGGTGAGATGGAGTCCCTGCCCCCGGGTGAAATGGAGTCCCCATCCCAAGGGGAGATGGAGTTCCTGCCTCCAGGTGAGATAGGATCCCAGTCCCCAGGTGAGAAGGGGTGTGCCTGTCCCCAGGAGAGAATGGGTCCCTGTCTCCAGGGGAGAAGGGGGGTCCCTGTCCCCAGGGGAAATGGGTGCCCCAGTCTCCAGGGGAGAAGGTGTGCCTTTCCCCAGGAGAGAAGGGGTTCCTGTCCATAGGGGAGAAGCAGGGTCCCTGTCCCCAGGGGAGAAGGGGGTCCCTGTCCCAAGGTGAGTGGCCTAGAGGGTCCCAGGGGAGATGGAGTAGAGTATGGGATGGTGTGGGGGATATGCCACTTGGTGACTTGGTCACTCACCATGACCAAGTCTGTTGGGCCCTCATTCATGGTCACCTTGGCTCCCTCCAGCAGCAGCACGGATGGGGGATCAGCTTATCTCCAGGGAGCACAGCTACGACTTGGCATGCCTTATCTAAAGCACACTTGTCAAAATAACAATATACTAATTATAATTAACAATATAATATATTGTAAGCTCTTGTGAATAGGGATGTCAGATGGGCTTTCTTAAACTGCAGTGTAGGTCACTTAGGCTCAATTCAAATCTATGCATGTTGCTTTTGAGCGTTTCTGCGGTGCTTTTTGCGGTGCTTGCCGAGTTTTTGAACATGCGTTTTTGCCGGGTTTTTACCATGTTTTTGCCGCGTTTTGCATTTTTTGTTTTTTTTACAGTGTTTTTTTTTATACTGTATACAGTGTTTAAAAAAACTAAGAAAAAAAAAAAGCAAAATGCGGCAAAAACGCGGTACTTGCATTTTTGGATGCGGGTCCATTGAATTCTATTACATGCAAAACACTGCTTTTTGCATGAAAAAAAGTCCCCGACCCTTTCCAAAAACGCAGAGGCACAAATATCCATGTTAAAAAATTCCTATGCATTTCTGCAAAATGCATCAAAAAATGCATTAGTGTGAATGGAGCCTCACACATGCATAGCTATTCACGGCCCGCCCCCCTCTCGAAACACCGAACTTGGCCCTCCCACTGGCACCGCTGTGTCCGCGCTGTGTCAATCCACGCTCCTCTGACAAATACATTGCTTATGCACGGGGCTCGTCCCCTTTCTCTAGAGCAGCCTAGAGGCGTGTTAGGGGCGGGGCTGGATGCGGTGCTGCCGCTGACTTTATTAAGCCAGTGGAGTTCTCCCTTACATCAGTGTTCCCAGCGGAGTTCTCCCTTACATCAGTGTACCCAGTGGAGTTCTCCGTTACATAAGTGTACCCAGCGGAGTTATTCCTTACATCAGTGTTCCCTGCGGAGTTCGTCCCCTTTCTCTAGAGCAGCCTAGAGGCGTGTTAGGGGCAGGGCTGGATGCGGTGCTGCCGCTGACTTTATTAAGCCAGTGGAGTACTCCCTTACATCAGTGTTCCCAGCGGAGTTCTCCCTTACATCAGTGTACCCAGTGGAGTTCTCCCTTACATCAGTGTACCCATCGGAGTTATCCCTTACATCAGTGTTCCCTGCGGAGTTCTCCCTTACCTCTGTGTTCTCTGCTGAGTTCTCCCTTACCTCAGTGTTCTCTCGGAGTTCTCCCTTACATCAGTGTTCTCTGCGGAGTTCTCCTTTACCTCAGTGTTCTCTGCGGCATTCTCCCTTACCTCTGTGTTCTCTGCAGAGTTCTCCCTTACATTAGTGTTCCCTGCGGAGTTCTCGATTACCTCTGTGTTCTCTGCGGAGTTCTCCCTTACCTCAGTGTTCTCTGCGGAGTTCTCCCTTACATCAGTGTTCCCTGCGGAGTTCTCCCTTACATCAGTGTTCCCTGCGGAGTTCTCCCTTACATCAGTGTTCCCTGCGGAGTTCTCCCTTACCTCAGTGTTATCTGCGGAGTTCTCCCTTACCTCAGTGTTCTGAGGTAAGGGAGACATGTGGTTGTAGACATGCAGCTATCGCGGCTCAGCTGATTCAATATTCCGGGCACAAAATGATAGGATATGAGAAAGGGGATTTAGCTGAGGGGCACCATCTCAACCCAGCCTCTCACATTTCATGTCCTCTCTCACTGGCGTGCCCCCCAATTTTTTTTTTATTATGCGGTTTACTACTGCTTTAAAATTACTGTGGGTGCATTTTTTAATTTCTTGCAAAAGAAGGAATTTGCCTTCAAGCACAGCTTTAGACCACAATCCAATTGACTCTGTATGGACACCTCTATTTTATATGGGCATATTTATCATCTTTTGTGAGCTTAAACATCTAATGTTGATTTTATTCCATTCTATTTCTATTTTTATTTATTAGAAACTTTAATTTTATCTGATCACCTCCATAAATTTTATTAATGAAAAAAGATAGATTCATTATTTTTTCTTATAAAAAAAAAACTATATCCTTTATTAATTAAAATAATTTGTTATCGCATTATCATTTTATCATCAGGATTATTATTTACACTATTTACATTTACCTCCACTATTCTATGCACCGGTAATTACAATATTTTCATAGTCCTGGAAACAGTCATGAGTCTTATACCTTTATTTCCAATAATTTTTATTCTTTTACAAAGACATGTAATACAATTACAAACTTTCATTTGAACATAGCAATGGATATTACCATAACAGTGCTACTTTAACTTTTTTTTCAATATATTTTTTATTTATTTTTATTTTTCTTTATATCAAGGTGTTTATTGTATTATAATTTATGTCACTTTATGTGCATGGAAAAAAGGAGAAGAGAAAACAACCAACGTAAAATAAATTTTATTACCAATTTTTTTTTTACCACCACATTTTTTTATAGATTTCATTTTTCAGGTATCTATTATAGTTTCACTGCAATACAAATAATTCTACTCCATATGTAATTTTTATTCAGCATTTCATACACTATTATTGAAGAAGTGGCCACTGCAATGGCAATGTAGCACCCTTTACTTTAGGTAGGTGCTAGAAGTAGGATTTTTGTAGTGCAGGTAAATTTAATCAGGTTGTTTGTTTTGATCTGTGTGGGCTGGGGGTGGCTCAGAGTAGGCTAGTGACTCACAGATAGCATTATCTTTCGGTTACCTCCCTTCTGCTTATAGAGGATTCTATAAGGAATGGGGGGAAGAGAGGTGGAGCTGTCTGGGGTGTTTTAAGGAGCCCTGACCAACCTCCAACCTAGATTGGCAGGGGGCAGACCTCTTAAATACCTAGAGTCAGCCCAGCTGGGGAGGAGTTATAGAGTGGAAGAAGCTGGAGATGGAGCACTAGGTTGTCGGTGCGTTTGAGGCACTCCCCAGTCTGGAGGGGGGGGGTGACCTTGGGCCTGAGGGGTTCAGGTGCAATTCAGAGCCTACCTGAGTAACAAAAGAGGATCTGGACAGGAGGCACAAAGAGGAACAGAGAAAGACAGCGGGAGCTAGTGTTGCTGGGCAAGTCTCCAGGAGGGATCCACCGGAGTGCCGCCAGGAGGGCTGGTGAGTGACAGGCACAGTTGGGAGAGCTGGGGAGGCATGCCGGAGTGGACTAGGAGTGTGCAGTCTGAGATGGATGTAGAGCCAGCAGGAGAGACTATGAGGTCATGGGCAGTGAAGTCGGGCAGCTAAAGCCAGAAGGGTTGGCAGGGCCTGAAGAGGACTTACTGGGAGCAGTAGTCCACCAAGGTCAGCTAGCACTAAAGACTTTCCTATTTTTGTTGCTACACTAAAGGGGCCCATGGTCCCTGCCTGCAAATAGCAGTTGCTAAGGCCTGGCTAGAACAAGAGTCGGGCCTAACTATGTGCTAGCTGTACCAGGAACCAAGTATTGTACAGGAGAGAGAGAGGAACAGTCCACAAATAAGCGTTGTGCTGGAGAAGACTGGAACTCTAGAAGTGTAAACAGAGGTTCCAACTGATCACCTTATTGATTCCATTATTGATTCTGGGCATCCCATAATCTTCCTTACCCTATCCAATTATAAAGTCCCTCAATAAAATCTAAAACAAACATACGGACTGTTCATTGTCTCAAGAGTTACTGGGAAGTGAATGCCGGGCTGGGGCAGGGTGACAGGTGGACCACAATATCCAGCAGCCCCTACAGGGATACCGCTACATTTAGGGGCTTGTTCCGGGAGCATTTGTTCATGGGTAACCTGCCAGTCATTGCCCCTAGCAACCGAGGTTGATCGAGCCGGGGAACTGTGCTTTGTTCCACCACCACTGAGGACTGTAATAAATGCCGCTGCCCATAGCAACTCGCGGGAGCCGTCACTAAATACTGCCGCCTGCTTACCCAGTTGCCCCAACCGTTGTTGGGATGGACATTTATACCAATTCTGCAATTCAGTGACTTTCTACCATGATTTATCACCCGTGGCAACCATGGCGGGTGATCGCGCCCATTTGATTACAAATATGCCCAGCGCTCTGCTAATGCTGGACACCTTTCACTGGATTACAAAAATGCCCAGCGTTCTGCCTATGCTGGGCATCTTAAACTTTTGCTCCAAATTCCTGCATTATTCAGTAAAGTGTGCGAGGAAGTGTCTACTGTTGCCCGGGGTGATCGGGGTAAACCTGCGGGTGCCTGCGGACGGGACTGTGCTTACATAGTACCCTCCAGTGAGACAAACTTTATTGTTGCTACCGGCAACCACCAGAAAAGTCAGCGGTCATCAATTCCCAGTTGCTCGGGCACAGTCTGGACAAGTCCTGCTGGCATCAGCATTACTGCAAACTTCAGTACATCTAACAAGGGGTTACAGCAGCGTGCCCAGGGAGAAGTCTGCCTATCAGTTCCACAGGTGCCAGTGTGGAAGAGAGGGGGCGGTGCCATGCCCTGGAGGAGACCGAAAGTTTCTTGCTAGCAGCAGACACCACGAGGCAAAAGGTGGCAGAAGGTAGGTGGCTGCTACCCACCTTAACATGGTTGCCTGAGATGCAGGAAAGGACACTGGTGGACACCGGTGTCTGATTGTAGCCTCGTGGGGATTCGCCCTCGGGGTGATCGATGGAGCGGAGCAACTGTGCCTGCTCTGTCCAGAGTGCCGGGTTCCGACCGCGGTGGTCACTACTTGGGCCTGGTACGGCCATTGTGGGGAGCCACTTACTCGACTCTGGCCTATCCAGTACTACACCATAGACCTGCTTTCAGGACTTTGTAGTCTGCAACCATAGAGGTACCGGAGGGCCAAAGAGGGCCTAGCATCACCCCCTAAAGGTGGAGTGGAGTTGCAGCCTGGCGACTCACCCGTGAAAACAGAGGGCATTAGCGGAAAAGAGACTGCTGTGACCTGTGGCCTGGCCAGGGACCTGGCGACTGTAAATTCTGCCGTGCAGGAGCCAGATGCAACTCCTGAAGAGCTGGCCAACTCCAAGCCCCTTTTTATCCCAGTCCAGAGGGAGTCATACCCAAAGAAGCTGCACCTTCAGGTGAGCTGGACAGGGAAAGTGAGGGTCGGGTCATTGATTGGGGTTCCCCCAGAGTGCAGACCGAGTTTGGGTCCCTTAAGAGGTTGGCGAAGTGGTCATCCCCTAGTGAAGATTCGGAAGAGGAATGGGAGACCGGGGAATACCAGGTCCTTGAAAGTGGGGATGGACCAGAGTCAGCAGCGGGATCTGAGCCAGCCGCAGGAACCCTGATAAGCAGTAGGCAGTAGACATGTGCACAGCCAAAAAATGTGTTCATTTTCGTTTCATTAGTTTATTATTTTTTTTTCGTTTTTCGGGTCATTCGTTATGATCGCGATTCGTAAATTAGTTCATTCCTAAATTCGTAAATGCGTTCATTCGTACATTCGTAAATTCGAACATTCGTTCATTTGTACATTCGTTTATTCGTACATTCGTACATTTTTACATTTGTACATTCGGAAATTCGTAAAATCGTACATTTGTAAATTAGAAAATTAGGAAATTTGTAAATTCGAAGTTTGAAAATCCAAAAACCCGAAAATTTAAAAACCTGAAATAGTAACTAACTAATTATAGGTATTGTAATTTCCTTTCAAATTTGACTGTCAGTGAACGTAACAAATACGAATTAATCCGAAGTTACGAATTATCCAAAATGAATGCTGCATCTAAACAAATGGAACGGAACAAATTAATAATAAATAATAATAATAAAACGTTGTTATTATTATTATTGTTATTTATTATTATTAATTCATTACGTTCCATTCCGTTTTTTCGGATCATTCATAACTTCGGATAAATTTGTATGTGTTACGTTCACTAAGAGCCAAATCTGAAAGGAAATTATAATACCTATAATTTAAAAGTTACTAGTAATTACTAATAGTTAAGTTATTATTAGTTAACTATTATTTCAGATTTCCGAATTTTCGAATTTACAAATTTACGAATTCACTAATTTACTAATGTACGAATGTACGAATGTACATTCGTAAATTGCGAATGTACGAATGCCCGAATTTACGAATATCCAATTTTATCGAATTTACGAATATTGAGAAAAAATTTGTTAAATGGGTTTTCGTTAATTCGGATATTCCCGAATTAACGAATTTGTCTAAATTCGTTAAAAAACGAATTCGGAATGAAACGAATTGCACATGCCTAGTAGGCAGCCCTTTCTGAACAGGCCTTCCACCACCCAGATCACTGACCTACCGTCAGTGGGTCATGAGGGCCCAGAATACTTGCGTCCTACAAGGAAAAGAAAACCCTAGCGAGTTAACTAGATTCTCCCGTTTCCAAAGATAGGTGTAGAGGAGGGAAGCGCTGGAGTGGGGCCTGGATTTTCCATATGTCCCTCCCCAGATTATGGACATCGTGGGGAACTCCTGGGGAGAGTGGGAGGATGACCTAGTCTGGGACTACTTACATGTTCCCAAGCCACTGCCAGAGAGCGAGATCTGGGTCCGTTTTCAGGACATTCAGGGAGAATGGCGGCTTGGGAGGTCCATTTACCGAGACCGGGTGCTTGCTGCCAGGGCGGGTCAGCCCACACGGAGCCACTCAGTCTCCAGGGAAGTAGAAGGAGGAAGCTGGAAGAGGCTACCTGACAATCGGTTCTATCCATAAGAGGACTGTAAGGAGTCACAGTATGCAGGAAGTGAGCTTCAGGACTGCTGGAAAGTTGCAGCATATTTTCCTGACTTTGTAGGAACAGATCAGCCTGCCACCCTGTTGCGCGATGGAAGAAACTTTTCTGTCGCAAGGACACTTGGGTGAGATTTGTTCCCACACTAATTCTTCAAAAGAGCCTGTTTGTTTGGGGAGGGTCCCCTCCCATCAGGATTTCCATAAGAGGACCGTCCACATTTGTACATATGTTTTTCTTCCCTATTGTTCTGTTAGCAGATTATAACCCCCTTCTCACAGAACAAGATGCAGAAAAAAAGAAAATGTGTGTGCTTTTGTTTTATATTTCTGTTGGCAGGATGCTAACCCCCATCCCAACAGAAATAATGTATAGTGTACAGTTAGGTCTGAGAAGGATGTACTCTTTTTTTGTCTTCTCATAGGATCTTCTGGGATGGGACAGCTGTCCATCCCCATCTTCTGGCTGGAGGCAAGAATTTCTGCGGGTGGAGTGTCTTTCTCAAGGGAGAGATGCTCTGGCCTTAATGTATATACTGTTAGCTGCAGGAATCTGTAGTTAGGAGTACCTTATTCATACTGTACAGATGTAAATGCCTATCAGAGATTTATATTTATATTTTTGTACGTAATTTATTTGTACAGTTCCCCATCCAAGTTGTTTCCCTTTTCCCTCTTCCAATTTATTTTATGGGATGCCCTTGCTCCTGGGCCCAGGAGCCACTTTATCAAATTTTCCCAGCTGAGGGACCTGAGGGACCAGCTGGTTTTGGGTGGGGGTGAGTGTAGCACCTTCTGCTTTAGGTAGGTGCTAGAAGTAGGATTTTTGCAGGTGCAGGTTAATTTAATCAGGCCTAGCTGTAAGCTTTTTTTAATTATTATTTATTTTGATTATATCCATACAAAAACAGATTCCGTAAGTTCCAGCATAATTACATTACTGTATATATATTACATCCCCCCATAAATCCACCCCACGCCCCCCCCCCCCCCCCCTTCTCCATCTATCCCCGTCTATCCCTTATCTAAGTTTTCTCACTTTCTCTCAGTTCTCCCAGTATACCTTGTCTTATCCTCCTACAGCCTCCACATATCTCATCGTCTTAAACGCCTTCCATTCTTTCCATTTGTTTGTCATTCCCTCTATTCCCTCCTCTCCACAATATCTTAGGTGTTTCATGTTATATGTCTCTTCTACCCTTCCAATCCAGTCTTTTATTGTGGGGCTTTCTGCTTCTTGCCAGTGTCTTGGTATCAGACTTTTGGCTGCATTAATCAGGTGAGGTAATATAGATTCTTTATATTGCTTAATTGGACTTTCTATCCCGTGAAACAGACACGTCCAAGGTTCTTCTAATATTTGTCTATTGGTGATTTCTTTTATTAACTGTAAGATATCTTTCCAATAGCTTTTTATTTTTGGGCAGTCCCACCATAAATGTGCCATCGTTCCCACTACTTTGCATCCCCTCCAACAGTATGGTGATTTCCCTATTTGATATTTATTTATTTTGTCTGGTGTTATATACCACCTTGTAAGGCATTTATAGTTCATCTCTGCTGTGTTATGCCCCGTACACACGGTCGGACACTGATCGGACATTCCGACAACAAAATCCTAGGATTTTTTCCGACGGATGTTGGCTCAAACTTGTCTTGCATACACACGGTCACACAAAGTTGTCGGAAAATCCGATCATTCTGAACGCGTTGACGTAAAACACGTAGGTCGGGACTATAAACGGGGCAGTAGCCAATAGCTTTCATCTCTTTATTTATTCTGAGCATGCGTGGCACTTTGTGCGTAGGATTTGTGTATACACGATCGGAAATTCCGACAACGGATTTTGTTGTCAGAAAATTTTATAGCCTGCTCTCAAACTTTGTGTGTCGGAAAATCCGATGGAAAATGTGTGATGGAGCCTACACACGGTCGGAATTTCCGACAACAAGGTCCTATCACACACTTTCCGTCGGAAAATCCGATCGTGTGTACGGGGCATTAGAGTCGACTGCGGAACTATGTACCAGTCTAAAAAATGTTCCTAATTTTTGTTCCCTCGTGCTCCCAATTCTTTTTCCCATTTTTTTATGTATGGCGGGACCTCCGGTCCTTCCTCTGCCATTAGAATTTTAAAAATCCGTTATATACCATTTTTTGTATTGTATATTTTTGCCATACTCATCCGCACCAGGCCCCCCCCAGACGACGTCTTTGAGGACGAAATGCGTCGGGAAGGACCCCATTGTCGCCACTTTTTCTCACAGCGCTGTTTTATGTTTTGGATCTACATGTGAGTGTACATCTATTTTATTTAAAATAAATATTTTTTGTTTTTTGGATTTACACTATGTGGCCCTTCTTTTCTTTCCTTATCCTACCACATCATTTCCTGGTCCGTGGAATGTTGCTTTGAGGGGCTCACCTACGGAACACCCCACCACTTCCTTAAGATCTACATGCCCTCCCACATCCGGGAGATTGCGTACACCTCTCAAGTTCCTGGTATTATCTGGAGGAATATAGCAAACCCGCGAGATCGCATCCTTCTCGGAGTATACACAGCCACTTACCACCTAAGCCTTGTCCGACCCGATCCGGCATATGCTCCATTGGGTCCACCTCATCTGGTAAGCCTCTTCAACTCTTGGTGGTAGTGAGCGGATTTTTAGTCGAGATGTCTATATAATCCTTCAATATTCTGTTTATAACATATTGTCATATAGACTACGCATCTTTAATGTCCACATGAGGACTACTTGCTCAAAGCAGATACAATTGATCCTTCTTATTGCTTATTGACTGGTTTACATTTGTATGTGACATTGTTCAGCGCCACACTTTTCTGTTTTGCAATTTTATACTTTGTTGGTCGTGTTGGCTGCTTCTGTGTCTCTTTTTAGGGTAGCGCAGAATTATTCTATATATCTCATCCGCTCCAGTGGCCTTAGATCTTCCACTGATCTTATTGGTTGTGGTAGGGTTCTGACAAAGTGTTTCAACTGGAGGTACCGCCATTAATCACCATTAAATCTGTCATGTGTTTTAATTCTTGAAATGCCCATATTTTCCCCTTATCTATTATATCCTTTAATTGTGAGTTTTCATTTTTTATCCAGTCTCCAAATAATTTCCCTTTTCCCGGTATAAAATAATGTGTATCTTTCATTGATATTAGGGGAGAATTATTTTACCATCTACCTTTTTTATGTATTAGATCCCAAATTCTAAGTAGGTTTTGTGTCATAGGGTGTGTGTTCTCACCCAGTGCTCTGTAAGAATCAGAGAACCACTCCCAAAGGCTCATCCGTATTGAGGATAAATTTTGAAAAAAGGAGGACCAAAAAATGGCCCTAGATCAGACTTTAGAGGCAAAATGGACGAGAGTATATATAAAAAAATATATTTTTTATTTATAGCAATTAATCATACATATAGCAGGTATCAAAAAGAATTAAAAAAAGACACAGACAATTAACACACAATTAACATGAATGTATGGTGTGACAAAATGTTAGCACCATATAGACAGCAGTTAGCCCCTATGCGTCAACGCGTTTCGCTGTTTTGCTTCGTCAGGACACATTCAGGGGTTGTTGGAAAAAACAGGTCTCACTATCTATGATAAAATATATCAATCAGATATTGTGTAATAATAACATGTGCAGATAAAAACATTAGCCGTTGTCATAAAAAAGTGACACCTAACACATCTATAGCTACCTTGTCAGTATAAAATATCCACAAATGGAGGTTCCCACAATGAACGTCAAAAATCACCGTAAAAATAAGGGGACGTAGTTTCCCAAAACTAGTAACCGTATGATGAGCTAAAACAGTTAAAATAATAATATGTGTTACTCTCAGGACCAAGCAATGCTCAATACTTGGAAAGATAGAACCAAATAGATATAAAAGATTGCACTTACTGGCCCAAAAGATGTCACTCATGTATAGTATATTACGTCCTATTATTTCCAAGAGCCCAAATGCGATCCTTGTGAAACAATATAAGTGGCGCTAAATACCAGTGATAGACCATTCAACACTCGAAGGTGATCTAGTACATCTAACTACAAAAGGAAATTGGAATAGATAACGTGAGTAAATCTATATCAAAGAAAAACTATTCAATATAAAATTAACAGTGAAAGTGTGCCATACACAAGGCAATTTCAATGACACATAAAACAAAAGTGAGATCAAGTGGTAAAGTCCATAAAGTCCATAGATAGACCACCGTGCAAAAAATGTGATGAATCTGGAAACGGTCCACCAATTCACTTAGTGTCAGTGACTCCACGGTGCACGGTGGTCTATCTATGGACTTTATGGACTTTACCACTTGATCTCACTTTTGTTTTATGTGTCATTGAAATTGCCTTGTGTATGGCACACTTTCACTGTTAATTTTATATTGAATAGTTTTTCTTTGATATAGATTTACTCACGTTATCTATTCCAATTTCCTTTTGTAGATAGATGTACTAGATCACCTTCGAGTGTTGAATGGTCTATCACTGGTATTTAGCGCCACTTATATTGTTTCACAAGGATCGCATTTGGGCTCTTGGAAATAATAGGACGTATTGCACTGTTTATTTAATAAGTGGCAGCTTTGGATTCACTCCATTAACTTCTCACACATTTAAGTTTTACACATTTGTTTCACACACTTTGTGCTTTAATTTTCCCACATCTTTCATAGGGGGGCGAACACCCCTTTATTTGGCATTGAGCGCAGTGGTGAGAACTCAGGAAGGGCGCGTTGTTTTGAGTTTTCATTTTTTTGATGTATAGTATATTCCAAGATATTATTTAAGTTGATAAACGGAGAAAAAGGGGAAGCTGAATGGGGGGAGGGGTGGTATGGACATAGCCTACAGGAACTGTATTTCATCCAGAATACTGGCAATATACATTCACCAACAACATAAATATGTCCTTCTAGATGTGGATAGCAGCCTCTCCTGAAATTAGCAGAAGGGACTAAGGCTGCACACAGTCCAAGGGCTCATTAAAACAGCCTAGAACAGAAAAGAGATCACACGAGAGTACTGTTATATGTGCTGATAAGCCAAAATATAACAGGACACTACTGGCCAGCTCAGTAGATTGCTATAAGAAAGTCCTGGATACTTTCCTAAATGTACATAATATAACTGGGTACTAACATTTATAGGTAAAGTTGATCCAGGGAAATTCCGATTGCCTCTTGGGGGATCAGGAAGGAATTTTTTCCCCTGCTGTAGCAAATTGGAGCATGCTCTGCTGGGGTTTTTTGCCTTCCTCTGGATCAACTGTGGGTATAGAATTGGGTATATTGGATTGTACCATATTATTTTTTGTTTTTTTTTGTTTTTTTGGGGTTTTTTTTATGGTTGAACTGGATGGACTTGTGTCTTTTTTCAACCTGACTAACTATGTAACTATGTAACTTCTCACGTTTTGCAAGAGTAACACACTTACCATGTATGAGGTATAATCTGGTGTACCCCCCCGGGGAAAGCTACTACCACAATGCCGCATGGTAGAGGGAGCTATTTATAGCTCCTTGTACTTAGTAGCAGCTGTGACTCCACATAGAATTGATAAGACGCCGTTCGGCGTCTTATCGTGCCGCGATCGACATGCCCCTAGCCTGACGTCAGTGTATTCCACAAGTTGGTATGTTAATGCCTCCTTACACAGCACAGCAAGGTACTATAGGGAGCATAATCAGGCAGGGGGAGGGGCACATAAGCTCTAATCTGCCCTACCATGTCAAATCATTTGAGGAACAGAAAAAGGGGAGGAGATGCACGATCTAAAACACATAGGCTGCTATCTTATGTTCCTCCTCTCCAATCTTAATCCCTCCTATATCATCTGGGTTATTCCTTATTGTTGCCAACAGGGTTTCTAGTAATAATACAAATAGTAGGGGTGATAGGGGACACCCGTTTCCTTCCGTTATGGATTTCAAAGGGGGACAAAAGAGTCCCACTGACCTTCACCCTTGCAGTGGGATGCTTATTTAAACAATTAATCCATTGGACCATCCTTGGGCCCACCCCCATAGCTTCTAAGATGTTCAACATAATTCCCCAGTCGACCCTGTCAAACACTTTTTCAGTGTCGATCGACAGGAGTAGACTTGAGGAAATTTCTTCTCTAATTTTTTAAAGCAAGAGCAATGTTCTCACCCCATTGTCTCTCCCTTCTCTCCCGGGGGTGAACCCCAATTGGTCCGCATGTATCAAATCGGTCATCAGATCTTTCATCCTAGTAGCTAATACTTTTGCGAATAATTTCGTATCAGCGTTCAACAGAAATATTGGTCTGTAACTTGAACATAAAGTACTATCTTTTCCCTCCTTTGGAATAATTGTGATTGAGGCCAACAGGGCTTCTCTTCCCATCTCGTAGTTTGTTCCTATGGTTTGGGCAACAAATTTTCTTAAAATTTTTTGTAATAAAAAATCGTGAACCCATCAGGACCTGGGCTTTTTCCCAATGCCGATTCTTTTAAGATTAATTTGATAATTCTTTTATTTCTGTTGTTGAAAATACCATCTCCCCCGTACTAGTCTGTATTTTTTCTATATAGTTTAATGATTTTTTCTTCTTCAATATTCTTGCCAAGTGTTTCCCCGTTTTATCTCCCCATAAATATATTTCTTTTGCAATTCTATAGAAGTCCCTCCTCATCTCCTGTTCCAGTAGGTCTTTTAGCTTGTTCCTTTTTATCACTAGTGCCTGAAGCCACACCCCTTCTCCCTTCTTTTTATGCCTCTGTTCAATTTCATAGATTTCTTTTATTAACCACTTGAGCCCCGGACCATTATGCTGCCTAAGACCAGAGGTCTTTTTCCAATTTGGCACTGCGTCGCTTTAACTGCTAATTGCGCGGTCATGCAATGCTGTACCCAAACGAAATTTGCGTCCTTTTCTTCCCACAAATAGAGCTTTCTTTTGATGGTATTTGATCACCTCTGCGGTTTTTATTTTTTGCGCTATAAACGGAAAAAGAACGAGAATTTTGAAAAAAAATGATATTTTCTACTTTTTGTTATAAAAAAAATCCAATAAACTCAATTTTAGTCATACATTTAGGCCAAAATGTATTCGGCCACATGTCTTTGGTAAAAAAAATGTCAATAAGCGTATATTTATTGGTTTGCGCAAAAGTTATAGCGTCTACAAACTAGGGTACATTTTCTGGAATTTACACAGCTTTTAGTTTATGACTGCCTATGTCATTTCTTGAGGTGCTAAAATGGCAGGGCAGTACAACCCCCCCCCCCCAAATGACCCCATTTTGGAAAGTAGACACCCCAAGGAAATTGCTGAGAGGCATGTTGAACCCATTGAATATTTATTTTTTTTGTCCCAAGTGATTGAATAATGACAAAAAAAAAAAAATATTTACAAAAAGTTGTCACTAAATGATATATTGCTCACACAGGCCATGGGCATATGTGGAATTGCACCCCAAAATACATTTAGCTGCTTCTCCTGAGTATGGGGATACCACATGTGTGGGACTTTTTGGGAGCCTAGCCGTGCACGGGACCCCGAAAATCAATCACCGCCTTCAGGATTTCTAAGGGTGAAAATTTTTGATTTCACTCTTCACTGCCTATCACAGTTTCGGAGGCCATGGAATGCCCAGGTGGCACAAAACCCCCCCAAATGACCCCATTTTGGAAAGTAGACACCCCAAGCTATTTGCTGAGAGGCATGGTGAGTATTTTGCAGCTCTCATTTGTTTTTGAAAATGAAGAAAGACAAGAAAAAATTTTTTTTTTCTTTTTTCAATTTTCAAAACTTTGTGACAAAAAGTGAGGTCTGCAAAATACTCACTATACCACTCAGCAAATAGCTTGGGGTGTCTACTTTCCAAAATGGGGTCATTTGGGGGGGTTTTGTGCCACCTGGGCATTCCATGGCCTCCGAAACTGTGATAGGCAGTGAAGAGTGAAATCAAAAATTCACACCCTTAGAAAGCCTAAAGGCGGTGCTTGGTTTTCGGGGTCCCGTGCGCGGCTAGGCTCCCAAAAAGTCTCACACATGTGGTATCCCCGTACTCAGGAGAAGCAGCAGAATGTATTTTGGGGTGTAATTTCACATATTCCCATGGCATGTTTGAGCAATATATCATTTAGTGACAATTTTGTGCAAAAAAAAATAAATTTGTCTCTTTCCTGCAACTTGTGTCGCAATATAAAATATTCCATGGACTCGACATGCCTCTCAGCAAATAGCTTGGGGTGTCTACTTTCCAAAATGGGGTCATTTGGGGGGGGGTTGAACTGTCCTGGCATTTTATGCACAACATTTAGAAGCTTATGTCACACATCACCCACTCTTCTAACCACTTGAAGACAAAGCACTTTCTGACACTTATTGTTTACATGAAAAAGTTTTTTTTTTTTTGCAAGAAAATTACTTTGAACCCCCAAACATTATATATTTTTTTAAAGCAAATGCCCTACAGATTAAAATGGTGGGTGTTTCATTTTTTTTTTCCACACAGTATTTGCGCAGCGATTTTTCAAACGCATTTTTTTTGGAAAAAACACACTTTTTTAAATTTTAATGCACTAAAACACACTATATTGCCCAAATGTTTGATGAAATAAAAAAGATGATCTCAGGCCGAGTACATGGATACCAAACATGACATGCTTTACAATTGCGCACAAACATGCAGTGGCAACAAAATAAGTACATTTTTAAAAGCCTTTAAAAGCCTTTACAGGTTACCACTTTAGATTTACAGAGGAGGTCTACTGCAAAAATTACTGCCCTCAATCTGACCTTCGCGGTGATACCTCACATGCATGGTGCAATTGCTGTTTACGTTCGACGACAGACCGCCGTTTGCGCGAGAGCAGGGGGCGACAGGGGTGCTTTTTTTTTTTCTTTATTATTTTTTTGCTTTTTTATCTTATTTTTAAACTGTTCCGTTCATTTTTTATTTTTTTTAATCATTTTTATTGTTATCTCGGGGAATGTAAATATCCCCTATGATAGCAATAGGTAGTGACAGGTACTCTTTTTTGAAAAAATTGGAGTCTATTAGACCCTATATCTCTCCTCTGCCCTCAAAGCATCTGACCACACCAAGATCGGTGTGATAAAATGCTTCCCCAATTTCCCAATGGCGCTATTTACATCCGGCAAAATCGAAGTCATAAAATGCTCGTAGCTTCCGGTTTCTTAGGCCATAGAGATGTTTGGAGCCACTCTGGTCTCTGATCAGCTCTATGGTCAGCTGGCTGAATCACCGGCTGCATTTTCAGGTTCCCTGTTGAGACAGGAGAGCCAGAGAAAAACACGGAAGACGGTGGGGGGGGGGGCATTCCCTCCCACGGCTTGTAAAAGCAGTCTAGAGGCTAATTAGCCGCTAGGATTGCTTTTACATGAAAGCCGACCACTGGCTGAAAAGAATGATACCAAGATGATACCTAAACCTGCAGGCATCATTCTGGTATAACCACTCAAAGTTGTGAATGGCGTACCTGAAGACAAAAAAATGGTTAACAATAAAGCACAGTAAACGGTAAAGTATAAAAAATTGCATACCTGAAAAGCAAACATGATAAAACATAATAACAATAAAACATTGCAGAATAGAATACAGTAAAAAAGAGCAGAACAATAGAGAGAATAGAGAGAGAGAGAACAATAAAACGACAACTATTTTTTTTTATTTTATATATATTTTTTTTTTTTTTTACACTTTTTTTGTAACTAACTTTTATAACTGTAACCGGTTCCAGGTTCGGGTCTCTGAAAATGCGATGGCATCTTGGGAGACCCTGTGAAAGTGCGCCTAGTCTGTGGAATGCTGTACCCTACGCTAATACTCAACTAGTGAATGGTAGCGTTCAAAACATTCACCAATGCAAAGACCAGGATTGTCAGGACAGGAGGGACAATAATAGCGGTAGTCACGCCTATATCCGCGCTTGCTGCAGACACAACATCTTTTTGGGGGGGGTTTGTTGGGTAGGGGTACTCGGGAGGACATAAAGAAAATGCCTCTCATGCAGCCGACTGCATTTGGTTGGGGATGTGAATGGGGGAAGTACGGGCGCTGCAGAAGCGGTGGGTTCCCAATTAGGAAGGTCATTATGGGCACGACGGGCCTGTGTTTGTCTTTTTGGTGGCAGCGGGACACTATTTGTGCTTGCCACCTCACCAGCTTGAACTGCACTTATGGGACTCGCCACGTCACCACGTGTTACTGCAGTGCTGGTTTGACTACGACCGGGGTGTACTAGGCCACTGGTGCTTGCCAGTTCACCAAAACGCTACCAAAAAAACTGTTAGCGATCGCAGGGATCAGGTCTGACTCTGCGAACGCTGCAGTTATGCGTTTAGTCTTTTGTAAGTGACAGTGATCGATCGATACTGCACTTGGGTGGGTTGGGCCGGGCGGAGGGGCAAAACGCAGGTGCTAGCAGGTATCTGTGCTGATCCCGCTAACACTGCGTTTTTGGGAACCCTAAACTGCTGGGGACGCTAGTATAGATCTGATCGGATCAGATATTGATCCGTTCAGATACTATACCACTAAGGGAGGTGTACGGTGCGTGCGTGGGTGTTAGCGGTACTGGCGCTAACCTGACGCTGCCTGGGGCTGGTGCTTGCCAGTTCACCAAAATACTACAAAAAAAACTGTTAGCGATCGCAGGGATCAGGCCTGACTCTGCGAACGCTGCAGTTATGCATTTAGTGTTTTGTAAGTGTCAGTGATTGATCGATACTGCACTTGGGTGGGCTGGGCTGGGCCGGGCGTAGGGGCAAAACGCAGGTGCTAGCAGGTATCTGGGCTGATCCCGCTAACACTGCGTTTTTGGGAACCCTAAACTGCTGGGGACGCTAGTATAGATCTGATCGGATCAGATATTGATCCGATCAGATACTATACCACTAAGGGAGGTGTACGGTGCGTGCGTGGGTGTTAGCGGTACTGGCGCTAACCTGTCGCTGCCTGGGGCTGGTGCTTGCCAGTTCACCAAAATACTACCAAAAAAACTGTTAGCGATCGCAGGGATCAGGCCTGACTCTGCGAACGCTGCAGTTATGCGTTTAGTGTTTTGTAAGTGACAGTGATCGATCGATACTGCACTTGGGTGGGCTGGGCGGAGGGGCAAAACGCAGGTGCTAGCAGGTATCTGGGCTGATCCCGCTAACACTGCGTTTTTGGGAACACTAAACTGCTGGGGACGCTAGTATAGATCTGATCGGATCAGATATTGATCCGTTCAGATACTATACCACTAAGGGAGGCGTATGCTGCGTGCGTGGGTGTTAGCGGTACTGGCGCTAATCTGACGCTGCCTGGGGCGACGCATATCACCGCCGGGCGATCAGGGGGCTGAACCTTTATTCGGTAATAAACGGCGGGTGCCCTGACACTATAAAAAATAAACGAACTAACCAGCGTCACCCGTAACACTTATACGGTGATCAGTGGTGAAAGGGTTAACTAGGGGGCCATCAAGGGGTTAAAACATTTATTCGGTAGTATATGGGGGTCCCTGACGCTATAAAACGCTGACGGCGAACCTCAATATTTAAGTCCCTAACTAGCGTCACCAGCGACACTAATACAGCGATCAGAAAAATGATCGCTTAGCGACACTGGTGACAGGGGGTGATCAAGGGGTTAAAACTTTATTAGGGGGGTTAGGGGGGTATCCTAGACCTACAGGGGGATAATACTAACTGTCCCAACACTGTAACTGTCACAAACTGACACCAATGCAGTAATCAGAAAAAAAAAAAACTGCTGGTGTCAGTTTGTGACGGGGGGGGGGGGGGGGGTGATTGGGGGGGGGGTCGGGGGGCGATCGGGGGGGGTTGGGGTGTTTTGTGTGCCTGGCATGTTCTACTGTGTGTGTGTAGTGTTGTGCACTCACATACCTGTCTTCTCTCCTCGGGCCGGAGCGGAAATTACCGAGCCGAGGAGAGATGACATCATTTCCTTTGCTGCTGTTTACCATACAGCAGCAAAGGAATGATTCGATTGGCCGGCGGCGATCACGAGGGGGGGGCCACGAACGGATGGCCTCCCCCTCACCTCCGATCGCCGTGGGACAAAAGACGACCGCCTCGGGCACCGGGGGGGGGGTCCGATCGGACCGCCCACCCGCGGAAGGCAAATCACGTACATGTACGTGATTTTGCCTGTCCGTGCCAACTTGCCGACGTACATCGGCGTGAGGCGGTCGTCTAGTGGTTAATAATTCCATCTTTTTTTGCCTTTCCTTTTTTTTCCTTGATTCTATCTCTATCAGGATACATCCGATGTAGGCTTTATGGGCCTTCCAAAGGGTGGCCTCTGTTATCTCTTTTGTGTCATTTATTTAATTTCCTCTGTTATTTTCTCTTCCTCTTCAATATTCTGTATTAGTTCTTCATTTAATCTCCAAAAATCTGGTTGTCTTTGGGCATCTGGTATCTTCATTTCCATGCTCACCGGGGAATGGTCTGACAGTGTTGTTATTACAATATTCGTCTCAGTCATCAACTCTAGTAGCCTGTGTTCGTCCATTATATAATCAATCCTTGAGAATGTCACGTGCACAGGGGAGTAGAATGTATAGTCCTGTGTCTTGGGATGCTGCACTCTCCATATGTCCATCAGTTTACACTGGAACAGTTTCTTTTTTATTGTTTTCAGCTGTACATTCCTAGTCCCCTGTTCCCTCGATGTACTATCGATTCTTGGTTCCAGACAAGAATTTAAATCTCCTGTCATAATCACACTTCCCTTTTAAAAGTACATTAACTTCCCAATAACTTGCCTCAAATAGTTTGTTGGGTTCTTATTGAGGCAATAGATGTTTGCCAGTGTACATTCCATTTTGTGTAGTTTCCCTTTTAAGAAAAGGTATCTACCTTCAGGGTTATGTCTTCCTATCCTCCAATATGAACCGCACTCCTCTGGCCACCCCAATAGCTACTCCCTTTGCTCTTCTTGTTGTAGAGTCCCCATAGAACCATGTTGGATAATCTCTCGAGAACAGCCTTACGTTGGTTTCATGGGAGATGTGCATCTCCTGAAGGAACACTACCCCAGCTTTATACTGTTTAACCTCCTTTAAGATTTTATGCCTTTTTGTTGGCGTGTAAAGTCTGCGGACATTATATGTTATAAATTTTATTAATGTCATCTTTGAACACAATACTCTCTTTCTGACCTATCTGGGAGAAAAATAATCCGTTTGATGTAACTCACGTAGATAGGGATCTCCTGGGCCCTCCCTCCTTCTCCCTCCTCCCAACCCCCTATCTCTTCCTCCCCCCAACCCCCTTTCCCTCCCTCCCCCCCGCCCCCTTTTCCTCCCATCCAACCCTTTTGGCCCCTTTCCGGCCCTAGAACCATAGGTGGATCTGTATTTTGTTTCTCTTACCATGCCTTCCTCTCCCACCTCCCCTCCCTACAGTTCAAAAAAAGGGGGGAGGGGGCAGACCAGGAGCACGCCAGCGACCCAAGTTTCTCTAACTTTCACCCTGCTGTCACCAATCCCCCCGCCATCCATCCCTGTCCCCCTCTTGCTCCCCCAAGCCTGTTCTGCTGTTGTTGTTACTACTTGTTCTCCTATGTTTATGCTCTATTTAACTTAGACTCTGTCTATCTTATCACATTCTCCCCGGCCACATTTTCTATTCAGTCTCTAGGGGGTTCTTAGTTCTTGTTTTTTGTTTTTAAGTCTTTCTTGCTACTCTAAGCGACTTTTGCCAATTCTCATCTTCTTTCTGTAAGAAAGTTTCTTCTTCTGACCATCCTGGAATGACTGGGACTTGTAGGTCCAATTTATTACAAAATTCTTGTAGGTCTTCAGGAAACCTTAATCTCATCGATCTTCCATCTTTCTGGCTTATTAGGCAGGCTGGGAACCCCCAGCTGTACTTAATATTCATTGTTCACATTTGCTCAAGTAGAGGTTTCAGGTGTCTTCGCCTCACAAGTGTTTCTGGCACCAGATCAGTGAAAACTTGAAGATCCACCCCTTCATATTTTAGTGGTGGTCTTCCTCTCCTTTTCCCCCAGATTTGTGCTTTTTCTTCATATAGTTGGAATCTTACTATGACATCTCGGGGTAAATCAGCTGATATATTTTGAGGCTTTCTGATCTGGGGGACTCTCTCAATCTTGAGACAGCCCTCCGCCGCTTTGTCCAACAGAAGGTTAAATATTTTATTCATAATTTTTCTTAAATTTTCTCCTCTTTCTTCTGGTAACGCCCGGATCCTCAGATTCTGTCTTCTGTTTTGATTTTCCTGATCTTCTAATTTATATAAATTTTTCCCCTGGTCTAATTGCATTTCTTTAACTTGTTCTTTTGATTTTAATAATTCTTGAGCTTGTTTATCCGTTTTCTCTTCTGTCTCCTCTACTCGTGTCAGCAACTGCCCCAAATCGGCTCGTAATGTGGAAATTTCTGATTTAATAGAGTAGAAAAACTTCCCTTAGCTATTCACGTTCTATTTTATAGCGAAGTCATACCAGTTTCATAAACGGTTTATATGCTGATTCATTGACACTTCTTTAAGCAATTACCTGAGTGCCTTGAACATATTGTCGTAACAATTTTTAAGATGTTTCATAGGCAGTTCATTGTAAGCTAAACATTCAAGTTTATCACTTTAAGTGCAAGTTAACACTCACCCCCTTCTTCTCCGCTCATTTCTTTATTTCCGGCGTTACCAGGCACCCATGTGGTATTCCTGCTTCTCCTCTCCCCCCTCGATTTTCTTCAGGCAAAATATACAAAAGTTTAGGGATAAAGTATAGGAAGGGGATAGAGGGCAATCAAAAGGCAGTGGCACCGACAGATCAACTTCAGGAAAGCAGAGCTGTATGAGCTTGTGCTATGATACTGTCTTTCTTATATCAGACTCAGGGATCCCCCCCCCCTCTGCTCCAGCTCCATGTCTGTCCCCACACTCATCCACTCTCTCCCGATCTCTAACAATTGCTGACAGGCTGGTATGCAGACAGGCAGACTTGGATCTCATCAGCTGGCCCCAGCTTCGGCCTCTCCGGTCACATCTCAACCATACAGTCCGCTCACTCTCCTCTCATGCCATTGGAGATCTCCTTCAAGCTACCTGCCGGGTCTCCTATCTGCTTGGTTCCCCGGCGCGGCTTCCTCACACCCGGCCGGTCAATGCTGTCTTACAAGCAGGGGGGACAGCAGGGAGTTCTCTGGTTTCCCAGCACATTCTTCATCGTGCTCCGATATCCCGCATGTCCAGCCATGGGGGGGCAATGGATTTCAGCGAAGATTGGGGCCGTCGTATGTGGGGACACCGCAGCCTCTCACGCCACGGTTTTACCACATATCTTCCTGGCTCGCCCTCTCGCGCTCCTTTCGGCGACATGATCAGGCCCCTCCCCAGGGAGCGAGCGTCACATCCTCTCGTCCGCCTCACCGACATCGATGAGGCCTATTTGTTTTGATCTGTGTTGGCTGGGAGTGGCTCAGAGTAGGCTGGTGTCTCATAGATAGCATCATCTTTTGGTCACCTCCCTTCTGCTTCTAGAGGATTCTAGAAGGAAGGGGGGGAAGAGAGGTGGAGCTGTCTGGTGTGTTTTAAGGAGCCCTGACCAATCCCCAACCTGGATTGGCAGAGGGCAGGACTTCTTATATACCTAGAGTCAGCCCAGCTGGGGAGGAGTTGTTGTGTAGAAGAAGCTGAAGATGGAGCACTAGGTTGTCGGGGCCTTTGAGGCACTCCGCAGTCTGGGGGGAGGGGTGACCTTGAGCCTGAGGGGTTCGGGTGCGATTTGGAGCCTACCTGAGTAACAAACGAGGATCTGGACAAACATACATACGGACTGTTCATTGGCTCAAAAGTGACTGGGAAGTAAATGCCAGGCTGGGGCAGGGTGACAGGTGGACCACAACATCCAGCAGCTGCTACACATTGATGGCTCTTTCTGTCAATATTATGATCAATAAACATTAACTTTTCGAAGTAATAGCATTCAAGCATGTCCTTCCACATGGCCGCCTCTGATGATCTTACCTCCAGTGAAACCTTTCAACTGCTTGTGTGTTCTGGATGGCTCTGTTTCTGCTTGAGCTGTCACAATGGAACAAAGTAGGTGCACCATGAAGCTCAATTTGTGTAAATGTAAATATATTTACATCTGACTGAAGTGCACCTTTAATGGCATTTGTGCAAATGAATATATCCATGTAGAGAGCTGATAGTGTCAGTTTTCTGCCAGGTACTTACTGTAGCAGAATATTGTAAGCTACTGTATAGTAAACATAGGATAGCAATAAACTCATATCCAGCCAATGCAGTGACAGGATGACTGTTGTAAAATTTATGAAGCAGGCATGTAAACATTCTAAATGTAAGACTTTAGTGCACTTATTCATTTACAAATAAAATTGTGAAGATAAGAACATTTTACAAGAATGTGTATGCTGAGTATTGTAGAGGTGTAGTCTAGGACGCCAGGTTTACTCCTGTCCAGGCCACAGGCACAGAATGTCCTCATTGTGATATACTGAAATGGTATGCAAAACTTATTTTTTTTAAAGTTGAACTCCAGAATAACAGCTAAATACACATATGAATTATATACACGGGAAATGTTTTACCTGCACAGCTTATGTATGTTTGTCCATCCAGTTTGGATATTTACACAGCTATATACCACTCAACTGTCCTACATACAGTGGAACTGTCCCTATATTTCAACTGACTCCTGCAGCCTACAACATGTCCTGCAATAGGTGGCCACCAACCTGTGCTGTCCAGCTTAAAGGATATTGGGTGGCTCCCAAGTCAAGTGGTCCCCCAGTACAAGTGCATAGGCAGCTGCCAAGCTAAACTGAAATAAAAAGTCCGCGCTTAGGACAATGATATAGAAGGGCTGCAGCCTCCCCTTAATTAATTCCTATTAGGAGTTAATTGGAAGTAGTAAAAGGAGAGATCTGGGGAATTGGCGCTGCCCTATTACCATTAGATGTTTAAAAAACAGAACCATAAAAATAAATGTATGAAACGAAAAAAACTGAATGTGTATACCTTAAGGTGAATGTACACCTACACTTGTGCCAGGGATAACTAGAATTAATGAAAAGATGTGATTCTATAAAGTGAACGTACAATACCTCTGTATTGTGTAAGTGATTATTGCACTATAAGGGTTTGGTTTAAATTAGCCCCACCTCCATTACAAAACTACACATATATCAAATCATAACAAAAGTGGCCAAAACTATTGAAATAATAATATTAACCCCTAAGATGATTGGGGTCCGTGATAAACCACACTAATTGGGGCTAGCAGTATCCGTGTGAGGTTACCACATATCCCCAATTATGTATTGTGACTAAAGTGCACTGTGCATAAAGTGATACCAAAGTGTATTAGACCTCTAAGGTACAATCCCAATATACATATGTGATAATACATATATAAAAATTCATAAAAATCCACCTATTGACACACAAATGAAAAGTAACGAGTATGAATACACATCTATGGTATAAAGTCCCTGTGATGGACCCAAACAGGGTTAAAATGTCTTATTCTTAGAGACAAGGATATTGAAAATGTCAGGATCGGTTGACATGCATTTACAAATGCCCAAAGAGTAGTAAAAGGTGACTTCCGTGCATGTAGAAGCTGGTGACTCCAAGTGCTCCCCCCCGTGCTACCCCACTCACCAGAATCCGTCACCCCCTAGGGGGTATTAGGCAGAGGAGTGGGTTTCCCAAGATGACTGCCTGTGATGGATGTCCTTCTTATGCTCTCCTACTCCGTAAATTCCTCCTGTTACACTGGTGTTGAGGGTCCCCTTCTGCTGCTCCAGGTCCAGGTGCCTCCACTACAATCCACCTCCGTACCGCTAGATCCTCCTCCCGCAAAGAAATAGACAGGGGGCTTGCATAGTGAAGTACGTCCAGTTTATTCAAATTTTAAAAGTATTAAAACATCACAACCACGGCTAGGTGCAAGGAATGGGACCAGGGATCGAATCCGAGCGTGCGTCCCACCATGCGTTCCAGCCGGCTCTTCCGGGTATGACGTGTGAGCGTGACTCCGCCTTACGCGTTTCGTCATCAGACGTTGTCAAAGACGGTGTCGACGCTTCACGCTTCACACACAGATATAGTCCTGCCCGGCTCCATCGAACCTCCCCTATTATGTAAATGCCGCTCGGGGGGTGTGCATACATTAGCAGAGCCGCAGGTCTATATAGTCTATGTACCAGCATACCGCATATTCGTCATGGTTAATTACACATTACATACTGCTTCATTACTGCTGCTGTCTGTAAGATCTTTTATAATTTGGAAAAAATAATTTAGCTATTAAATGGTCATACACAGTAGACTGAAGTAATGGTCGAATCTTACAAACGAAAAACGAAAAAAAGTCAAATCGAAAAATGGATGTCAGAAGATAATGGTGTAATAGACCTTGGTACAATGAGCCTGGATGCAATAAAACATATCAAATACATGTATAAGAATATATATAAAAATGCTCTTAGATATCTGGAGATACTTATTACTACTAAAACTTTAATCAATAAAATATTTAAATCAGATAAAAATTATGTTAAAGTATGTAAAAATTGATTAGAACTGGAACTAGATCATCAGTAATGGTGTGCATAATTTGTAAAACCCCCTCTCCATTATATGCAAAATGGAATAAGAACTAAAAATATCCAACCCAGGGTATTGCGCTATAAAAAGGGGGGTAAAAAAGGGGGAATAAAAAGGGGGGTAAAAAAGGGGGATAAAAAGAGGAATAGAAAGGAAGGGGGGGGGCCCTACCATATGGGAAACCCAATGCTATAACATATATTGTGTGTGCAGAATCAGAAATAGATCTTTCATTGCTCACAGGTATATGAGTTTAATCATTAGGTATGTACATGGTGTTAGGAGGGTACATCATAGCCTCCTCCCCATGTATCAACCTGCCACAAGGCCTGCGTCCCCACATGAATGGTATGCTATTCAGCTCAGACCTAAGCCACGCTTGCAATCAATTAGGGGCAGGCATGTCAGAATGGAGCCCTGAGCCCAACCATTTAAAAGCAGGATGCTGTATATGCCATCTTTCATTAATTGTGCAAATAGTGCATTACAGCGTGTAAATTCTATTGTCTGTTAAGAGATCTTTAATCTAAAGGAAATAAAGGCTTACTCCCTTATCTCTGTATGTCAATATTAAACAAATTTAGGGGTTGGCAATAAAGCAATTTAGATCTATATCCAAGTTCAACTCTCTGGGGGCAAGAGATCCCAGCCGGTAAATCCAGCTAGTTTCATTTCTGGAGATAGAGATCTCTCTGTTGCCCCCCCGCCAGTTTGCTTGTACTGTGTCAATTCCATAGAAAACAAGGCCACTAGGGTCTCTGTGGTGGACCTCATCAAAGTGCCTAGACAGGCTATGGTTAGGGAACCCTTTTCTAATATTTTTGATGTGTTCTCTAATCCGAACAAAGAGGGGGCGGGTAGTTCTCCCCACATATTGAAGGTGGCAAGGGCATTCTATGATGTATGTAACATGCGTACTCCGACATGTAATTAGTTGATTGATGCGGTATTCTTTATGATCGGTGTATGATCTAAACATAGTCTTCTTCCTGGGTTGCCACTTGGCCACTTTGCATGGTAAACACCTCTGACATCTGAAAAATCCTTTCAGGTCCGGGCATATTTTGATGGTTCGTGGGGGGTCTATGACATTTCTCACAAGATGGTTCCTTAGGTTGGGTGCTTTCCTGTATACGAACTTAGGTTTAGCAGGTAGGATTTTTGATAAAACAAGGTCCTCCTTAAGGATCGGCCAATACTTCTTTATTATTTTTTCTAGATCTCTGTATTGGCTATTATATCCAGTGATGAAGGTAATATCAGCTCCCTTGTTGTCATTTTTATTTTTATTACAGAAGATATAACAGATATAATATACCCGTACGCAATAGATATTCCCCATTAAGGGATGACTACAGAGGCCAACATCGAGGATACAGAAGAGGATACGAGGGCGGTAGGGATTTTCCCCGAGTCACCTACCAGGACAGACCTCCTGGGAAATGGAGACCCCGTATTCCCTACAGGAATCCCGGTTGGAGGGGACAAAATACCCATGGAGGACCAAGACCAAGAGACCAGTACTAGAGCCCGAGGAGAACAGAGGGTCCAAATACGTATCAGAGATACGAAACGAAACCACAAAATGGAATCAGAAGGGAACATCAACAGGAAATGGGACCCACATACAGGCACATGGAAAGAGAAAGCAGACAAGAGGAAGACGAGGGGGCAGGCAGAAGAAAAAGACCCAGAAATTACTAGGCCAAGGGATTTTTAATCTTAGTCACACACAGTTTACACAAGAAGAATTAGAAGTATTAGAATTGGGGCTCAAATATGCTCCCGATAAGCCTCTGGATAAGTTTGAGGCCTATATTGACCTTCAAAAATTTTTAAGGAAACTAAACATAAAAAAAACATTTTGCCATGAAGCCAGGAGCATTAATGCGTTTAGGAAAATGGTAGAGGAAGACATCAAGGCAATAAAAAATAGTAAGAAGAGATCAAGGAACATTTGGAAAACCATCAAAGATATAGGAAACAAACATGATGCAGTGATCAGGCCAGCAGACAAGGGGGGAGGCCTGGTCATCCTAAACAAAAAAGATTACCAGGAGGAGATGAATAATCTTCTGAATATAGAAAACACCTATAAAAAATGAACAGGGAACCCGAAGAGGATATATGAGAACAAGCTAAGAGCATATGTGGAAAAAGGGAAAACCAATGGAATCCTGAATTCTAAAGAGGCTGAATATATGATATCAAATTCAACTAAGACGCCAGTGATATATTACACGCCCAAAATCCACAAGAGACTGGATAAACCACCAGGAAGGCCCATTGTCAGCGGGATTAATTCTATATTCTCCAGATTAGGAAAATATTTAGACAAATTTCTCAAACCCCTGGTAAAAGAAGGTAGATCGTACTTAAGCGACAGTATGCAATTGATACAAGAACTCCAACAGGTGAAGGGAGCAGAACAATGGCTATTGGTGGCGGTGGATGTAAACTCGCTTTACACCAGCATTGAGCAAAAAGATGGACTGCGGGGAGTAGAGAAAGCATTGCATAAGAATACTAACATGAAGCAGGATCAGATTAGTTACATCCTAGAGGGCCTAAAGCTAGTCATGGAATGTAACTATTTCTGGTACGATAAGAAATATTATGTCCAGACAAAGGGGGTTGCAATGGGGGCTCGCTACGCCCCTAGCGTAGCTAACCTGTTCATGGACATGTGGGAGGACAAGTATATCTATAGTAAAAACATACCCCAGATTAAGATGTACAGGCGGTATATAGATGACCTGATCATCTTATGGGACGGAACACCAGAAAGCCTGACTAAGTTTCTTGAGAATCTAAATATCAACAAGTATGGTATTACTTTTACCGGAAAGTGGAGTAACGAACAAATTGATTACCTGGACCTGGAAATTTTTAAAACAAGGGATTCACTATCAACCCGTACATTTTTTAAAACGACGGATCGGAATGGGTATATCCCCTCCGTCGCAATTGTGACACACTGGAGTATTTCAGTAACCAGGCAGATATCTTGATTAGAAGATTCCAAGAAAAAGGCTATGATAAAGATAGACTCCTTAAATTGAAAATGGATATTATGAAGATGGACAGAACCTCCCTCTTCTGTAATAAAAATAAAAATGACAACAAGGGAGCTGATATTACCTTCATCACTGGATATAATAGCCAATACAGAGATCTAGAAAAAATAATAAAGAAGTATTGGCCGATCCTTAAGGAGGACCTTGTTTTATCAAAAATCCTACCTGCTAAACCTAAGTTCGTATACAGGAAAGCACCCAACCTAAGGAACCATCTTGTGAGAAATGTCATAGACCCCCCACGAACCATCAAAATATGCCCGGACCTGAAAGGATTTTTCAGATGTCAGAGGTGTTTACCATGCAAAGTGGCCAAGTGGCAACCCAGGAAGAAGACTATGTTTAGATCATACACCGATCATAAAGAATACCGCATCAATCAACTAATTACATGTCGGAGTACGCATGTTACATACATCATAGAATGCCCTTGCCACCTTCAATATGTGGGGAGAACTACCCGCCCCCTCTTTGTTCGGATTAGAGAACACATCAAAAATATTAGAAAAGGGTTCCCTAACCATAGCCTGTCTAGGCACTTTGATGAGGTCCACCACAGAGGCCCTAGTGGCCTTGTTTTCTATGGAATTGACACAGTACAAGCAAACTGGCGGGGGGGCAACAGAGAGATCTCTATCTCCAGAAATGAAACTAGCTGGATTTACCGGCTGGGATCTCTTGCCCCCAGAGGGTTGAACTTGGATATAGATCTAAATTGCTTTATTGCCAACCCCTAAATTTGTTTAATATTGACATACAGAGATAAGGGAGTAAGCCTTTATTTCCTTTAGATTAAAGATCTCTTAACAGACAATAGAATTTACACGCTGTAATGCACTATTTGCACAATTAATGAAAGATGGCATATACAGCATCCTGCTTTTAGATGGTTGGGCTCAGGGCTCCATTCTGACATGCCTGCCCCTAATTGATTGCAAGCGTGGCTTAGGTCTGAGCCGAATAGCATACCATTCATGTGGGGACGCAGGCCTTGTGGCAGGTTGATACATGGGGAGGAGGCTATGATGTACCCTCCTAACACCATGTACATACCTAATGATTAAACTCATATACCTGTGACCAATGAAAGATCTATTTCTGATTCTGCACACACAATATATGTTATAGCATTGGGTTTCCCATATGGTAGGGCCCCCCCCTTCCTTTCTATTCCGCTTTTTATCCCCTTTTTTACCCCCCTTTTTATCCCCCCTTTTTTACCCCCCTTTTTATAGCGCAATCCCCTGGGTTGGATATTTTTAGTTCTTATTCCATTTTGCATATAATGGAGAGGGGGTTTTACAAATTATACACACCATTACTGATGATCTATTTCCAGTTCTAATCAATTTTTACATATTTAACATCATTTTTATCTGATTTAAATATTTTATTGATTAAAGTTTTAGTAGTAATAAGTATCTCCATATATTCTTATACATGTATTTGATATGTTTTATTGCATCCAGGCTCATTGTACCAAGGTCTATTACACCATTATCTTCTGACATCCATTTTTCGATTTGGCTTTTTTTTGTTTTTCGTTTTTGTAAGATTCGATCATTACTTCAGTCTACTGTGTATGACCATTTAATAGCTAAATTATTTTTTCAAATTATAAAAGATCTTACAGACAGCAGCAGTAATGGAGCAGTATGTAATGTGTAATTAACCATGACGAATATGCGGTATGCTGGTACATAGACTATATAGACCTGCGGCTCTGCTAATGTATACACACCCCCCGAGCGGCATTTACATAATAGGGGAGGTTCGATGGAGCCGGGCAGGACTATATCTGTGTGTGAAGCGTCGACACCGTCTTTGACAACGTCTGATGACGAAACGCGTAAGGCGGAGTCACGCTCACACGTCATACCCGGAAGAGCCGGCTGGAACGCATGGTGGGACGCACGCTCGGATTCGATCCCTGGTCCCATTCCTTGCACCTAGCCGTGGTTGTGATGTTTTAATACTTTTAAAATTTGAATAAATTGGACGTACTTCACTATGCAAGCCCCCTGTCTATTTCTTTGCGGGAGGAGGATCTAGCGGTACGGAGGTGGATTGTAGTGGAGGCACCTGGACCTGGAGCAGCAGAAGGGGACCCTCAGCACCAGTGTAACAGGAGGAATTTACGGAGCAGGAGAGCATAAGAAGGACATCCATCACAGGCAGTCATCTTGGGAAACCCACTCCTCTGCCTAATACCCCCTAGGGGGTGACGGATTCTGGTGAGTGGGGTAGCACGGGGGGGAGCACTTGGAGTCACCAGCTTCTACATGCACGGAAGTCACCTTTTACTACTCTTTGGGCATTTGTAAATGCATGTCAACCGATCCTGACATTTTCAATATCCTTGTCTCTAAGAATAAGACATTTTAACCCTGTTTGGGTCCATCACAGGGACTTTATACCATAGATGTGTATTCATACTCGTTACTTTTCATTTGTGTGTCAATAGGTGGATTTTTATGAATTTTTATATATGTATTATCACATATGAATATTGGGATTGTACCTTAGAGGTCTAATGCACTTTGGTATCACTTTATGCACAGTGCACTTTAGTCACAATACATAATTGGGGATATGTGGTAACCTCACACGGATACTGCTAGCCCCAATTAGTGTGGTTTGTCACGGACCCCAATCATCTTAGGGGTTAATATTATTATTTCAATAGTTTTGGCCACTTTTGTTATGATTTGATATATGTGTAGTTTTGTAATGGAGGTGGGGCTAATTTAAACCAAACCCTTATAGTGCAATAATCACTTACACAATACAGAGGTATTGTACGTTCACTTTATAGAATCACATCTTTTCATTAATTCTAGTTATCCCTGGCACAAGTGTAGGGGTACATTCACCTTAAGGTATACACATTCAGTTTTTTTCGTTTCATACATTTATTTTTATGGTTCTGTTTTTTAAACATCTAATGGTAATAGGGCAGCGCCAATTCCCCAGATCTCTCCTTTTACAGCTGCCAAGCTAAGCTACCCACTAGGGAATTTACCCACTTAGGCTCCATTCCATTCTGTCCCGGAACTTCTTTTGGACGACACCGCGTCCCACAATTTTGTCTGCGCGATTTTGTCATGATTGAAAATTGCCTACATTTTTTAGCGTGCAGACATATTCGCTATCAATGACAATTTTTGTATACATATATGCACACATAAAAAAAAAAAAAAAGACATAAACAAACAACACCAAAAAACCCACAAAAAAAAGGGGGGGGGGGAGAGAAAAAAATTAATTAAATATAACATCGAACAGACTGGATCCTGACAGTTACAGAAAAGATAACATCTGAGGAGACTCCAGCAACTCCACTTTATTTACTGTACATACCAGCTCTTCCATCCGCATTATATGGTTCATCTCTACTACCCATTCCCGTATTGTTGGTGTTATTTTGGTTTTCTAATGTCTTGGAATTAAGGCTCTTCCTGCCATCAAAAAAAAATCTAAAAATATTTAATTGACCCAGGAATTAAAGAGAGAAGCGCTACCTCGGGAGTCTCCTGCCAGTGACCACATGACTACGTTTAAATATAGCCGACCAAAATGGTTTTATTTTCGAACAAGACCACCATAGATGTAATAATGTGCCTCTCGATTCACCGCATCTCCAGCTTAGGTCAGACATAGCTGGATTAATTTTATTTAGTAAGATCGGACAGCGATACAATCTCGTCATAATCTTCTAGTTACGTTCCTGAGAATAGAATGACAAAGTTATTTTAAAGGTGAGGTAGAACAACTTGTCCCAGTCTTCATGGGACAGATTTTTACCTGATTCTCGCTCCCAGTCTCGGACATAGAAAGGGCAATCTGGAAATCCATGCGATAATAAAATACCGTACATTTTAGATAATGCATGGGGACATTTTGAATCAGAAAGGCACATCTCCTCAAACTGAGTTAAGTTCCTACAGATACTTAAACTATTAAACCCTTTATAGAAATTACATAGCTGAAAGTATTGAAGTTATTCACCTGCCTTCGGACGAGAGCGGGAACTAAGCTCACCCATGGTTTTTAAGCCTCTATCTATACATGAATGACAAATAGGCGAAGGATGTAGTGGTTTCCAGCAAAGAAAACTTTTTTCTGGCATTCCCGGAGGAAAACCTGGGTTACCCAATATTGGAGTCAATGGCCCTGGGCGTGAAGATACATTGTATGTTGTGATAAATTTGTCCCATACATATAACAGAGATTAAATCACAGGCGTTACTTTTGTTGAACCTGGCCGGTCAATAGGAAGAAGCCATGGGAGAGAAGTCAGTGGTATAGGCACTAAATTGGACTCAAGTGTAACCCACTGCTTGAGAGATCCATGGTGAAACCAATCTAGCACCCTACTAAGTAAAGCCGCCGCATGGTATAATTCTAGGTGCAGCAGGCGCCTGTGCCGCCAGCATCTCTTCTCTTCACTAAGATTTCATATCTAAATCTAGCCAGGAATCTAGCCAAAATATATTTTAGTAATATAGATTGGGTCGATCTAAAAAAAGAATGCGGAACCCTGATTGGAATTGTTTAAAAAAATATAAAGAAATCTAGGAAGGATGTCTATCTTAAAAGAGTGACATCCTTCCCAGCCATGAGTGTTGCATTGGTGACCATTTCTTAAGACGAGATTGCATAACGTTCACAAGTGGCAGGTAGTTGAGCTCATACAATTTATAAAGTTGTCTAGCTATCTGAATCCCCAAATAATTGATAGAATACTGGGCCCATTGGAAGGAAAAATTATCAGCAAGAGAAACTTGAATGTCCTCCGCAAGAGTAATATTTAGACAATGTGATTTTGCTGCATTAATTTTAAAATTGCTTAGAGTACCCAAAAGTTCCAATTCCTTTAAAAGCGCTGGAAATGCGATTATTGGATTCGTTAAGTAGAGCAAGAGATCGTCCGCAAACAAACTTATCTTATACAGTAAAACCTTGGTTTGAGAGTAACTTGGTTTGAGAGTGTTTTGCAAGACAAGCAAAATGTTTTCATAAATTTTGACTTGATATAGAAGCGATGTCTTGATATACAAGTAGCGTCAAGTCACAACTGTGTATAAAAGAGTAGAGAGGCGCCTCTAAGTGTGGCAATATGGTTACATTTAATGAAGGTACAACATTTAGCAACTCACATCCTCCCAACTCATCATCCTTTGCACCACCATCGGCGTCATACCTTACAGGCTGCGCTCTTCAAGCCTCGCTTTCAGATCGCTCTACTGCAGGGTAGTCTTCCTGTCACGATTGCAGAATGACAGCGGTGAGAGCCGGCAGTGCGGAGGATGGTCTATGTGGACAGCTTTAACCCCAGATGCCTGCATACTTAGATGTGCCAGTTTAGTCATCAACCATGTGAGTTGCTAAATGTTGTACCTTTATTAAATGTAACCATATTGCTACACTTAAAGGTGCCTCTCTTCTCTTTTATGCACTGTAGCTCCTGCTGGATTTTGCTTCTAATCCCCTTGTGGAGGCTTTCATTTGTGGATGGACATTTTATGGTTACACAATCACATTGCTATAATCTTTTGGACTATAAACTGAAAGACCTATGAATAAATGGTTGTGGAACGAATCATCTGAGTTTCCATTATTTCTTATGGGGAAATTTGCTTTGATATACAAGTGCTTTGGAGTACAAGCATGTTTCCGGAACGAATTATGCTCGCAATCCAAGGTTTTACTGTATTGCTTACCAACAATTTCAACACCCTGTATTGAGTTGTTAGCGCGCAAGGCCATTGCCAAATGCTCCATTGCTAGTATATACAGGAGTGATGAGAGGGGATACAATACCCCTGGTGGGTTCCATTCGATAAATGAACCAGGTCTGAAAGTAGGCCATTCACTCTAATACGAGCTGATGGAGCAAAATACAAGGCCATCATTTTTTTAATTAAGCCTGAAGATAAACCTAGTGGTTCTAATGTTGCTTTCAAAAACTTCCAATCTAGGCGATCAAATGCCTTTTCTGCATCTAACGAAAGAAGACACAATGGGACTTTTTGTAGCTGGCAGTGTGAGATAAGAGATAATATTTTAATAGTGTTGTCCCTTGCTTCTCGAGTTGGGACAAGCCAAGTTAGTTAGTGTCCGATTGTCAGCGCAATATCGCAGCTCCACTAAAAGTCACTGATCTCTGCCATTATTAGTATAAAAAAAACAAATAAATAAAAATTCCAGTATATATTCCATAGTTTGTAGGCGCTATAACCTTTTTTCGCAAACCAATCAATATACGCTTATTGGATTTTTTTTTTTTACCAAAGATATATAGCATTTTTTTACTGGATATGTTTTATAACGGAAAGTAAAAAATATTGTTTTTTTTTTTTCAAAATTGTCTGCCTTTTTTTGTGCATAGTACAAAAAATTAAAAAACACAGAGGTCATCAAATACCACCAAAAAAGTTCTATTTGTGGGAATAAAGAACATACATTTTATTTATGTACAGCATTGCATGACCGCGCAATTGTCAGTTACAGTAACACAGTGCCATATCGCAAAGAAGGACCTGGTCATGAAGCGGGGTAAATATTCCAGTGGTTTAGTTGCCAGTCATTCATTTCTCTGCATAGATGAAGCATTGGTTTACTATAACACAGGTTTCATAACAGCAAAGGAGATGTGGGCCAAGGATAAAAGTTACCTCTGGGACATCATTGGGTCACAGGTTTTGTAATGCCATATAACTCTATGGTAATGCAGAATTTGCTTGAAACAGATGAGAAGGTCAACTGAAGGTCAAAATGCAACGTAAATGATTTCTGAATGATCTTAGAAGCACCTCATACTATTCTCAAACTAATGCTGTTGACACCAAGTCCAAAGCTCGTTGACTTAGACCCTTATGATAGCACTGCCACAATGAAACTTTTCAATTTGAACCTGAATTTCTAATTGCCTACATCTCAGAAGTTGCTGGGTATATTTTATAATAGTTTTATAAGTGGAATTACTGGTAGAAATCAATGCTTGCTAGACACAGGTTGGAAGACTCCGTCCATTCCTGGAAATGGCGAGGAACCTATCGCACCCTCTCCTCTAGATGTTGGATTCCATGCTGTTTGAGCCATTCTATTGGATGTTGCATCATAGAGCTACAGCTTGGGTTAGCACAATGACACATTTCTGATTTTTTAATGGCTTAAGTCTCAGATGTTTTTGGGTATATTTTAAATACGTGGGTTTACTGGTATAAATCAACGCTTGCTCCACACACCCTCTTCTCTAGACGTTTGAATCCACACTCTTTGAGCTATTGCAGTTCCACGGAATGTTGCTATATGGAACTTCAGTTCATGTCAGCACAGCAACACATTCCTAGGCTGCAACAACCAAACTCCAACTCTGGAACTCCAGTTTACACATAGTGCCTCAATTACTGCTTACCTGAGCAACCAGCAAGCAAGCAATACAAATAAAGGAGCATGGATCCTAAACTTCAAGGGAATCCTTCCCAATTTTCATATGTAGTACCCCCCTAGGTAGGTTGCTAGGATGATAGGTACATTTAGTTATTTTTGGCTCCTCTGTAATAATTGGAGCAGCTATTGATTTCTCTGTGCTGATCTACATCTCGCAGGTTGTAGGTTTGATTGCTTCCTCTTGCATTCTGAGGCTTCCAGAACATAGAGGACTGGGAGATTGAAATGGGCAGCTCGAATATTTATTGTGCTGGTACAGGGTATGCCGGACCTTCAGAGCGCATGTGCCAGTGTTTTGCTTTGCGTCTATCTATTAAAGTTCTTGCGGTAAAACCAAGGAAGCTTAGACTTCTGTAGTTTATACATGCTTTACTAAACAGGAAAGCTGCACATACAACTGTAGAATACACAATACAACACAACACATAGCTTACAAAAATATGCCTACAAATATAAGCAATAAGTAAACTAAACAGTTACTCAACTTACCCGGTTTCCCCTAAAATAAGACCTAGTGTGATTGTCGGTGATGGCTGCAATATAAGCCCTACCCTGCAAATAAGCCCTACCCTGTTTCCCCAAAAATAAGCCCTACCCTGAAAATAAGACCTACAAGGACTTTAATTAGGGCTTATTTGGGGGGTAGGGCTTATATTGAAACCATCACCGACAATCACGCTAGGTCTTATTTTAGGGGAAACAGGGTAGGGTTTAAGATGTAATGTCCTTCATGGTTCCTTGCTCAGTCCAACTCAAAAGTTCTCCAAAACTCTCCAGCATCTGGTTGCAATGTCTTTCCTCATTGCCCTTCCAAACACAACTGTTGTCCGACCACATGTTTCTTTCAAAAGACCCCAAGCCCCTCCCACCAACTTCCTGTATACCAACTTCCTGTCTCAGCTCCAAAACCTATCCAACTGATTTATTTACATATCAATGGAGGGAAAGAGCCTCTGTAAACATATGCTCTTAAAAATCTAACTCTATATTATTCTTAAAGTGATTAATAACCATAGCAGCACAGCCGGTGACATAACTGGCTGCATTCAGGGTGAATATCTCCTAAAGGGTGCACATTTAAGAGGTATTAATCTTAGGTAAAAATCAACAAGCAGGCTTTACTACAGCTTTAATGTGCTATTATTATAGCTGGTGATAGAATTGTGTTGCCAATTTAGAAAAGGCCAGCAGAGGACGCCAACGAGATAGTGTGAATTAGTGTAATGTGCGAAACTGCATAGGAAAGGGAAGGCATTGATGGGAGCCTGCGTCTCTCAGCCAATACAGTTTGCCAATAGTGTTAAGGGGCTGGGGCTTTAACAGATAGGCGGAGCTTCAAGGAAAGCAGAAGTTCAGGTGGGTAAACGGCCCTTCCTCACACTTTCTTTCTGTTTTCATTCATTGACGAAAATTGGAATCGATTTTCGTCATAGTTTTCCTCAATTGACTTAATTCAAATTTTATCTTTGTTTAGTTTACATCACTGAAAACATGCAGCCGAGGAAAATTATTTTGAGGACGAAATTAACACTGTGGACGAAATTAACACTGGCCTGGTGGAGGCTGGAAGGTGTGTAGCTGCCCTGGGACAGTGTGAGTACTGACCTGAGCTCAGGATCTTAATGACTGTGTGCAGTTCTACTTTTGGGGTGCCAGCAGTAGCTCTGTCTGGGACAGTACATAGGGGTCTCAGTTCTGGCCTTCCTACATGTTTCTGGCCTAAAGACTGTTCAAAGAAGATTCACCTAGTGAAATGTGTCCTCCTGTTACAGGTCAGCACTTTTGGAGTGCCCCATATCACCCAAACTCCTCCCCTGTTGCAAATTCTGCTAGCAATACATCCTAAAAAGACATCCCCTAGACTGTTTAATTGAGCCAGAGTGAATGGACTGTTGCCAGTGGCGTCACTAGAGTTGGTGTCACCTGGTGCGGTAATACCCCCCCCCCTCCTTCTTGGTTAGGTTGGGCGGCTCAGCTACTATGCCAATTTATTATATTTACTATGCCAATTTATAATATAGCTGAGCTGTGGTCATCAGCAATACCCCCCCCCCCCAGAGCCGCCCTCCCTGAGCTGATCTGATAACCAGCTGGGGTAGTGCTGCTGGACACAGCTATATTATAAATCCCTTATCGGACCAGCACAGGGCACGTGGCCTGGACACAAACACTCCTCCCTCTTGTCACACCAGCTTTGGGCAGGGCAAGTGTAACTGCGTGGCGGACACCATGCCAACATACCACACATGACACACAGGCCCAGCAGCACAGTAGTGAGAGAGGAGGAGAAAAACACAGGCCAGGCACGACCTCAGTGTAAGAGGTGTTTCGGCTGAAAAAAAAACTGCCAAAGCGAGCCAGGGCTTTCGCCACCTCCCGGACCGCACCCCCCCTAGCGACGCCACTAACTGTTGCCTGTGCGATTGGTAGCCTCTGCACTGTTTTGGGAAGAACCAGGTAAACCAGGCTCTTATGGGGTAGCACTACATTTTTAAATGAGGTTAATGGTGGGAATACACAGTTTAAAATTTTTAAAGGCTCAACTTTTTTTACCTTCATGCATTCTATGCATGAAGGTAAAAAACCTCCTCTGTGCAGCAGCCCTCAATACTTACCTGGGCCTGATCTTTCCAGTGCTGTACACGATAGGCTTGGCTCTGCTGGGGGACTCTCCCTCCTCATTGGTTGAATTTTTGTTTTAAATGTAACGTTACATTTCTTGCTACTACCATAACCTACCACCAAAGAACAATCCAAAATAAATTCTCCTTCTCCTGATGATCACAGTGTTACCACATATGTGTATGTTAGTTGTTGTTTGTACCTGTAGTACAGCCCAGAAACAAAAGTGCGCATTTTGCTTTTTTTTTTTAATCCTGCTTGAGTTCAGGATCTTAGTGACTGTGTGCAGTTCTAGTGCTCCTGCGTCCAGATGCGTAAACAGCTGCTGAGTGTCCTCTACTGACACTGAATAAAGTTCAGACATTTCATTATAGTTACAAACACATCTAGACAACAATCTAATGAACTTATTTTCATCAAAATAGGCCATAACAAATTAATTTAACCTGCATCTCCCAAAAACAAAGTATTAGTGGTCGAACGAATGATGTTTATTGTCCTCCCACTGCCCCGAAAGAGAAGAGGAGGGGAATACACTAGAAAGAAGGACAGGGGCGGAGTTTCACGCATGCGCAGTGTATAAAAAAGCCATAACGCGCGGTCGATGTAACGGCCGTAGGAACGATCTGGGAGTGGACGACGAAAGATCGAAAAAGCCCAAAGGAATGCTAAAACGAAGGTACAATTTTAAATTGGGGCATCAGTGGTTAGTGGCCTATACTGCTTATAGATTGAGGCATATATTGGGACCAGATTATGAGAGTTTAGCCTGACATTAGGGTTTCTCTTGTGTTGTGTCTTGCAGGAAAAATGGTTGCTAAATTTACAGCCCCAGATTTTTTACCCAAATTTATCCAGCAATACCGGGAGCTGCAATGTCTATGGCAAGTCAAATGCAGGGATTACTCCAATAAAATCAAGAGGAAGGCAGCGATGGAGAAACTGATGGAATTGGTGAAGCCTCTGTATCCCACGGGGGACATCAATTATTTGAAGGCCAAAATTGGTAGCCTGCGTAGTACATATAATAGGGAGCGCAAGAAGGTCATGGAATCTCAGAGATCCGGAGCAGCAGCAGATGATATAGATGTCCCCAGGCTGTGGTACTACAACAGCCTGCGTTTTTTGTCAGACCAAACCGAACCACGCCCATCACTCTCAATGCTTCCTTCCACATCGGCTGAGGCCACAGCTCCTGAGGTCCACCCTGGTCCTTCGACACAGGAAGAAGATGTGGAGGAGCCCAGCTTGACCCAGGTATAGCATTGTTGAACATATTAACGTTATTGATCCCAAATTTCTGCCTTAACAAAGTGGTTTACATATCAATGGACAGTAATGGCCAAAAATGATTGGGACAAGAATGAAAAATGCTGGGGTCAGGATGATAGTCTTTTCTATTTGTTAACATTCAATTTGCAACAGTCATGAGCTCAAAATTGTGTGTGATTGATGACCAAAAACCTAAAAATGTGTCCCATTTTCATACACAGGAAAGTCTCAGCCAAGAGGAGGGCGTGCCCAGCAGCCAGACTGAGTCCCAGGTTCCTCCCCTACAGCCTCCAACTAAAAGGGCCAGGAAGTCCAGAAACCTGGATGATGCCACGGCTGCCTTCCTCAGGCATGCAACAAGTGCCATTAGCACGGCCGCGGATGCCCAGGAGGATTTTGGCTGCATGACCGGAAACAAGGTGAAGGATATGGAGGATGACCAATGCAGCATGTGCGAGGAGATGATCCTTCAGCTACTCAACAAGTGGAGGAGGGGCCAAATTACCCCGAAAACGCACATATGCGAAATACAGCATAATCCTCCAAGACCTCCACGGACACCACAGCCACCCCACCCACCACAGCAGCATGGCGGACCGTGGTTAATGTAGTACAATTTATAATTTTCTTTTTGTTTAATTTGAGTTGATCTTCTTTTTTTTGTGCAGGGAATGCATTTTTTATTTAATTTAGTTTATTTGTTTGGAGGGAAGCGTTGAGAGCGATGGCCTGGGTTCGGTCTGATCTGGCAAAAAACGCAGGCTGTTGGAAGACCACAGCCTCAGGACATATATGTCATCTGCTGCTGCTCCCGATCTGTCGGAGTCCAGGACCGTATTGTGCTCCCTATTAAATGGACTCCTCATGTTACCAATTTTGAAATTCACATAATTGATGTCTACCCTGGGGTACAAATGCTTCACCAATTCGAACTGTTTCTCCATCGTTGCCTTCCTCTTGATTTTTATATGACCTTGTGCTCCCTATTCAATAAAAAATATTTTTTTTGACAAATACTTGGCTATGTGTTTTACTTAAAAAAGGACAGTTTGTGAGTAGGTAGGTACATTTCAAAAATACAATGTCAAATTAACAAGGGACACCAACATTTGTCAGTTGTATCTTTGAGCATCAAAAATACGAGATAATAATGGTGTTGTGGTTACTTGACCCAAAAAAATATACATATATATTATTCTGGAGATCACTAGAAAAAAAAAATATTCTGGAGATCACTAGAAAAAAAAAAAAAACAAATATTATTCTGGGGATCACTAGAAAAAAAAAACATATATTATTCTGGAGATCACTAGAAAAAAAAATATTTTATTCTGGAGATCACTAGAAAAAAAAATATTATTCTCGAGATCACTAGATCACTAGAAAAAAAAAAATTAAATACGTCTGGCAGAACTCTGTCAATATCACCAGCAAAGCAGCTTCATTATTATACCATTATAAAGAAGAAGAGAATGCGCTACATTGAGAGATTTCTTAATTTGCCACGTCACGAATGTGATATCTCCATTACGGACGTTAGTTTTACAAGACCGACCGCTTCTGTCTCACCCTTGCTTCCGAGCATGCGTGTTCGTACTTTGGACTTTTGTCCGAGGGACTTGTGTACACAGGCTCGGAAAATCCGACAACACACATTTGTCCACAGAAAATTTGAAAACCTGCTAGCTAGGCGGAAAGTCCGACAACAATTGTCTGATGGAGCATGCACATGGTCGGATTTACCGCCAACAGCCTGTCATCGAACATTTCCCGTCGGAAAGTCCGATCGTGTGTACGAGGCTTTCATCCGAGCACTAATACACTGCCCAACAAGAATTCTCCTTGCCTTTGTGGCTGTGTGTGGTGAATAGGAATGGGCCGAACAGACCCCTGTTCTCAAGTTCTATTACACTACAGTTCTGGGCATCCCATACAACCCTTCCCCATCCACGTTTATTCCCCTGATAAACTAAAAATAAAACAAAGCCCTTGGACTGGTTTCTGTATACAGAGTGTGTGCTGAAAATACCTGTTGCCTGGCTGCATGTAAAGGAGAACTCAAAAATCCAGCAGCCCTTACGGGGTTACCGCTACATTAGGCAACAAGTAAACATGTTGTCACTGAAGTTAATGTGTTGAAAGCAGAAAAAATGGGCATCCTAGTTCGTTGCGTGTGGGGCTGCGTAGCTGCAGACTGGTCAGGGTGCCCATGCTGACCCGTGTCCACAGCCAAAGGCGCCTACAATGGGTATATGAACATCAGAACTGGACCACAGAGCACTGGAAGTAGGTGGTCTGATGAATCACATTTTCTTTTACATCACCTGGATAACTTGGTGTGCGTGCGTTGCTTACCTGAAGAAGAGATGGCACCAGGATGCTGTATGGGAAGAAGCCAAGTTCTGCTGGGAAATCTTGGGTTCTCCCATTCATGTGGATGTTATTTGACACACACCATCTACCTAAACATTGCTGCTGACCAAGTAAATAATGCACCCTGCCTCACTGCAAAAATGGTTCAAGAATGGTTTGAGGAGCACAACAATAAGTTTGAGGTGTTGACTTGACCTCCATATTCTCCAGATTTCAATCCAATAAAGCATCTGGTGGATGTGCTGGAAAAACAAGTCTGGGTCTGCTACTGATGGCTTGGCACCAGATAGCACAGCATAATTTCAGAGGTCTAGCCCATGACTTTGATGGGTTAGGGCTGTTTTGGCAGTAAAAGGAAGACCTACTCAATGGGGTTGATTTACTAAAACTGGCAGCGGTGGCTGGTCCATAAGGGGCGCAGGGGCGCCACCCCCCTAATTTCCACGCGGAAATTAGAAATGAGAAGTTAGACTCTTGGGTTTCTATGAGTTTTTTCTTTTTTTGGAAGCACATGATTGGAGCCCGAGGCTCTAATTGACTTTAAAAAGGTTGGGCTCGGGGCGCAGAGTACTGCGCCCGAACCCACCCACTTGTTACATTAGCAAATCAATATTCCCGCCTCTCCTCCCAGCCAATCATGACAGGAGGCGGATCTTAAGACCGGATTAGCCGGTAGAAGAAGTTGAGGAAGCCGCGACCATGGATGGGGTGAGTGGGGACCTGGCGGGGGGTTTGTTTTTGGCGCCCCCCCTAAAAAAATAATTGAGCACCAACCGCCACTGAAAACTGGAGAGTGCAAAATCTGGTTCAGCTCTGCGTAGAGACCAATCAGCTTCCAGGTTTTATTGTCAAAGCTTAATAGAACATGTTGAAGTTAGAAGCTGATTGGCTGCCATGCATAACTGCACCTCGTTTTACACTCTTCAGTGTTAGTAAATCAACCTCAATATTAGGAGGGTGGTCATAAAGTTATGGCTGATTAGTGTATGCAGTGTATTCATTTAATTTTTGGGGTGGGTTGTGACTGGATGTGACTGCATCCTTTTAAGTCTTAGAACCCTTTCAATATTGAATACAGGTTAAGCCACTTCAAACATTTTTCTTGGGTGTATAAACCTTAACATTGTTCTTCTTTTTATACTAAGCTGGCTAATGACAGCCATAATTCCCAGTACAGGTTTAGACTCGGTATGCAGAATTCGTGTACAAAGATCAAGAAGGGTTGTCACCACTTTATTAGACAGAAATCGTTACAACTTGACAATCCAGTTTATCAACGCAGAGGAGGCACCTTAGCTAAAGATTTTACACCAGTCTCGCTCATCCTTTTATAAGGTCTCCAGGAACCCTTGCTAAAAATGGTTATACCTACAGTTCACAGTACATGACCAATAATGCTGTGCCCAGTTCAGCCTGTGTGGATGAATGAATCTCCCCCTGCGGCTTATGTATTGTTAGGATACCCAAACAGCAACTGCATCTAGTGGGATGCAGCTGCTGTTCTGCGGACATTTTTTTCGCTCTTTTGATTTTTTTTATTCAAAGGATATCAGGCTTGAGGAGGGACGATAGGGCCACCACTAAGCAATATTTGGCTAGTTTATCAGGAACTGGTTGAAATTAAAACAATGGCCAGCTTCAGTTGTAAAACCTTTTTAAATGTAAACATTGATTTAAAATATAACCAACATTAATAATGGGACTTTTTTATTATCACAAAAATCATACAAGCATTGGTTGACATCCTGTTACATCTTATCATGTATGCATACAATTAGCGGCGTAATGTGTCGCGATGTCAGCCGGTACTTTTATGATATTTTATGATATATGCACATGTTTTATGACTTGTGATATACAGTATGTATATGTTTTATTAGTGAAGGTTTTATTATTAAAGTGATTCTAAAGATTGTAATTTTTTTTTCATAACTAATAAACATGTTATACTTACCTGATCTGTGCAATGGTTTTGCACAGAGCAGCCCCGATGCTCCTCTTTTTGGGTACCCTACTGGAGGTCCTGGCTCCACCCTCATGCAGAGTGCCCCCCAATAGAAAGCCTCTCGCTATGGGATAACCTAAGCAGGCTCGCTCCCGAGACTCCCTCCTGTGAATGGACATTGTCTATTCACACACAGAGCGTGGCTCAGCACCGCCCCCCGCTCTCTCTTCAGGAGCCACTGCTTTGTGAGCCAATGAGGAGAAGACCCAGTAGAGCCGCTGCTCTCATGCACATTGCTGGATCGAGATGGGGCTCAGCTAAGTATAAGGAGGGGCTGTGGGGGGCTGCACCTAGAAGGTTTTTTACCTTAATGCATAAAGGATAAGTTCAAATAATAAATGCACATTTTTTTTGCAGGTAAAGAAAATTGTGTCTATTATTTTTTTTGTAATGGACCTGTAAAGCATTGCACCAATGATCAGCAGATGTATATGTCTGGTCGTATCTTTAATATGGCCAGGCAGTTACACTGCGACAGAAAGACTTAATGAATTACCACGGCACTCAACAGCACCATGGAAGATCATTGAGAACTACAAGCCATCAGCCGCAAAGGCTGTCAGGCTTTGTAGTTTTTCCATTCGTGTTTTTTTGCAGATTGTGACAGCTAGCGGGGGTAAGAAGATCCCCGCAAGCTGTCAGAACGGGGGATCGGGGACACCCTGAATATGGGTGTAGCATGTAACATGTTACAAAAGGTGAATTTATCCTTTAAGGTAAAAAACCTTCTGCCCAGGGGCGGACTGACCATTCGGGCACTGCCCGAGGGCCCCATGCCACTAGGGGGCCCCATCAGGGTTGCCAGCCTCAATAAAACCAGGGACAGTATGTAAAAATCTGTGTTTTTTTAAAAATCCCAAGATTATAGCTGCCCCGCCTCTCCAGTACCTTTTCAGTGTGTGTATGTGTATTCTGTGTGTGTATACTGTGTGTGTATATTGTGTGTCTGTGTGTGTATACTGTGTGGCCCCATAATCTATTGCCTGGGGGCCCCATAATCTCCTATTGCCCGGGGGCCCCATAATCTTCTCCTATTGCCCGGGGGCCCCATAATCTCCTATTGCCCGGGGGGCCCCGTGAGTTGTCAGTCCGCCCCTGCTTCTGCCTTTAGAACCACTTTAAATTTGTAAAGGGATGCCAGCAGCTTTAGGACAAAATGATTTTCATCAATTGAAATTTGGTGCCCCCTAACATTAGTGATCAGCGTAGAAGTGACTCCTTACTCTGGTATTCAGTGGAAAATTGCCCTCTTGCATTGGTGGTCAGTGTAGGTGGAAGATCAATACACCACTGCACACTGTTCAAGGAACTTCTAGAAACCTCAGTCAGGAGGAACCCTACAGTTTTACCGAAACCTGTTTGAGAAAGGCTGCTTTATACTATGGCAATCGTGGTCGAATACACTAGGTGTTTCCCCAACAAACCTTATTATGGATAGACTACTAATTAATAGTTGTTTACAAGATTTAATTTTTTGTTCCTGCTGACCTGGTTGACCCAAGTGAGGTACATATTAAATTATTAATGCAGTATAATTAGGATAACACACACTGCTCAAAGAAACTCCTGATATGGGACCAAGCACCTAGCACCCACTTGAGTCCCCCTGCAACTGCAACATACTGTATTATACAGCACACATTGCCACAATACCCTATTATAATATCTTACTTGAGACCCTTAAAGAGGAACTGCAGTCTGCTCACATAATTTGTAATAAAAACATATTTGCCATTCTGAAGCTTCCCTCCAACCACTTTGCATAATATTTTATACATACTGTGATTCTGTAATTTCCAAATATGCTGCAGAAATCTCCCTCCACTGAGTCTGGCTGCATCCATTTTAACTGTGGGCAGCTGAAGCTGCTGCCTGTTCACTTCCTGGATTTACACAGACACACAGAGGCACACCTCCAGCTCTGCAGCCCTCATTTGCCCTCTTATGACTCACCCCCTCCCTTCCTGGCAAACTCTCAAGAGAGTGAGAAAGAGAGCTATGCATGATGTCATAAGCCTAGGCTTTTTACCAGACCAGAAACAGGAAGTGGGCTGTATAAGGTATTTACTGGCAGAAAAATGTTTTACTATCCAAAGGTAAAACAACGAGGGCAGAAGATTTAATAGATAGAAAGATGAAAAAAAAACTAAAGTTCCGCTTTAAGGAGACTGCATTTGTTTAATTGATAGCTTTTCGTTTATGAAAGATTTATACTTGCAATATTTGTATTCATACCAGAAATAAATACCTTTTACAGTGCCTTGCAAAAGTATTCACCCCCCTTGGCTTTTTACCTGTTTTGTTACATTACAGCCTTTAGCTCAATGTTTTTTTAATCTGAATTATATGTGATGAATTAGAGCACAATAGTCTAAGTTGGTGAAGTAAAATTTGAAAAATATATACATAAAACTATTTTTCAGAAATAAAAAACTGATAATTGGCATGTGTGTATGTATTCACCCCCTTTGTTATGTAGCCCATAAAAAGGTCTGGTGCAACCAATTACCTTCAGAAGTCACATAATTAGTGAAATGATGTCCACCTCTGTGCAATCTACGTGTCACATGATCTATCATTACATATACACACTTTTTTGACAGGCCCCAGAGGCTGCAACACCTAAGCAAGAGGCACCACTAACCAAATACTGCCACGAAGACCAAGGAACTCTCCAAACAAGTAAGGGACAATGTTGTTGAGAAGTACAAGTCAGGGTTAGGTTATAAAAAAAAATCCAAATCTTTGATGATCCCTAGGAGCACCATCAAATCTATCATAACCAAATGGAAAGAACATGGCACAACAGCAAACCTGCCAAGAGATGGCTGCACACCAAAACTCACGGACCGGGCAAGGAGGGAATTAATCAGAGAGGCAGCACAGAGACCTAAGGTAACCCTGGAGGAGCTGCAGAGCTCCACAGCAGAGACTGGAGTGTCTGTAATAGGATGACAATAAGCTGTACGCTCCATAGAGTTGGGCTTTATGACAGAGTGGCCAGAAGAAAGCCATTACTTTCAGCAAAAAACAAAATGGCACGTTTTGAGTTTGCGAAAAAAAACAAAAACATCCCCACAGTGAAACATGGTGGTGGCAGCATCATGCTGTGGGGATGTTTTTCAGCAGTCAGGACTGGGAAACTGGTCAGAGTTGAGGGAAAGATGGATGGTACTAAATACAGGGATATTCTTGAGTAAAACCTGTATCACTCTGTGTGTGATTTGAGGCTAGGATGGAGGTTCACCTTCCAGCAGGACAATGACCCCAAACACACTGCTAAAGCAACATTTGAGTGGTTTAAGGGGAAACATGTAAATGTGTTGGAATGGTCTAGTCAAAGCCCAGACCTCAATCCAATAGAAAATCTGTGGTCAGACTTAAAGATTGCTGTTCACAAGCGCAAACCATCCAACTTGAAGGAGCTGCAGCAGTTTTGCAAGGAGGAATGGGCAAAAATCCCAGTGGTAAGATGTGGCAAGCTCATAGAGACTTATCCAAAGCAACTTGAAGCTGGGATAACCACAAAAGGTGGCTCTACAAAGTATTGACTTTAGGGGGTGAATAGTTATGCACATTTACTTTTTCTGTTATTTTGTCCCATTTGTTGTTTGCTTCACAAAAAAAAAAAAAAAATCTTCAAAGTTGTGGGCATGTTCTGTAAATTAAATGATGCAAATCCTCAAACAATCCATGTTAATTCCAGGTTGTGAGGCAACAAAAGACGAAAAATGGCAAGGGGGGTGAATACTTCTGCAAGGCACTGTAGCATATTTGGCTTCCATAAAACTAGATGTTCATTCCATTGAGGGTTCTTTTGAAAGTTCCAAGAATACATTGGACCAGCCATTCTCAACTACGGTTCAATGGAACCTGTGGGTTCCTCCAGAAGTTGTGAGGGGTATCTTGGGGTGAGGCAGAGTGACCTTTAACTTTGGTGGCAGGACACACAAACTCCATGCAGAGGATCAGCATGGGCAGCAGCAAGTGGTTACAGACAGAGCTTCAGGGGCACCCATTGGTTCCAGCACCATCTCACACCTTGTCCAAGGTGGATGCAGGCCAAAGGCCTCTTTGACTCATCCTCCTGGACCATAGTTCTTTTAACTCTCTATCACCCAGAGCTCCTCTACACGCAGGCCTGTGCTTTCTGTGGTCCAGGTTATGTCTCAAGAAATTCATCCGAACACCTGGGGTCTATGTAACCATGTGCATGATACATGAGAAGTTTATTTTCTTTAAACTTTACTCAAACTCTTGAAATAGTGAGTGATATTGAAGGTCCTTTTTTTTTCCAAATAACAAACACCTCATACTTGGTTTTGCACAGAGCAGCCCCGATCCTTTTCTTCTCGGGTCTCTCACTTCTCGCTTCTCCCCCTTGACCGGTGCCCCCAATGGCAAGCCGCTTGCTATGGGTGTACTGGTGCATGCTTGCTCCTGAGTCCTGCGTCCATAAGACACTGAGCCACAGCTCAGCCTAGCCACCTGCTTGCTCCTCATTGGCTTACTGTCTGTGATTGAAGCAGTGGGAGCCAATGGCAAGGCTACCATGCACATTGCTGGATCAAGAGGGGGCTCAGGTTAGTATTAGGGAGGGATGGGGGGTGGAGCAGCACACAGAAGGTTTTTTACCTTCATGAATAAAGATGAAAAACCTTCAGTGTAACAAAACACATTGTTCCATAGCTTTGGAGAACAGAAAGAACAGTAACAATGCTTTCCAATTTCTGGCTTACTAGTGAACTGTGACTTATTTTCAGGAAGGGTACTGCGGTGCCATTTAGATTTCAGGTATGCTGTTCATAGACCTCAACTGGTCCCATGGATTTCCCCAGGCTCCTAAGGGAGATTTCCTGCTAAGAGGAATGACTTACTCTTCGTGTTACCGACATCCCAAGACCCTTGGATTGGTTCCTTACCTTCCTAATTTAGGAAGAGGGCTGGGTCAACTCCAAAGACAAACCTCCAAGGAAGAGGGCTTACCCTAAAAGGGGGACTAAATTTAACCCCTGCCTACAACTTGATGGTTCTTACATACTTCCAGAGTAAACGTCACTGGCCAGAGCCAAAGCCACACCAATGATCTTTTTAGCTGTCTGTATAGTTAGCATTCTAATTCCCCGTACACACGGTCGGATTTTCCGATGGAAAATGTCCGATCGGAGCGTGTTGTCGGAAATTCCGACCGTGTGTGGGCTCCATCGGACATTTTCCATCGGATTTTCCGACACACAAAGTTGGAGAGCAGGAGATAAATTTTTCCGACAACAAAATCCGATCGCGTCAATTCCGACCGTGTGTGGCCTGTTCCGATGCACAAAGTGCCACGCATGCTCAGAAGAAATTCCGTCACGGAACAGCTCGTTCTGGTAAACTTAGCGTTCCCAATGGATACAGCACTTTCGTCACGCTGCGATGTTAAAAATGGTTTAATACAGCGCAATCTCTTCTTCTTTATAATGTGACAAGAATTAAGTAGTTTTGCTGCTCATATTCACACACACTTCTCACAAACTTATTTCGTTACTATTTATCGTGATTCCCTCAATATATTTTGATTTCTCACATCTGACAACATATTTTTTTATATTTTTTATATATTTTTTGGCTTTAATGTAGATTCTTTTTTTGTGTTTGTATTTTTTTTTTTTTTGCGATTTTGATTTCTACTCCCGAAAATGTTTGTGTGTGTTTTTTTGTGACAAGTTCCCACAACACCATTGATATGTTGTTATATTTAATCTGTAGGAGATTGTTTGGTGTTGTTGTCCCTTGTTAATTTCACATTTTATGTTTTTAGAAATGTACCTGAATCGTCACCAACAAACTGTCCTTTTTGGATGAAAACACACACAGGAGAGTAGAATTTCCCCAAAAAATTTTTATTAAGGGCTCACAACTAAACAAAGAGGGAGGCAACGCTGGAGAAACTGCAGAAGTGGGCGAAGCCTTGGACCCCCAGGGCAGACATCAATTATTTTTAAGAAAAATTGGTGGCCTGAGGCAGTGGCGTAACTAGAACCTTCAGGGCCCCGGTGCAAGAAATCATGAAGGGCCCCCCTGACCCCCAGCTGGGGCCCTTCCCTCCGAGCCGATGGCATAAATGCCAAGGCCCGGTCGCAAGTGTGATGTTTGTGACCCTGGTAGTTCTGCCACTGGCGTCTGTTTTTTTTATTGTTATTGTATTTTTCTACCATTTATTTATTGTTTTACAATATTATTTTAAAAAACATATTACATTTTTATTTTAAGAGTTGGAGGGGTTTTGGTGAGATATCAGGGGTCTAAACAGACATCTGATGTTTCACCTTTAAGAACGAGAAAGGAGATTGAGAGCACAGCCTCAGCTGCACAGAATGAATGGACAGGAATAGCTCTGTATAGAGCTGCCCCTTTATTCGCAAACTGAAGCATAGTAAATACAGTTTACTATGTTTCAGTTATGAATGGATTGAGTCCGTGATCGGTATGGATCACTGACTCTCCATGCAGATACCCTACAGCAGCTGGCAGGAGAGGGGAGGGGGGGAATCTGCTGAGCTGTGGGGACAAGGGGAGGGGCCAGGAGAGAGCGGGGGGCAGGAAAAAGTACAGGGGGGCTGGAAAGCACACGGGGGGCAGCAGAAAGAAGCTGCATAGGAGGCATGGTGGGTGCGGCTGCATATAGAGGAAATGATCTTTCCATTTCCCCCACTTCTCATCTCCTTTCAGCAGCTGCAGGAGGAGAATGGAGAGATCAGTTGCTCTGTATCAGTGTTTCTCAACATTTCTTCAACATTTTAGTCAAGATGCAACATATTGCCTCTTCTCTGCCTGTCAAATGCCTCTGAAAAGCGATCTGCATCGCTTTTCAGAGGAATGGTATTTTCTTGTTGGTATTATGAACCCACCCTAAAAAAATCTGTTCTGATCGTAAGAGCCCTTTCACACTGGGGCGGGGGCGGCATCGGCGGTAAAACGCAGCTATTATTAGCAGCGTTTTACCGTCAGGATGCGGCCGCTAGCGGGGCGGTTTTACCCCCGCTAGCGGCCGAGAAAGGGTTAAATACCACCGCAAAGCGCCTCTGCAGAGGCGCTTTGCCGGCGGTATAGCCGCGCCGTCCCATTGATTTCAATAGGCAGGAGCGGTAAAGGAGCGGTATACACTCTGCTCCTTCACCGCTCCGAAGATGCTGCTAGCAGGACTTTTTTTCCCGTCCTGCCAGCGCATCGCTCCAGTGTGAAAGCCCTCGGGGCTTTCACACTGGAATGAAAGCAGCGGCACTTTCGGGTCGGTTTGCAGGCGCTATTATTAGCGCAATAGCGCCTGCAAACCGCCCCAGTGTGAAAGGGCTCTAAAGAAAAAGGGGGTCAGAATTACAAGTAATGTGTATACATACACGCATGTAAACACACGTACGCAAATACACACATATACATATAAATACATGCACACACATAAACGCACACACATAAACGCACACACATGAGCGCACACACATGAGCAAACACACAAACATGCACATACACATATAACTCTATACACATGCACACACATGCGCACACACATATAACTCTATACACATGCACACACATGTAAACATACACATGCACACAAATAAACGCACACACACATATAAAACACACACACACATGCACACACCCAAACATGCAGACACACACATATAAGCACACACACATGCATACAAACATATATAGATTGCCTTTTTAAAAATCTGCAGCTCTGTACCTTAAACTCTCCATGCCGGGAACTGCACTGTAGGGGGAGGCAGAGAGCACAACACACAGTGTGCTAGACAGTCTCACTTACTTTCACTTTGTGACCGAGCTCCTGCACTGCCGAATGATTTACGCATCGGCTGAGGAAGAGGGAGCTCGGTCCCATACGCAGCCACCGCTCGGGGAGAGGGGAGCACACGGGCCCCTACGGGCCCCCTGCAGCATGGGGCCCAGTCGCAATGGCGACTTTTGCGACCCCTATACTTCCGCCCCTGGCCTGAGGAGTCCATATCTAAGGGAGGGCAGTCTGGTCCAGAAGTCCCAGAGATCCGGAAAGCAGCAGATGACATCTGTGTCCCCAGGCTGTGGTCATACGAGAGACTGCATCTTCTGCCAGACCAGACTGAACCCAGGGTCATCACTCTTTGGTCTTCTTTCCACGCCTCCTTGCACGCGGTGGCTGTGGTGGTGGAGTTGTGGCAGCAGGAGGAGGAGGAGGAGGGGCCAACTCAACCACGTCGGTCATTGGTGTTAGTTCCCCACTCTCCCCCTTACGTAGGACTTTGTACATCAGGTCCTCACAGAGCCTGCGTTGGCCCTCCTGCATGCCCTGCAATTTGGTGGCAGCCATGCAGGCAAAGGCCTCTTCAGGAGTTGGTAAGGCTCTGAGGGACGCAGAAGCCTCCTGGATCAGCCTGAATGCTGAATCCTGCATGGGACTCGGAGTGGCCTTCCTGGCTCGTTTATATGGCAGGCGGAGGGGAGGGACCTGAGACTCAGTCAGGCTGCGACTGGTCCTAGGCTTCTCCTGGCTGACACTTAGCCCCGCCTCCTCCTGGCTGACACTAATCACCACCTCCTCCTGACTGCCACATTCCACAGCCTCCTCCTGGCTGAGGTCTTCCTGTGTATGAAAAAGGGACATAGTTTTAGTATTTTTTACATCAATCACACACAATTTTCACCTCCTGACTGCTGCAATTTGAATGTTAACAAATATAACAGACTATCCTTCTGAGCACAGCAGTTTTCATTCTTGTCCCAATTTTGGGTGCCCACTACTGTCTATTGATATGTAAAACACTTTCAAGCAGCAATTAGTGATCAATAATAACATCTAGTAAACATCATTTATTTATTGCCCAGAAATCTGTAGAAGAATGCTATACCTGACTCCAGCTGGGCTCCTCCACTTCTTCCTGGCTGGAAGGCCCAGGTTGGACATCAGAAGCCTCAGCTGGTATGGAAGGAAGCGTGGAAGGAAGAGTAGAGAGGGATTCCCTGACTTCAGTCTGGTCTGACAGAAATCGCAGTCTCTCATAGTACCACAGCCTGGGTACATAAACATCATCTGCTGCAGCTCTGGACCTCTGGGAATCTGTGACCTTCTTGCGCTCCCTCAGATATGTGCTCCTCAGGCCACCAATTTTGGCTTTTAAATAGGGGATGGTTGCTGTGGGGACCACCGGCTTCACCAACTCCAGCAGTTTCTCCAGCGCTGCCTGCCTCTTCTGTTTGTGATTATAGTGGGGGTGTCTGACCTGCCACAGACAGGGCAGCTCCCTGTATTTGTCAATGAACAGGGGCAGGAAATTGTGGTCGTTGAACCCATCCATTTTCTCTGCAAGACACAACACAATACAAACCCTAATGTCAGGCAAAACTCCCCTAATCTTGTTACAATATAGGCTTCCATTTCGAAGCAGTATAGGCGCAAGTTTAGATCTTACCTTCGTTATCACGATCGGCGTCTCCGATGCTCCTTCCTCAGATCGTACGTAATACGCACGTGTGTTACGCTTTATACACACTGCGCATGCGTGAAACTCCGCCCGCCCCTGACGTTCTTTCTAGTCTATTCCCCGCCCCTTTTCGTTCGGCGCAGTGGGGGAAGAGCACATGGCGGATAGACAGCAGGTGCGTGCTAATTGTAGCAACGAAGAGGAGGAGGAGGAGGAAAGGCCGGATCCGGACACGTCCCGATCCAGAAGGAGATTTAAGGACTCAAATATGTCCTTTGGGGAGATGTTGGAGATGGTGGACATCCTGAAGAAGGCCGACTATGACGGGAAGTATGGACCTTACCCCAACTCCAATGTCAGAAAGGCCAAGATCATGGCGAAAGTGGTCAGGAGTCTGCACCGGAATTTCGGGGTACGACGATCGAAAGATCAGCTCAGATAACGGTGGTCGGACTTCAAATTACGAGAACATGAGCAGTACCGAAAGATCCGGAGAGTGCTGCAAAAAAGTAAGTAGTTGTGCTGTGTTCCTATTCTTTATGTTTATTACGTTCGTGCTGCTCCATGTGCTTTTAGGAACTGTTGTACAGTTTAAAATGGCCACTTTCATGTTCATGGGCAATTTATTCGTTTGGATCAAACATTTTTCGTTCCAACTATAAAATACCATTGTTTAGGCCATATGCATTTGGCCACCATTTTGACGCCCTATACTTGTCTTCAAAGAATTGGGTTGTGTAGATGGCTTTGTTACTAGAATGAAATGCAAACTAGATTCTGTGTAAGGAGAGGACACTGAGCAGCTGTTTTCACATCTGGACACTGGAGCACTAGTGTGGGACACAAGAACACCATTTTTATTAGGGGGGGCACACAGGTGCTCCAGTGTATACTATAGGGGGGGTCTCCATCTGTGAAGCTTGTACCAAACAGGTAAAGTATTGCAGCTTGACAAAGGACACTAAAAAAGCTACATCTTGGGACTCTGCTAAAATAGACAATTGTACCCCACTTCCAAGCAATGTTTCCTATTTTTAGTTCTGCCATCAAATATCTGTGTGCTAATTATACCATTTTGTTTTACATAGGGGTTAAAAGACTCAGAGGACACCCCTCATCCGAGGAGACCAGAGCCCACCCCCCTCTGGAAGAAGGGGAAATCCCCCCAACACAAGCTGAGCAGGAGGAAGAAGATGTGGTGGAACTAGTCACCACAACAGGTGAGTGTCTGCGACCACAGGCTCAGATAAGAGATGGATGGCGGCATTTTTTTTAGACCTAATTTATTTTGGGGTTCCTCTCTTTTTAGGTGATCGTGAGGGTGTGGATCCAGATCCTTTCACATCCGAAAGTGCCCAGATCCTGATCGGGGAGATCATGGGGTGTAATTTACAATTGGAAATCATCAAGCAAAACATCAATGATGTTATTCCAAAAAATAAAAACATCATTGATGTTTTGGGGCGAGTTTAAAACCCCTCCAAATCACTTTCTTCTTTTGTGTGCTACAATGTGCTAAATGTTTTTGTGATTTTTCCCAAAGCCAAATTTGGAGGATGCACACAGTGTGCCAACATGTGCTGTCTGCCATCACGGGAGATCAATGGACGCGTTTTGGAGGTGCAACCCCTTCCTCAATTATAAAGTAGCGGTGAGGAAGGGCTTGCTCCCCCAAAACACGTCCCTTGATCCCCCGTGATGGCAGATAGCACATGTTGACATTCGTAAATTTGTGTGCATCTTCCAAATTTGGCTTTTCCGGGGGTGACTTCACCCCATCTGAACGCAATATCAAACACAGTTCCTAAATACTCATGTCTGATATTGCCTTCAAATTCTACCAAATGTGACGTTTGTAAGTTCAAGATTTGTGTCTTTCTTGTTGGTTTTACACAGGCCTGTTTTATCTAAAATGGACATTTTGAGTTTTGATAATGCCACCACAAATATTGTTATACAACAAACATGTTGGTTTGTTAGAAAAACCTTTGGTAAATGCACATGTGATTGTGCAGGTATTAAAAAGATTGTTAATCAAGAATGTGTGGATTATTGTCTCAACGCTACAACACTTTTGGGGTGATGTAATTGTTGTTTTCTGAGAAAATGGGGGTTATTTCCTAAGGGCAAATCCTATTTGCACTACAAGTGCAGTTTTAGTGCAGTTGCAAGTGCACTTGTAGTGAAATGTTTTTTTGTATTTAGTAAATAACAGCCAACAGTGCTTTGTATAAGGTTACACAATCACGCCATTTTCTGCACTCAAAACATTTCTGTCAGGGTCAGCTAAAACAAACACAAGCAGTAAATGTCCACAAAGATTTTTTTTTTTTTTATTATAAAAAGGCTTCACAGATTGTCTGGCATATTGATAGCCCCCCTACCCGCAAAGAACTCCAGGTAGCGTAACCGGACATCACGGGCACTCAGGGAGGGCAAGCCAGGACGGCCACTTTCAAGCGCCGTCAGTGTGGTTTGAGGTATGATTCCGGCCTCAGGCCCAACTGAGCCAGCATAGTTGGCAGAATGTTTCCTTAAAAAGTTATGGAGAACACAGCACGCAAGTATAATATGGTTCAGTTTCTACTCCGACATATGGATGGGTGTCATAAATAGGCGGAACCGGCTGGCCAGGATTCCAAATGTGTTCTCCACCACTCTTCGGGCTCTGGCCAGCCGGTAATTAAAAACCCTCTGTTCCGGGGTGAGGGTCCTCATTGGGAATGGCCGCATCAGGTGGTCCCCCAGCGCAAACGCTTCATCAGCAATGAACACAAATGGGAGTCCTTCAACATTGTCCTCTGGAGCTGGCAAGTCCAAGCTGCCATTCTGGAGACGCCTGTAGAACTCCGTCTGGGCGATGACTCCACCATCGGACATCCGGCCATTCTTCCCCACGTCCACATACAAGAAGTCGTAATTAGCCGACACCACCGCCAACATCACTATACTATTGAACCCCTTGTAATTATAATAGTACGACCCCGAGTTGGGTGGTGGGATGATGTGGACGTGTTTCCCATCAATTGCCCCTCTGCAGTTAGGAAAGTCCCACCGCTGGGCAAAGTGGGAGGCCACAGTCTGCCATTCCTGTGGCGTGGAAGGAAACTGTTGAGGAAAAAACAATAAACATTACTATTTTTACTCTGAAACATGGCAAGCAGATTAGACACAAACATTATGGGGCAACCTCCAGATAGCATTTATTAAGGGGAATTTAACAACGCCAAAGTATAAGGTACACCTATCATATTCCCCCTTCCCCCCCCCTCTCATGGGCCATTTCTAACATTATAGGGTGTGTGTGGAAATCTTGGACAGGTAACCCTCTTCACTTCATTGAGAGATGAATGGCTAAATAATGGGTATTACTTGGAACAGCCCCTCCTTAATTAAACTATTGGCAGCCCACTGGACAGGTAAGAAGTGTCATAATACAAAGATATAAATACACATTGTACACATTTGAGGACATTTTGACATTCTGCTATTACCTATCAAGATAATAATAGGATACAAAAACTTTAAACAGTACCATTTGAAAGTATACAGGCAGGCCCTTGCACTACATGCTTTGGGGAATTCATCCCTAAATCTGACCACAAAAGAGATGGGTATAGTGTGTATGGGTTTGGCAAAGTCAGCAGATAGATGATTGAGGATAGATAGAGAATTGGGATCAGCTGACTTAGCAGTTGGGGGGAGGGAGGGTTACTAAAAATTATTTGGGGACACCACAAAAAAAAGGCCTCTGGCACTCGGCCTGAATTTAAATCAAAAATAACATTTCCAAACATTTTAGGGGGTGTTTGGGGTAAAGCACTACTATGGAGCTGATAAAATACATTGTTAAGTGACTACATGAGGTGAATATAGGGCCAGGAGACACCATGCTGGGGAGGTTATTGAAGGGCAAATATGTATGAAGGACCTAAAATAATAATTAAATAAAAATCCTGCATGCATGAGAACAAAGGGGACATTCACAGCATATTCCAATCATGGTAATTAGGGAATGAGGAAAGAAATACAATATATTAGCAAACATTCAATACAATAAAATGTGATATAAAAGGATAAAAATCTTACCTTCATATACTCCTTCTGCAGGACCTGGATGATGGCAGAACAGGTCTCTGGGATAATGATCCCCAGAGCCTGGGGGGAGATGCCTGTCGAGAACTTCAAGTCCTGCAGGCTTCTCCCTGTCGCCAAATACCGCAGGGTAGCGACCAACCTCTGCTCCGGAGTGATGGCTTGCCTCATGCAGGTATCCTGCCTGCTAATATAGGGGGTCAGTGAAGCCAACAGACGGTGAAATACAGGGTCCGTCATCCTGAGAAAGTTCCTGAAATCATCAGGATTATTCTCACGGATCTCACTGAGCAAAGGCATATGACAGAACTGGTCACGCTGAAGCAACCAATTCTTGGTCCATGAACTCCTCCCCACCCTGTTCATGGACTGGACTTGTGTCAAGGTCAGGACCCCAACACCAAGCCCCCGCACAGCACGAACTCTACGAGGAGTACGCATACGAAACATGGCTAGAAAACGGTCGGCTGCTCAGAACGAAGTAACAGAACGCACTGAAGAACAGCAAGGCCTGTGAAGAGCGACCTGAAAACCAGTAACAAACGAACAAGAATACAATGACTACTTAAAGTCACGCGGAACTTGCTGCACGCACTGAAGAGCAGATACAAACCCACAAGCACAAACTGAACGGCAGAAAACGATCTGAAAGCCACGAGTCTGAAAAAGCGCGAATCGTCTCTCACCAAACTTTTACTAACACGAGATTAGCAAAAGGAGCCCAAAGGGTGCCGCTCTTGGTTCTGAACCGGCCTTTTCTAGTCTCGTCGTACGTGGTGTACGTGACTGCGTGGTTGGCGATCGGAAATTCCGACAACTTTGTGCGACCGTGTGTAGACAAAAAAAGTTTGAGCCAACATCCGTCTGAAAAAATCCTAGGATTTTGTTGTCGGAATGTCCGAACAAAGTCCGACCGTGTGTACGCCCTATAACAACTGACCGCCAATGTAAAGGGCATTTTTTTTCTAAATAATTTAAATGTAAAGGGGGACCTCTCTCAGTAACTGCCAAAGTAAGGAAGCATTTCACTGAACACCAATACAGGCATTACCAATTAAAAATAAACATTCTTATTTTATCATATAGAGCAGAGTATGTTCAAAATTAACCACCTTTGGCGTTGTGTATTCTAGGTATTCCCCAATCTTTATTTATTTGTTATCATGATTTTATAACTTATTGATCTAGCTAATGTACATGAGCTGTAGATAAAAATGTTAATGACAGTTCCCTAAGACATTTTATGGCATCCCCTGACCGATACGGATTTGGTACATTTTCTTTTCACTATTATTATCCTCATATACCATTCACGATATTGCTTCTGATAAATCTATTTCTTGACTTATCGGTTTCCTCTTTCTTTTTTTTTTTTTTTTAAGGCCTTTTTAACATGTTTGTGAACATAAAACTCTGGAATAATTTTTTATTCCACAATAATAAGTAACGGTTGTATATAAAATGTAATATTTATCTATCAAAAAGTGTTTCCCAGCGCTAAACCTTTAATCCAATTTCTAAATTGATGCATTTGTAAATTCCAAAAGCCAATATAACAGGAATAGCAGTGGTTAAAAAAGCACTTGTGGGTTTAACCAATCAATTTATTTTGTACAATTCTCCTTTAGGGGTGGCATGGCAGAGGGTGTGTCCTATGCCTACATACTTTTTCTAATAGGTGTCCCTCATTCCCCTTTCATAAAGTTGGGAGGTATGTCAGAAGCAGGGCCGGTACAAGGCAGGGGCGGAGAGGGCACGTGCCCTGGGCGGTACCATTTGGTATAGGGGGGGGGGCGCAGCTGTGCGCTCCTGCATGATCCTCCCTTCCCTTCCCCTCAGCACACAACTGCACCGTTACTCCCCTACGGAGGAGTCCCGTTGTCTCTGCCAGCGCCGTGACGTCACTCACGGCCGGAGGCGAGGTGGGAGGACACAGAGAGGAGTGCAGGAAGGCGGGAGGCGGGAGCTGTGAAGTGAGAGCTGAGCTGTGTCGTGTCGGCGCGCTTTCTGTTATCTCAAGCGGAGATAACAGAAGCTGAGGAGCTGCTGCCTGGCTGGCTGGCTCAGGCTGGATTCAATCTGGAAGGTAGAAGAGCGCAGTGCCTGTGTTCTGACTCAGATATTTAGCACTGCAGTGGTGGTCACTGGTCATTAACCTCGCCTCAGCCTCCTCCCCTCCCCCCAATCCAGACATTTATTAATCAGTTTTTTAGTGTTTACTTACACAAGTTCAGACTCATAACTTCTGAGTCTGAACTTGTGTAAGTAAACACTAAAAAACAGATTAATAAATGGCTGGATTGGGGGGAGGGGAGGAGGCTGAGGCGAGGTTAATGACCAGTGACCACCACTGCTGAATACCCCACAATACTGTGCAATACTCTGCAATACCCCCACAATACTGTGCAATACTCTGCAATACCCCCACAATACTGTGCAATACTCTGCAATACCCCCACAATACTGTGCAATACTCTGCAATACCCCCACAATACTGTGCAATACTCTGCAATACCCCCACAATACTGTGCAATACTCTGCAATACCCCACAATACTGTGCAATACTCTGCAATACCCCACAATACTGTGCAATACTCTGCAATACCCCCACAACACTGTGCAATACTCTGCAATACCCCACAATACTGTGCAATACTCTGCAATACCCCACAATACTGTGCAATACACTGCAATACCCCCACAACACTGTGCAATACCCCACAATACTGTGCAATGCTGTGCAATACCCCGAAATACTCTGCAATACCCCGCAGTACTTTGCAATACCCCGCAATACTTTGCAATACTCTGCAATAGCCTCCAATACTCTGCAATACCCCGCAACACTGTGCAATACTCTGCAATATCCCACAACACTGTGCAATACCCCACAATACTGTGCAATACTCTGCAATACCCCGCAATACTCTGCAATACCCCATAATACTGTGAAATACTCTGCAATACCCTGAAATACTCTGCAATACCCCGCAACACTGTGCAATACTCTGCAATACTCCACAATACTCTGCAATACCCCACAATACTGTGCAATACTCTGCAATACCCCACAATACTGTGCAATACTCTGCAATACCCCCAGAACACTGTGCAATACTCTGCAATACCCCACAATACTCTGCAATACTCTGAAATACCCAGCCATACTCTGTGATACTCGGCGATACCCTGCCATACTCTGCAATACCCCGCAATAAATAGAGTGGAAAGTTGTCTTCCAACCCTGAGCTTCGGGGAGTGGCGCATGCGTGGTGTGGCTTCTATTGCAGTTTGCAGTGGCAAGAGCGGAAGTGAGTCTCCCTCCTGACGCTGAAGCAGTGAAAACATCTTGCAGTGGGTGGCGCTTACGAGCAGGACCAGAGCATCGGTATCCATTTGTCCCCGCAGAGGGTTATATCTGCAGGCCCTTATGACCTTGCTATATAGGAGGTCCAACACGTTCGGTAAGAGTACACCTATAATTACTCCCTCTGAACTATTGGTGGCTTGGAAGTGTCCCTATACCTTTCATCTTTCCATCTTGATGTGATACACCAAAGGAACGGCTTATTTTTCTCACAAATTTCTCTTTGTGATTCTGATTTCCATGAACTGATTAAAGCGCTTTTCATGCGATCTGGATTCCAATTGGAAACTTATATTTTATTTTTTTGTATTCTTGATTGAACTTTTCACACTTTTTATATATTTTCCTTCACGGAGATATGCTATAATTGTAATATCACGTTGCACTGTGGTTTGTCTTAACATATACACTGTGGCCCCCGGTATCGTTCTGAGAAGTCATATTTGCAAATTAAATTCTAGTTTAAAATATATGATATATCCTATGCTAGCGCACAATGTTTTGTTTATATATGATTTTTCACTTCACTGATATTTGAGGTAATTTGTTGCAGCTGCGATTTCATTCTATTTGTCGTCTTTGCTCATTAGCGCAGGTTTTCTTTTATAATTGTTTTAATACCCCGCAATACTCTGCAATACTCGGTGATACCCAACCATACTCTGCCATACCCAGCCATGCTCAGTTATACCCAGCCATGCTCAGCCATACTCAGCTGTACTTGGCCTCAGTATGTGGCCAGGCTGTGGAAGTCTCACACATGTGATATCGCTGTACTCAGGAGGAGTAGGAGAATCTAGTTTGGGGTGTCATTTTTGGTATGTACATGCTATGTGTTAGAAATATTATATAAACGGACAACTTTGTGTTAAAAAAAAATGCGTTTTAACCACTTCCCGCCCGCCGGTCATCATACGACGTCCTTGACTTTGTGCGGGGATATTTGAATGATGAGTGCAGCTACAGGCATCATTCAGATATCAACTTTTTTAGCCAGCTATTCCCTACACCATAAGAATGATCATAGCGGCTGTTCCACTGCTTGATCATTCTTACGGGAAGCGAGATGGGACGTCCCCCCCCTCCCGCCGCCCTCTGGTGTTTCTACTGACTCACCGCTACGATCAAAGCCAGGATCTTTTTTTTTAATTTTTTTATTTTTGGCTTCCCAGCCTAGAGGTGAGATGTGGGGTCTTATTGACCCCATATCTTACTGTAAAGAGGACCTGTCATGCCATATTCCTATTACAAGGATGTTTACATTCCTTGTAATATGAATAAAAGTTGTCAAAAATTGTGTCAAACTAAAGTGTCAAACTAAAATAAATAAAGTAAAATGAACAATAGAAAAAAAAAATTTTTTTAAAGCGCCCCTGTCCCTGTGTGCTCGCATGCAGAAGCGAACGCATACGTAAGTCCAGCCCACATATGAAAGCGGTGTTCAATCCACACATGTGAGGTATCGCTGCGATCGGTAGAGCGAGAGCAATAATTTTAGCCCTAGACCTCCTCTGTAACTCAAAACATGTAACCAGTAAAAAATTTTAAAGCGTCGCCTATGAGGATTTTTGAGTAGTGACGTTTGGCGCCATTCCACGAGCGTGTGCAATTCTTTCTTTCTTTTTCTCCTCTCTCTCCTCTTTCTTTCTTTCTCTCTTTCTTTCTCTTTCTCCTTTCTCTTTCTTTCTCTCCTTTCTCTCCTCTCTCTCTGTCTTTCTTTCTTTCTTTCTCTTTCTTTCTTTCTCTGGTTTCTCTCTCTCTCCTTTCTCTTTCTTTCTTTCTCTTTCTTTCTTTCTCTTTCTTTCTTTCTCTTTCTTTCTTTCTCTTTCTTTCTTTCTTTCTCTTTCTTTCTCTTTCTTTCTCTTTCTTTCTCTTTCTTTCTTTCTCTCTCTTTCTTTCTCTTTCTCCTTTCTCTTTCTTTCTCTCCGTCTCTTTCTTTCTTTCTTTCTTTCTTTCTTTCTTTCTTTCTTTCTTTCTTTCTTTCTTTCTCTGGTTTCTCTCTCTCTCCTTTCTCTTTCTTTCTTTCTTTCTCTCTTTCTCTTGCTTTCTCTTTCTTTCTCTTTCTTTCTCTTTCTTTCTTTCTCTCTTTTTCTTTCTCTTTCTTTCTCTCTTTCTCTTTCTCTTTCTTTCTCTCCGTCTCTTTCTTTCTTTCTTTTTCTTTCTTTCTTTCTTTCTTTCTTTCTCTGGTTTCTCTCTCTCTCTCCTTTCTCTTTCTTTCTCTCTTTCTTTCTCTCTTTCTTTCTTTCTCTCTTTCTTTCTTTCTCTCTCTTTCTTTCTTTCTCTCTTTCTTTCTTTCTCTCTCTTTCTTTCTTTCTTTCTTTCTTTCTCTCTTTCTTTCTCTTTCTTTCTCTCCTTTCTCTCCTCTCTCTCTGTCTCTTTTCTTTCTCTCTTTCTTTCTTTCTTTCTTTCTTTCTTTCTTTCTCTTTCTTTCTCTCCTTTCTCTCCTCTCTCTCTGTCTCTTTCTTTCTCTGGTTTCTCTCTCTCTCCTTTCTTTCTATCTTTCTTTCTCTCTTTCTTTCTCTCCTTTCTCTCCTCTCTCTCTGTCTCTTTCTTTGTCTGGTTTCTCTCTCTCTCCTTTCTTTCTTTCTTTCTTTCTTTCTTTCTTTCTTTCTTTCTTTCTTGAACCTTAAGTGCAGCAGAAATTTTTTGTAACCTTGGCCAGATCTGTGCCTTGCCACAATTCTGTCTCTGAGCTCTTCAGGCAGTTCCTTTTGACCTCATGATTCTCATTTGCTCTGACAAGCACTGTGAGCTGTAAGGTCTTATATAGACAGGTGTGTGGCTTTCCTAATCAAGTCCAATCAGTATAATCAAACACAGCTGGACTCAAATGAAGGTGTAGAACTATCTGAAGGATGATCAGAAGAAATGGGCAGCACCTGAGTTAAATATGAGTGTCACAGCAAAGGGTCTGAATACTTAGGACCATGTGATATTTCAGTTTTTCTTTTTTAATAAATCTGCAAAAATGTCAACAATTCTGTGTTTTTCTGTCAATATGGGGTGCTGTGTGTACATTAATGAGGAAAAAAATGAACTTCAATGATTTTTGCAAATGGCTGCAATATAACAGAGTGAAAAATTTTAAGGGGTCTGAATACTTTCTGTCACCACTGTACTTGACATTTTTGCAACTGTCTTCAGCAAGTTTACGGAAATTTTCATTTACTGCCTTGATTTCTATTTTGCACTTTTTTAAATGAATATTTTGTACTAAAGGGTTCTTTTTGGCTGAAGGCCCTGTATGTTTAAAATATGTCTGTCTGTTGTTGTTTTTGTGCACTTTTCATATTTATATGAATATTTTGTATTCGGCACTGACTACCTTTAGGAAAGATTAGAGTTGAATGTTATATGTTTTAGTGAGAAATAGTGTAATCCCTTTGATTTTGCACTTTTATATATTAGTATTTTGTATTAAGGGTTCTTTTTTGCTGAAGGCCATGTATGTTGGTTGAGAAGTTTGTGAAATTTTTTGATTTTTGCACTTTTCCTATTTATGTCAATATTTGGTATAAAAATACATATTAAAATGTGTGAGTGAACTCTGTTTCTATCGCATTAAACATAATTGAACTTGTATTGTTTTAAGTATATTCTTGTTTTGAAACGACATTGATTCTTTATTAAAACCGGGGGGGGGGGGGGGGGGGGGCGCAGTTTGCCATCTTCGCCCTGGGCACCAAATGGCCTTGTCCCAGCACTGGTCAGAAGTATAACTTTCTGCATCTCTATTAGGATTCCTGTTTGCTTGCTTCTCAGTGTTACAGCTTCAAAGGGGGCGTCTTCATCCTGAAGTTTGGATCAGATTAGACTCCTCATTGCCAGTTATAGTTCTTTGTTGGAGTATCCCCAGGCTCACCCCTACCCCATCCAAGTTCTACCCCAAAAATAGGTCGTCTCCGAGTATGAAAATACTGGTGGTGGTGCCTGGCTGTTATGTGCCAAACAGGGAATTGAATCTGGGACCAAACCGCCAGACCAATCCAGTCTGTGTTCTACACTAGCAGAGAAAAATAACCTACAAGCCAAAACTACTTCTCTGCGTCACCCAATCAGAGCGCAGTGCTTCTCCTGCAGTAGCATCTTAGCAGCCTTTTTGAGAAAGTTTATGAGGTTTTGTAAACGTTCTCAGTTTTTTTACAAGTATGCGCCATTTTTTAATACAAGTCACCTGTAAAGATTGCTCAATGAACTTCTTCGATTGAACCCTTTGGCCATCAAACCAAACTCTGCACATCATCATAAACACACCACCCCAATCGTTAAGCATAGTGGTGCCAGCATCATGCTGTCGGGATGGTAGCAGAAGACCCTGGAAGGTTTGTGGTGGTAAAGATTAGCATGAATAGAGCAAAATACAGGAAAATCCTGGAGGAAAACCTAATACAGCAAAAACGCCAGCATAAAGCTAAAACTACAGAATCAGAATTGCATGAACACTTGATTGGCAGCCTGCATATACCCCTTCATTTCCAGGCCATTTTCAGCTTTCAGTGCTGTCATAGTTTACAATTATTCAGTCATGCAACACTGTATCTGAAATATTTTTTCTAATTTATCTAAGACATATAGAGCTTCCTTTTGGTGGTATTTAATAACTACAGTTATTTTTTTTTACTATATAAATAAAAAGAAAATACATTTTTATACGTACAGTATCTTATTTTTTAGGCACTAAAATGCCCCCCAAATTGTTTTGTTTAGGGCATAGCAAATATAGTACAACAGTCATAGTGCAGGGATCAGGATTATGTAACGCACAGAACACCTTGCAGATTTCAGTGACCAGAAGTCAGCGCCCCCATATGGTGGTGATCGGCGGTAAGTGCCCCTATAAATATTGGTGCTCAGTGGTGTGTGCCCCCTAAATGCTAATCAACATCGGTGAGTGTCCCATAACATTGGTGGCCAGTGGTGTTTTCCCCCATAACATTAGTGGTCAGTGCATCCGTTTTATGGTTCATATGCCTCCCGTGTACCCCTTTCCTGCTTAGCAATGGTCAGTGTGCCCCTCTTTTGTTGGTGCTCAGGGGGAGCAGTTCTACTTACAGGATCAGGCTGGAGAGCCACTGAGAAAAGAGGAAAGTAGATGATTGGAGGATCAGCAGCAGAGAAGGAAGGGGCAGGCTCTCAGATGTAAATACAAGCTGTTTCTACGTTTGTGATTGCTGTGATTGGCCACTTAGATCACCTCTGTGCCTTTTGTCTCTTATGTGAGCTGGCTAATGACAACTCAGTCACAGACATTTAATTCCGCCCATGGCTTATTTCTGCAGTGCCGTTTATAAATGTCACTCCAGAAATAGGCATGCACCTCCACCTTGTTTTCTTTTATAATAGGGTGAAGGGAGGGGATCAAAAAACACCATTGTTAAAGCGGGGTTCCACCCAAATTTTGAACATTATCTCTATGCATTCTCTTCCTTGCCTAGATGCTGACATGCTGTGTAAAAAAATTTAAATCGCCGTAACTACCTTTTTTTTCTAATCTTCTTAGCACTTCCTGGCTTTCCTCCCATGGGAGTAGGCGTGTTTCTAGCCTCTCCCAGACCTCCCACAGTCCCCTGGGAGCTAGTCTCAGGCTTCCCAGCATGCATTGTGCAACAGCGTCATCACAACATCTCGGTGAATGCTGGGAGCACAGTATTCACTGCATCCAGGAAATACATGCTTGTGGGCTTCAAATGCCCACAATGAAGATGGAAACCGCCTTCAGTGAATTTTATAAGTTATTCTTTACAACAAAATCGGACACAGGCGGACTTATTACACAGAACATGTGAGTAGATAATCATGAGAAGAAAAGTTTGTAAATGAACTCCAAAAAAAAAAAAACGATAGATAGGTGGACCCCCGCTTTAATATCCTGGAATGGGCAAGTTGGAGTGCAGCACTCGATCCAAAAGGGAATTTGTTGGCTGGCTTCCAAAAACTATTCTCCCATGAATCCCCTACAGCTTTGCAAAGCTGAAGCAGTTTTGCACAGAGAAACAGAAAATAATTTCCGTAAGCAGATGTGCAAAACTGTGAAAAACATGGGGTGGGTGCAGCGCCAACAACAGAGCACACATCCAAACAATAAAAAACAGGAAATATGAAGTTCCTTTCAAATGTTCAGAAATGGTGAAAATCCTGAATTCTCACAGAGACAGGCTTCGTGCTAACATCTTATCTTTACACCTGCATGGACATCTTCTGATTCACTGTCAAATTCATTTGGGACTTTGTTTCAGTTTATTTTTTTACTGTTTACTTTTTATGTTTTTTACTGTTTATTTTTTATAATTTTTTCTATATTTTTTCTTTATTTTTTTTCAGATTATGTTTCTGTCTTTTCTAAAGACTCTTTTTCACTGATGGTTTTGTGAATTTTTCTTAGTATTAGATTACTGAATTAATTCACATGAGCATTTTTGTATATTTCACTTAGTTAATTTTCTGCAATTTTTTTGGTGTTATATTATTGATTTATTTTTGGCATTTGAGCACAATATTTTGCCATTAATGGAGTTTATTATTGTATAAATAGGTTTGACAATAACATAGATGCAACATTGTTTATGCAGTCTCTCAATTTCAATTATTGGGACTCTGCCTTAGTTTTCCACTTTTAATTTCAGGATTTTCACCATTTCTGAACATTTGAAAGGAACTTCATATTTCCTGTTTTTTATTGTTTGGATGTGTGCGCTGTTGTTGGCGCTGCACCCACCCCATGTTTTTCACTCATTTGAGTTTTGTATTTAGGACTTTTGGTGCCGGCAGCTTTATTTATTTGGTTTATTTCAAATTTTTTAATAACATATTGATTTTGAGCGCAGCGTTAACCGTTCGGTTCTTTTACCAGATGTGCAAAACTGGCAGATACCTATTCACACAGACTCAAGGCTGTAATTGCTGCAAAACATTTGTGTAGCACCCTCTACCTTACATAGGTAGGTGCTAGTGTAGGGTTTTGTGTAAGCTGCCAGCGCAGGTAAATTTAAGCAGACCTATGCTGTGAGCTAGGCCTGTTTGTTTTGATCTGGGGGCAGGGGAGTGGTTTAGTATAGCAGTAGGTGACTGACATGTACTTCAGCTCGTGGGCGCCTCCTCTGTTTTCAGGGAGAATGTTCTGGAAAAGGGGCAGGGCAGAGAGCTGGAGTGACATGGGGTGCATGTGAGGAGTAGGGTTGCCACCTTTTCTTCAAGCCAAACCCGAACACTTTAGCGGCCTGGGACACCTTTGGGTGCCCCAAGAATAGTAGTAATGTGGTGTGCATAGTGTGCCGTTGCGAACAGTGGGTTGTTACCACATAGGGGTACTGCAGGCCTCGGCCTACAAAGGGCCATCAAGTAAAGACACTGGGACTTATTCAGAGTGAGGCCTAGTCATGTTCTGATGGTGTGATAGGATTACTAAAATTGGACAGTAAAGTAGTGTGCTGGAGGAAGTGTTCTGAGGTAAAAGTCTGTTAAGTTTAGGGTCAGCCATCTTGTCCTTCTGAGAAGTGTGACGCAGTTAATTTTTTTCTACAAAGTACAATTCATCCTATGGGCATCCCATGTCCCTTTTCCCCAACCAAGTTCAATCCCCTAATAAAAACAAGCAAAAGACTGTTCATTGACTGAGAAATGTGTTTAATGGAGGTCTGCGAGCAGGGTGAAATGTTCGAATGCTGTAACACGTAGCAACCTCGTGGGGCCATCGCTACATTTACAATATACTGACCTCAAAGGTGTGCAGTCAATTATTTTATGTTTTTGTTTCTTGTAATTAGTTTAGATAACTGCAGGAGCTTGCTTTCAATCTGACATTAAACCTGGCCTCCAGGCAGATATAAAAGGCACACTTTAATGCAGCTCTGTATTTATTAATACACTGTTAACTGGTTAAATGCATTTTTAAATGTAAGTATTGTAAGTACCTGAATTTGACTTGGTTTCAGCCATGGTACATCAGAACTCAGACTTGCAGAGAGAGAAGCAGCCCAATTAGCCAATCAGTTGTGCTGCTGATGATTGAAGGAAAAGGCAGAGAGATGCATAGATCATCAGTCTTCTGATTCTCAGCAATCGCAGGGTGAGGGTGGAGAGTAAATTTGTAAATGTTAATGAACTACAGCAGAGAAAAATTGGGTCTCTTACTCTGCCAGAGTGGCAAAGTTGTATAAATCTCGGGACTGAATGGATGAAAATACTAATTCTTTGGAAGGTAAAACAGCTATATATATATATATATATATATATATATATATATATATATATATATATATATATATATATATATATATATATATATATATATATATATATGTATATATATATATATATGTATATATATATATACAGCATTTCGATTTAGCTGTTTGCTGCAGTGCGGGGCATTCCAGGATGGAGTCAGAGCACCATGGGGGGAATACATTTGGAGAGTTTAATTCCCCCCGAGGCTCCCCCGCAGTAACTGAAGCCGATGGGAGGGGGGGAGGGAAGCCGGCCAGCAGCACTGCATGGAGGGGGTACCAGAGGATTGTCAAAGGGGGGCTCAGTACAAAGGGGGTCGAAGCTAGGAGCCGACTGATATTGTTTTTTCAGCGCCGATACGTTACTGATTTTTCAGCTGCCTTCCAGGCCAATAGCCAGTATCAGGTGCCGATATTCTGTAGATTTAAACTTTTTATTTTCATTTTTACACAGTCCTTTTAATTATATTTTTTATCCACAGGGTATGTAAACATCACTTGTGACAGTAATAGGCAGCACAGGTACTCTTTCTATAGGGATCTGGGGTCTATAAGACCCCAAATCCCTCCTCTGCACTTGAAAGTATTCAAAAAGTCAAGATCTGTGTTTTTGAATACTTTCTATTTTTTAAAACTGGCGCCTTTATGCCAGTAATCCAAAAGTGATGCCATGACATTGCTTCCGGGTTGCTAGATCCAAGACCCAAACAAAGCCGATCTGCTTTGTTTGGGTCTTTGGCCAGCCAGCAGACATGCCAGCTGGTCGCTCGGGCCTCCCGGTGGGACGGGAGACCCCCGGCGGAGTGGCAGAAGGCGGCGGGAGGGGGAATGTCCCCTCCCGCTGCTTGTAATAACAGCCGAGCGGCTGCTGAGCAGCATCGGTTGTTATTACAAGAAAGCTGACCATCCGCTCTAAAGAACGGTACCGGGGTGATGCATGCAGCTGCAAGCATCACCCCAGTACAACCCCTTGAAGCAATATCAGTATCATTGGTAAGTTTGTGACCGATACCGATGCTACCAAAAAAAGTGAATATCGGCCACACACCGATAATCGGTCAACCCCTAGTCGGAGCAACAGGGAGATCTATTTGCAGAAATGAATCCCCCTGTGGCTCCCCTTCAGCACCTGGGAGGGGAGAGGAGGAAAAGCAGGCAGCTGCAGGGGAGGCACCTAAGAGTGGAGGGGGGTATTCTCGCAGATAGATGGAATGGCAGCAGCTCTTCCATGTGTGCATTATGTGTTAGAGCACAATGGACCCCACCCCACATTTTTGTGAAACAAAATCTGCCGGAAAGATAGTGGACTATCCATGGTGTCCAAATTTGTTCAAATTTACTGTATGAACCAAGTCATTGAGGAATGCTACCATCTTCTGGTAAATTGGAGACCAGTTCATTTTTCATTTGACTTATATGATTGAAGGACTTTGTTTAGCAGCTGCGAACAGAAGAGTTGGCAGAACTAAGTATTTGTAAAGGCACCCAGCAGTTCACCTAAAAGGTACATAAAGGCACAGCTACATACCTTCTGTGTACTGCCACAGCCCATTAGCTACCTTTAGGGCCTGTGTCAATGGGGTTTTCGGGACAGACGAGTTTTGCATTCCCAGTTCCAGTTTGCATTCCAGGTCCCCCCAGTATGGGGACGTAAAAGCCCACTTGAAACAAGTCAAATGCAGGTCAGAAGAAGGTCAACTGCCTGTCAGATCCACCTGGCAATTAAAACTGATACCATCAACACAAACTCAAAACTCGTAGACACAGGCCCAAATGGCACCGAAGTACAGAAGTACCTTAAGCATACCTGTCATGTTGTGGTACAGAAAAATGTGACAGAGCAGATGTATAGCAATCTCTGGTGTCCTATAATAACATTAGGGCCCATTCAGATTCATTACAGTAACACATAGTTTGAAAGGGCCTGGACTGCTCCTCATTGCTTCACCTCTAGGTCACCGCATCAAAACATAAAACTGGCGAAATATTCTACTACTACTATATTTCTTAGAAGTATAACCCATTTTAGGTCGCAACTGCAGGCTAAGTCCCCACCTCAAATGCCAGGGCCCATAGTCGATAGGCAAGAGGCTAGCAATCAGTCCCCTCCAAAAGCTTCTGTCCCAGGTGAGTCTGTCACAGATATGTTCGTTTTGTTCCAAATAAATATTAGGACACATTTTTTGTATATCTGAATACAAAATTATAGTATAAGCAAAGTTTTAGGTTTTTTTTGCAAATTTTTCTTTATTCAATTTTATAACATACAGACAACACAATCCACAGATTGTGGAAATCAACAATGGGCTACAGTAAAATTACCGGTGTACATAAAACAAAACAACAAAAGGGAGGACAAAAGCTATAACCCCCCCCCCCCCCCCCCAGAACAACAGAACTTTGCCTAGACAGTTACATTCATTGCTTCAACCTCCAGCTGGAGGTAGACTAATAATGACACAGTGATATAGTGACACCCTGCACAGCCCTACTGGATAATGCCAGTACTGCGATCCGCCACCTCCCCTCCCCCATCCGTAGAAATGAAAATCCAATGGAGGAGAGAACCATTTCCCACTCCAAAATGATCAGCACATCAATAATTAGTCAATCTGTAATCAATACCCCCTTTACATTCACCACCATCTTGCATTCTATATCAAGGATCAGTAGCTATAACCTTCCTTAAATTAATCTGATGCCTTGTCCATAGAAGCCATCCAAACCCCCCCCAAACCTTGTCGAATTTAGTCAGTGCTCCTCTTCTCAGATAGGTAGCTTTATAAAAGGTAGAAATAGGTGGCTCAGAGGGTTGGATGTGTCATTGCCATCATCCCAACTTTGGAGTCCTGGAAGGCGTTAATCCATAAGGCAGTTACCTTTTCTAAAGCTTAGAAACACATGTATACCTCAATGTGGGATTTTTAAGGCAATGTAGTAAAGAAAACATTTTTTTATATTTAAAAAGAATAATTTATTGATACATAGAAATTATATAACACATACGTCTCATCGCCTAGGCGACGACGCACATTTCCACTGTCTGTCGGCGGCGTGTGCAGCGTCAAAGTCATGTGACTGAATGCTGCAGTGACGCTGTTTCTCCTAGGAAACTAAAAAAATAAGTATAGAAGACACCTGGATGCAGCGAAACAACCATATCACGAGTGAGCGGAAGCTAATCTAGCTGTGACATGGGGACACAAACCCCACTGCTAAGCAAAAATATTAAAGAATTAATTGGTTCCTGCTCCATGGTTTAGTGGGACATGGTGCATAAACAAAATAAAAGACAGTGGGAATCATTATGTCAACTTAAAAAGTTGTATATCAAAAAACAAAAAGAAATAACACCATTAGGAATTATTTTAGGTTCCCTATGTGGGATGCCTGGACCCTTTATTCGCATGATCACCAAAAACAATTTGTATGTGTTATATAATTTCTATGTATCAATAAATTATTCTTTTTAAATAAAAAAAAATTTTCTTTACTACATTGCCTTAAAAATCCCACATTGAGGTATACATGTGTTTCTAAGCTTTATAAAAGGTAACTGCCACAAATCCCTCCTCAAGCATCTCCTTAACGCGGCCCGGGCTAGCATTCCACCTCTTTGGAAGCAAGAGACTGCGCCAACGGTGGCCCAATGGTTCGCGAGGGTGAAGGACATTGAGCAGATGGAGGATCTGACCTCTGCGTTGCGGGACAAGTCGGAGGAACATAAGTCCAGACGGTTTCATTGGAACCTTTTTCGCTTCTCCGACGAATTCCACCAATACCTGTCAGGATCCATCGTCTAGGATTCCCATCGACAGTTCAGCATTACCGAATTTGGCTCCCCGGGGGCAACCGTATCCCCCCCCCCCCCCCCCCAGGAGTGTTGTTTGTTTAATTTTTAATTATTTTTCTTTTATCTCTCTTTCTCTCTCCTCAGTCTTCTCTCTCTAACTTTACTATTTTTCTCTTTCTATAAAAAAGACATAAAAAGTGAAGGGCACAGATGTTTAAGTTTACATTATATTAGACTTCAGCGAGTGGTATCTCAGTCTAACTGAATAATGACCTTCACTCACATTTAACTGTTAAGTTTCTGACTGTTATACTTGACGTGTTCATTACAGTTTAAATGCAATGCGGAGCTATCGTTATATTTGTATCTGTGTCATATCTTTAAATAAAAAATTTAAATAAAAGGTAACTGCCTTATGGACTAACGCCTTCCAGGACTCCAAAGTTGGAGTCAAAGAGCACTTCCACGATAGGATAAGCCGCTTTTTTGCATAGTACAACAATAGGGTAAGAAGAGTCTGTATTGCCCTGGTAGTGGCCAGAGGTTCCACCAGATGCAATAGACACACCTCAATCGACATGAGAATCGAGATAGAAGTGACCGACCTGATACAGCGTGCAACAGCTTGCCAGTAGGGTTTAACCTGAGGACAATCCCAAAATATGTGCATGGAATTTGCTAAGGGTGCTGAGCACCTCCAGCATAAAGATTGTTGGCTTTCAAACATCTTAGCTAGTCTAGCTGGGGTGAGATTAATTCTATGTAGGAATTTATAGTGGATCAGTCTGTCTCTGGTAGAAACTAGGTATTGAAATGCAGACCCCAACATGTCGACCCAGTCATCCCTGTCCAAGCCCGGGGCTACAGCTTCCCAAGCCCGTCTTCAGGGTTTTAGCAATTTAGCCGTTTCCTGAAAGAGGTCTTTATATAGGCTAGAAACTGGTTTATGTAAAGAGTCACTGCGTGTCAGTAGTCACTGGGCTCAAGGTCAAGATGCTCTCTGCCAAATTGAGAACAAAAAGCATGCTGTAATTGAATGTACCTAAAAAAAAATGTGAGTTAGGTAAATCGGAATGGAATTTCAATTCATTGAATGTCATCAGGGTACCATTTAATACTATGTGATGTAAAAGCTTAATTCCATATTTAGTCCAGACTATCGGATCCGGGTAGTCAAAAAAGTGTGGTAAATTAGGATTTCTCCACATAGGGAGATTAGGGGAAAACCTGCTTGAGCTAGACGGCCTCAGTCCCTGAGTCATGGTCCATGCCCTTATCACCGAGCGAATGGAGGCTGTCAGTGGATAGGGAGCTCTCAGGCCCCTGTAAACCAGGTGAGAAATCGCCTCATATGAACCCACACAAGCAGCCTCCAGAGACACCGAGGCATCATCCAGAGGAGATACTGGGAAAAAAGTCAATTACCACTCATTTGTAAGATAAAACACAAAAGGACAACGATACCCAAATGATCAGGTGTGTAGTCTCTGATGTTGTTCACATGTGGTGGATTGCTTTCATACCTTCATAGATCGATATTGCTCAAATAAAAGAAAGGACATACCTCATTGTGCAAATAAATAAACTAAAAACGACATGTGGGCAATAAAACACAATTGCACTCACACAATAAGATCGCATTTAAGAAGGTCAGTTGCATATATATATTGATATAAAGTACATTGTTTAGAGGTAGACATAAATGATCTTAAAATTAATGAAGATAAAAGTATTTTTTTGATGAAATGCATAGTCCTGGTGAATCTCAAGCACATGATTGCAAGGTGTAGCATATAGCGGCTCTACGCGTTTCGTGGAGTTCACCAATTCCATTCTCCCCCCCCTTATCACAGCAAGAAGGTGAGTAATCATGCACCCCCAGCCCTCAGGCACCAAGCTTGCAGAACAGGTGACTTGACCTCAAGGCTAGACAATGGAATCTAGCCAGTCGATTGCATCCTCAGGGGAATTTAAAAAATTTGTAGAGCATTGGTGGATAACCTTCATACGGCTAGGATATAGCATGTTGTACATCAGGCCCTTCTCCAGCAGGCATCTGCAGACTTCCGTAAATGAGCGCCACTTTTTCTGTAGATCTGGAGAGAAATCAGGATACAGGTGTATGACAGCATTCTCATACTTCAGCTCAGGGTGTTTGCGGGCCTCTGTTAGGATCAATCCCTGTCCCTGAAGTTGAGCAGGCGGACAAGAAAAGCACATGGCCATGCACCAGCAGGCCTCCGACCAGTGGGCACCCTGTGTGCATCCTACACAATATACACTGGTGACAAGTGTTGCAGGCCTAGGAGCTGTTTGAAAAAGGCCTCAGCAAACACCACAGGGTTGGGGCCCTCCTCACCTTCTGGAAGCCCAACTACCTGGACATTGTTGCGTCAGAGGTGGTTCTTGGGGTCTTCTGAACAGGCCATAAGGTTCTTAACCTGTTGCTGCAGTTCCACCACATTTTGTACACTGGAGGCATCTTCACCGCTGAGATTCGTTGCTCGGCTTCAGTAAGGCAGCCCCTGAATTTGTCCATGTCTTGCCTTATCAACCCACATTCGATCGCCAGTGTGTCTATATTCCCCCCCACAGATGATTTACTGTCTGCAATGGCAGCCAGGATCATTGCGGTTGACTGCTCTCCCGGCATCTCTGGTTTAGCCCCGGGTACTGCAGAGGATCTGCAGTACCCGGGGCTGTGGCTGATCTGTGGCTGTGCATGGAGACGAGTGAGGGGAAGATGGCCCCCTACTGTCTCCATGACATTGCAGGGCGGAAGCGACGTCAAAACGTCACTTCCGCCCATAGCTCTTAAAGGGCCATTTTTTTCAAATAATTTTTTTTAAATAACAATTTTTTTTTTTTTTTTTGCTTTTTAGTATACAGTTGTATGCAAAAGTTTAGGAACCCCTGACAATTTCCACGATTGTCATTTATAAATATTTGGGTGTTTGGATCAGCAATTTAATTTTGATCTATCAAATAACTAAAGGACACAGTAATATTTCAGTAGTGAAATAAGGTTTATTGGATTAACAGAAAATGCGCAATATGCATCAAAACGAAATTAGACAGGTGCATACATTTGGGCACCCTTGTCATTTTGTTGATTTGAATACCTGTAACTACTTAGCACTGATTAATTGGAACACACAATTGGTTTGGTGAGCTTATTAAGCCTTGAACTTCATAGACAGGTGCATCCAATCATGATAAAAGGTATTTAAGGTGGCCAATTGCAAGTTGTTGTTCTCTTCGACTCTCCTCTGAAGAGTGGCAACATGGGGGCCTCAAAACAACTCTCAAATGACCTGAAAACAAAGATTGTTCTAAATTATGGTTTAGGGGAAGGCTACAAAAAGTTATCGCAGAGATATAAGCTGTCAGTGTCCACTGTGAGGAACATAGTGAGGAAATGGAAGACCACAGGCACAGTTCTTGTTAAGGCCAGAAGTGGCAGGCCACATAAAATAATGGATTGGTAAAGGCGAGGGATGGTGAGAACGGTCAAAAACAGCCCACGGACCACCTCCAAAGACCTACAACATCAACTTGCTGCAGATGGTGTCACTTTGCATTCTTCAACAATTCAGCGCACTTTGCACAGGGAGAAGCTGTATGGGAGAGTGATGCGAAAGAAGCCTTTTCTGCACGCACACCACAAACTGAGTCGCTTGAGGTATGCAAACGCACATTTGAACAAGCCAGCTTCATTTTGGAATAAGGTGCTGTGGACTGATGAAACAAAGAAGGAGTTATTTGGTCATAACAAGGGGTGTTATGCATGGAGGCAAAAGAACACAGCATTCCAAGAAAAACACTTGCTACCCTCAGTAAAATTTGGTGTAGGTTCCATCATGCTGTGGGGCTGTGTGGCCAGTGCCGGTGCTGGGAATCTGGTTAAAGTTGAGGGTCACATGGATTCCTCTCAATATCAGCAGATTCTTGAGAATAATGTTGAGGAATCAGTCACAACGTTGAAATTATGCCAGGGCTGGATATTTCAACAAGACAACGAACCAAAACACTGCTTAAAATCTACTCGGGCATTTATGCAGAGGAACAAGTATAATGTTCTGGAATGGCCATCCCAGTCCCCAGACCTGAATATCATTGAACATCTGTGGGGTGATTTGAAGCGGGCTGTCCATGCTTGGCAACCATCAAACCTAACTGAACTGGAGATGTTTTGTCAGGAGGAATGGTCCAAAATACATTCATCCAGAATCCAGACACTCATTACAGGCTATAGGAAGTGTCTAGAGGCTGTTATTTTAAAAAGAAGGATCTACTAAATATTGATGTGATTTTTCTGTTGGCTTGCCCAAATGTATGCACCTGTCTAATTTCGTTTTGATGCATATTGCGCATTTGCGCATATGTTAATCTAATAAACCTCATTTCACTACTGAAATATTACTATGTCCCTAAGTTATTTGATAGATCAAAATGAAATTGCTGATCCAAACACCCAAATATTTATAAATGACAATCATGGAAATTGTCAGGGGTTCCTAAACTTTTGCATACGACTGTAAATAAGAGATCTGAGGTCTTTTTTACCCCAGATCTCATATTTAAGAGGTCATGTCATGCTTTTTTTCTATTACGAGGGATGTTTACATTGTAACAGTGAAAAAATGAAAGGTAAAATAAATAAGACATGATGGGACTGTGACGTAATAAGGGGCATGATGGGACTGTGATGTAATAAGGGGCGGGGTTCCTGACCGGCCGGGCTGCGTGCTTGGATAAGGGTCTGGTATTGATTTGGGGAGGGGACCCCCACGCCGTTTTTTCGGCATAGGGGGTTCCCCTTAAGATCCATACCAGACTGAAGGACCCATGCCGTTTTTTTTATTTCAAATTTGGCGCGGAGTTCCCCTTCAAGATCATCTGAGCACAAGTCGCATGCCATGCGAGACGGTGATCCGACTTTGATCCAACTTCAATGATAGTCAATGGGCTGAAGTAGGATCAAAGTCAGACCAAAGTAGTACAGGGAGCATTTTCAAAGTCGGACTGACTTGTGTCGGACCAGTTAGGACGGCTCCCATAGGGAAACATTGATTTTCACACGTCATGCGACATGAGCTCCCAATGTCGGAGCGTTTGTCGCACTAGTGTGAACCCAGCATTAAAGCGGTGTTCCGCCCAAAAAAAAAAAATTAAAAGTCAGCAGCTACACATACTGCAGCTTCTGGCTTTTAACAATAGGACACTTACCTTTCCTGGAGTCCAGCGATGTCAGCACCACAGCTGATGTTTACATCAGCTGTCAGGGGCTTTCGCCGCCATTGCGGGTAAGGGTATCCGGCAGTGTAGCCTTACGGCTTCACGCCGGGAACCCTACTGCGCATGCGCGAGGCCCATCTCCTTTCTCCTACTGGCCCGGCGACAGGGAGAGGAGGGGGGAGGAGGAGGGAGCCGCGCGGTGATGTCACAGGCCGCGACCCGGACTCCCGGAAGTGGGAACAGGATACCTGTCAAAGACCCCCCTTCCCCCAAAAGGTGCCAATTGTGGCACCGGAGGGGGGAGAGGAGACAAATGAGCGGAAGTTCCACTTTTGGGTGGTTTGATGCGTTTGTTGAGCATTTTTCCATGCAGAAAAACACCTCTACTTGGTGCGTTTAGTGTGCCATTATACAATGAATGGCACCACAAGCGTGGCATGTGTTTTTCCAGTGCTCTGTAAACACTCACAAAAACGCATGATTTTGCATGCATTCACGAAACGCTCAGGTGTGAATGGGGCCTTACTGTCCCCTCTGTTAAAGGAACAATATAATATACAGACAAACTGAACTCATACTGTATGTGCATAGTACTGGGGACATTTTAAACTCGCAAATAAAAACCCATCTAGCTATATACATTGGGTATATAAAATTTATTCGACATTCATAAAAGTTACGAACAAGAAAAGAGTAAGCTACACAACCTGACGGTTACTTGAAAATATACTAAATTAATTAGCTTCTTTCTAAAGAGAGAGAGGAAAAAATAAGTGAAGCAGTGACTACATCTACCTGCGGGACTATTCAGAAGATGAGAATCAAGGAAACTGTAGATATTTGTTTAGCAAGGCAGCCAGGTGTGTGAGATAGATGCCAGCATGATCATTAGAGACATTCAGCATGTATGTGTCCCCTGAGTCGACGAGGCAAGACAGCAAATTGCTCCTCTTGGGCTGGAGTGTAATTGTAACATATATATTACAGTATGGTGGTTTTGGCATTGAGTTTTCTAGAGCACTGTGTATTAATTACAATTAAAATGTTATAAATGAATAATTTTTCATCCTTTGTTGTATCTCAGCACCATTGATTCCTGCAGCCACTTCCTGTCTACATGGACTCCAATGATGTCTGCATGGCAGTTCTCCGGGTGGTTGCCTTGATGGTGACAACAGCGGACACCTTGCTAGTACCGAGTTGGACTCCCTTTTTCCTTCAGAACTGCCTTCATTCTTCATGGAATAGATTCAACAAGGTGGTAAAACATTCCTCAAAGATTTTGATCTATATTGACATGATAACATCACGCAGTTGCTGCAGATTTGTTGGCTGCACATCCATGATGTGAATATCCCGCTCCACCACATCATAAAGGTGCTCTATTGGATTGAGATCTGGTGAGTGTGGAGGCCATTGGAGTACAGTGACCTCATTGTCATGTTCAAGAAACCAGTGGTGAGATGATTTGAGGTTTGTGACATGGTGCATTATCCTGCTGGAAGGAGCCATCAGAAAGAAGATGGGTACACTGTAGTCATAAAGGGATGGACATGGTCAGCAACAATACTCAGGAAGGCCGTGGCATTTAAACAATGCTCAATTGGTACTAAAGGGCCCAAAGTGTGCCAAGAAAATATCCCTCAAACAATTACACCACCACTACCAGCCTGAACTGTTGATACAAGGCAGGATGGAAACATGCTTTCATTTTGTTTACGCCAAGTTCTGACCCTACCATCTGAATGACGCAGCTGAAATCGAAACTCATCAGACCAGGCAATGTTTTTTCAAAATGTTGTCCAATTTTGGTGAGCCTGTGCGAATTGTAGCCTCAGTTTCCTGTTCTTAGCTGACAGGAGTGGCACCTGGTGTGATTTTCTGCTGCTGTAGCCCACCTGCTTCAAGATTCAAGGTGTTGTTCATTCAGAGATTGTATTCTGCATACTTTGGTTGTAACGAGTGGTTATTTGAGTTACTGTTGCCTTTCTATCATCTCAAACCAGTCTGCCCATTCTCCTCTGACCTCTGACATCAACAAGGCATTTTCGTCGACACAACTGGTGGTAGTCACTGGATATTTTCTCTTTTTTGGACCATTCTCTGAAAACCCTAGAGATTGTTGTGCATGAAAATTCCAGTAGATCAGCAGTTTTTGCAAAAATACTCAGATCAGCCCATTTGGCACCAACAAGCATACCATGTTCAAAATCACTTAAATCTCCTCCTTTCTACATCATTCTGATGCTCAGTTTGAACTTCAGCAAGTCATCTTCACCACGTCTAGATGCCTAAATGTATTGAGTTGCTGCCATGTAATTGGCTGATTAGCAGTTTGTGTTACCAAGCAATTGAACGGGTGTACCTGAGAAAGTGGCCAGTGAGTGTATTTTCCATGTGGCTCATCACAAATACTTGTAGTCTCCAATGGGAGAGTGTGTAACACGGTGACAACACAGGAGCGCATTTTGGGAGATAAGGACAGTGTTATCACTAGGCTTGTGCAATTCGTTTCGTAACAAATCAAAATTCGGCCGAATTTTGCATCTTTCAGACATTCGGATGCATCCGAATGTCCGAATAAGAAAAAAAAAACGAATTTCAACTAATACGAAAGAAATTATAGCGGATATAACAAATGAATTCAACGTAATTCGTTAAAGATCTAATGAAACAAAAGGTCAACTCAAAGTAAATCTTACAGTCCAATCAGCTGATTAATTTTGTGCTGGTGGTTGGATTACTGGCAAAGTGCATTCCTGAGAACTGAGTGAGAGGGGTGTTGTATTGTATTTGAGCAGAGGAGAAGAGATATTGTCATTGTGTGTGTGTTAAAAGATTCAATAAACAAACGACTTTCCAAACTACGAATCATTATCACGAATATATATACGTACATAAATATCGAATTTCAACTAATACGAACGAAACTATAGCGCATATAACGAATGAATTTGACATGATTCGAGATTCAGTATAACGAATATCGACTCTACAGAAATAACGAATTATCCTAAAACGTATTAACGTAACATAACAAATCTAACAGAACGAAATTATGTATTTTACGAATGACAACGAACCGAAACTAAACAAAATTTTCCATTGTGCACAAGTCTAGTTGTCACCCTATAACAGGTAATGCCTAAACAAAAAGGGGAATTAAAACAGAAAACCCAAACTCAACTCTGCACCCTCACTCACTAACCAGTGCTTATAAAGATGAGGATTGTAAGTAGCAAAACTTGGCTTATTTGTCCTGCAGTATACTGGCCAATTTATCGTTTAACATAATCCAAGTGAACTTATGCTGCATAACTGATATTTCTACCACTGGGGTCTTCCAAACAGTCCAGATATAGATTTTAGCCTCAAAGAACATATAAAAAAATCAATGTTTGTGTATGTTTGGAAATATTATCACTAGGGACATTTAAAAGAGCTACTTGTGCTTTTTAAGAAATAATAATCATAGTTACCGAGAATATTAAGACACACACCCTCATCCAGAAGTGCCTGACCTTAGGACAGGTCCACCATGTATGGTACAAGTAAATCCTCCTGACCACAGCCTCTAAAACACCTAGATGAGACTTAGGCCCCTTTCACACTGGGGCGGTGGGGGCGTCGGCGGTACAACAGCGCTATTTTTAGCGCTGCTGTACCGTCGTTCTTGCAGCGGTATTCGGCCGCTAGCGGTGCGGTTTTACCCCCCGCTGGCGGCCGAAAAAGGGTTAAAATCCCTCGTACAGCGCGGCTATAGCCGCGGTATTGTCGTGGTATAGCCGCGCTGTCCCATTGATTTCAATGGGCAGGAGCGGGGAAGGAGCGGTGAATACACCGCTCCTTCCCTGCTCCAAAAAAGCGGTTTGCAGGACTTTTTTCACCGCCCTGCCTGCGCACCGCTTCAGTGTGAAAGCCCTCGGGCTTTCACACTGAACAAACAGCGGAGGCTGTTTAGGGGCGGTTTTCAGGCGGTATTTTTAGCGCAATAATGCCTGCAAACCGCCCCAGTGTGAAAGGGGCCTTAGGGTACATTTTAGTCTGGCTAGAACCAGGTTCCAACAAGACATGACTTTATAATTAGCCCTTGTTAGCTGGACATTCAACATGCCTTTATGGATTCTGAAAGTCCAAGCATTCCAGTCCCCCTCTGTGAGCTCTGTCTCCAGGTCTCTTTCCCGTGTTGGTGAGTGTATTTTCCATGTGGCTCATCACAAATACTTGTAGTCTCCAATGGGAGAGTGTGTGACACGGTGACAACACGTGATCACATTTTGAGAGGCACAGTGTTGTCACTTATAACAGGTAATGCCTGAACAGCCGCCTTTATAAAAGGATGTGATTGGTGTCTTTTTTTTTAACGAGTTTAACTATATAACTATAACCAAGTTTTATTTTAATAAAAGCTGCAGATTCAAAATATTGAAAATTACCTTTGAAATTGCAACATGTTAAAGCTCATATGATTGGGTTTACGTATACTTTGTGCTCTTTGATGGTAGGAGCTGAAATTCCTGCTAGGATAAAAATATACATTAGTGTTTTCCATCACTGCACTAAGAATGCCTTTTAGGCTGGTGTCAGCAGCCAAGTGTTTCGGAGGCGGATGCATGTTCGTAATCCAACGCTCCAACGCAACTGCTTAATTATAGCCATATTCATTAATTGGTATAGAAGTTCTTCTTGTTTGTGGTAATGGCAGTCTCTAAAGCGTGTGGAACTCTATAGGGCAAAGTAGAATGCTTGCTTCCAGCACAAATTCCGTCACTTAATCTTTCCTTAATAACAGTGGAAGTCAGTGATGAGAACAGTAATTATAGGTTTTTATTTCATTCTAAGTTTGTGAATACCACTTGTGGGAGTTTATCAATATCGGGTGGAAGGGGATAGTTAGTGGGCCTTTTCATTTTTGTATATCTTATTCTCAGCTACATAGAAAAACTTGACCTGACTCTAGGATGAAAGTCTTAAGAATGGGATACATTGACTGAAAGAAACAACTGGCTTTTGTCAAATGGTCCTGCTGGAAAACCAGCATTTTATCAGCGCTTGCAGCCAATGGCCGTCATATTTAACCACTTAAGGACCGAGCCTCTTTCTGAGATTTGTTGTTTACACGTTAAAAACAGTTGGGTTTTTTTTTGCTAGAAAATTACTTAGAACCCCCCCAAACATTATGCATTTTTTTTCTAACACCCTAGAGAATAAAATGGCGGTCGTTGCAATACTTTCTGTCACACCGTATTTGCGTAGCGGTCTTACAAGCTCACTTTTTTTTTAATCAACTTTTTTTAATTAAAAAATAAGACAACAGTAAAGTTAGCCCAATTTTTTTTAATATTGAGAAAGATAATGTTATGCCGAGTAAATTGATACCCAACATGTCACGCTTCAAAATTGCACCAGCTCGTGGAATGGCAATAATCTTTTACCCTTAAAAACCTCCATAGGAGACGTTTAAAAAATTCTACAGGTTGCATGTTTTAAGCTACAGTGGAGGTCTATGATGAGAATTATTGCTCTTGCTCTATCGATCGCGGTGATACCTCACATGTGTAGTTTGAAAACCGTTTTCATATGCGGGCGCTACTCATGTATGCGTTCACTTCTGCACCCGAGCTCGGCGGGACGGGGCACGTTTAAAAAAAATGTTTTTTTTTCTTATTTATTTTACCTATTTTGTATTTTTACACTGTTCTTTTTAAAAAAAAATTGTGTCACTTTTATTCCTATTAAAAGGAATGTAAACATCCCTTGTAATAGAAAAAAAGCATGACAGGACCTCTTAAATATGAGATCTGGGGGTAAAAATTCTCATATTTACACTAAAATGCAATAAAAAAAATGGCCCTTTCAGAGCTATGGGCGGAAGTGAAGTGTTGACGTCGCTTACGCCCTGCAATGGTATGGAGACGGGTGGGGGCCATCTTCCCCTCACTCGTCTCCATACCCAGGAAGGAGAAAAGATCCAATCGCCTCCGCCGCTACTGATGGCTCCAGGAAGCTGCGGAGGGCACCGGATAACGGCGGGGGGGAGGGCCCTCTCCCGCTGCCGATAAAAGTTATCTTGCGGCGAATTCGCTGCATAGACCACTATTATCGGAAACCAGACCACCCGCTGAAGAAGAGGATACTGGGGTTATGGCAGCTAGCTGCTGCCATAACAAAGATATTCCTCTTCAAAGAGAGGACGTTTATCGGCGTGCGGGGGTCCGGAAGTGGTTAAAAAATCTGGCCCTTTCCCATTTCGTACCTAAGTGTTAGAACTGCACAATTAATCGTTAAAAAAATAGCCATCTTGATTTAACCCCCCTCCTGATCTTAATCTGGCATTTCCATGATTCATGTAACACACGCAGAGCCTTTCTTTGCTTACAGCTGTCAAAAACAAAAAAGGCAGCCACAAAATTTATCACAACATTGCTCAGCGCTGAAAGATAAAAAGAAACATTGTATCATTTGATTCTTTCAGATCAAAGGTATGAATTTCAGTCTGCAAATGAGGGCAGTTTAACAACTTAAAGACAAAGCCTTTTTCTGACTCTTGTTGCTTTCAAGTTAAAATCCGTATTTTTTTGCTAGAAAATTACTTAGCTCCTCCAAACATTAAATATATTTTTTTAGCAGAGACACTAGAGAATAAAACGGCAGCCGTTGCAATATTTTATGTCACACTGTATTTGCACAGCAATCTGTCAAAAGTAATATTTTGGGAAAAAATAGACTTCAATTAAATTAAAAAAAAACCGAAACAGTAAAGTTAGCCACATTTTTTTGTATAATGTGAAAGAAATTGTTACCCCAAGAATCATGATCTTTATTCTAAGCAAAAAAAATTGTGTTGCTCATATTATCCAGAATCGTGCAGCTCTACTGCAGTGTCCTCCATGGCCTGTCTGCAAATAGCTCTAGGTTGGCTGTGAGAGGACAGGGGGCAATGCGGGACACTATGGGGGGTTGGAGACACTATGGGGGGCTGAAGGCTCTGCATTAAGCTGGAGGGGTATGTTGGGAGGTTGGAGGCACTGTGGGGAATGAGTGGCACTGTGGTCCACTATGTAAGGTTGGAAGACACTATGGGAGTTGTGAGGCGCTGTGGAAGGTTGGGGGTTCTGCAGCTGGCTGAGGCCCTTGTAGGAGGGAGGCTGCAACCTGGTGATAGGAGCTCAATACATTCTTTTAGAACTGATAGGTCTAGCCTCTGTCCCAGAATCTATCATAAGCAGGAAAGTGGGAATAACACAGTTTGGGATAGTAGACCTGGATCATATGAGGAAATGCAGGAGATTGTGTCAGACAGAACACATTGTGGACACCTAGACCAGTGTTTCTCAACTCCAGCCCTCAAGGCGCCCCAACAGGTCATGTTTTCAGGATTTCTATTTTGCACAGGTGATTTGATCAGTTTCACTGCCTTAGTAATTACCACAACTGTTTCATCTGAGGGCAATCCTGAAAACATGACCTGTTGGGGCACCTTGAGGACTGGAGTTGAGAAACACTAACCTAGATATTAGGTGCTCTCTAAAAAACAAAATAAGAAAAAAAGTGTAGGAAAGCGTAGTGTTGCCCATTGTTTTCTGGAGTAAGACTGAAAGAGGCCTCTGGTGACCTTACTCCAATGCCATGGCACACTGCTACATTCACATACTTCTTTGCTAGGACAACTTGTCCTTCTGTGATAGACCAGAATAAGAGGCCCATTGTTCCTCCACAGCCTGGTTTTGGCTCATTTTTCTTCTCCAGGTGACTGAGCACAATAGGCTGCCTTGTGAACCATCTCTTTATGAAATGACGCACTTTGGAGGCTCTTCTGAATTCCCAGGTTCATTTACAGTGAGTCTGATGAAGTTTACAAACATGCAAATATATTTTTTTTAATTAGTCCAGTAAAGCCAGGGTAAATATATATACAATATATATATAATTTATGTTGTGAATTCAGTCTTTGTGTTTTAACTGTTTTGCTTACTTTTTTTGTTCATTTTTCGTATACATGCTCATGAAAACACACTTCTTCGAACTCTAAAAAATCATGTATGTTCTGAAAGCAGAGAACCGGTCCCATAAAATGGTGGTAGTTGCAATTTTATTATTTAGAATAATTGCACTACTGTTTATTAGATATGGAGTTTTTATAAAAAAAATAAAATAAAATGTTTTTTTAGTGCATACAAACGCAATATTATCTCCAACTGTTGTAGTGATATATAGAAAAATTAGGTTATCTCAAGTACCCAGTCTGTTAAGCCTCAAAATTGTCTGCCCAGTGAAACAGCAACAAACTATGATATACAACATTTAAAAGGTTTAAATACCTTTGCAGCTCATCAATTTAGAGCTAACCAAAAATAATGGCACTAGAATTATCTGTTTCACTCCAATGACAAGACAATAATCAGTATTTGTTGCCTTATAATTTTTTACGCATTTGTGCACACCCTACACATTTGTGTTATGTTCACATACGAGGGGGGCTTTAAAATGTTTTATTTTATTTAACTCTATTTTATTTTTTTCATTTTTTCCTTACTTAACTTTTTTGCACACCAAGTCTGAAAAGCTGATGGCAAATAAAAAAGACACAAATTGATGCAGGTATTTGTAGCGCTACCCCCGTAGGAACTGCTGAGCAGATGCCAGGACCCCTTTCCCCAGTAGTTTCCTCGTAGCCAAACACACAACTCCGATCACTCACTCCGACGGCGTGAAACATGTCAAAGGTATGGCTTGGGCGGAGACCACCTTTTACATGATGGTTTTGTGTGATGTGCGGCTCCTGGGGCTTCTTTTCCTTCCTCACTGACTTCTAAAGAACCGAGACAAGCTCTATCCTCGCCTGCACTCCCAGCGGTTTCCAGTATATAAGGATCTACTGGAGGCTGAAGTGGCACCCTTTGTATGGGGTCAAAATGTCCCCTTTAAACACACCGACTCTAGCATGGGGGGGGGGCAGCAGCAGCACACAGTCTCTAGGATCTCTCTCATCAGTCTGTACTCACAAATGTCCTTGGAAAATTGGTTGCCTCATTTCAATAACCTCCAAACCCCCCCCCCCCCCATGGTACCAGACTAGATCCTCAGACAACAACCCCTCAACAAACTAGACCTCCAGTTAGCTCCACTGAGGCCTTGATAGCCCACAGGCACACGGCAGAATAGCCCAGGGGGCCAACAGCCCCCCTAGGCTGTGATCTACTCCTAAAAGAAAAAAGAACAGGCTGATGTCAGTCTCAGAGTATTTATACCGACTCCCAGTCACCACCTGGGCACCTCTCCCCAGGGATTGGTCTAATAACTATTCCTCTGCTAAATAGACTCTTCCTGCCCACTAACTTCCAGAACATTTCAGGACAACCAGGGGTAAGCAGTTAAAAACTAAATTTGCCTAACAATGAAATACAGCTCCAATAAATACAGTGAGCCAGAACAAAATTGACCTAATCATAGCACCTACCTAGGAGGATGCAACATATTATTAAAACTTTATTGAATGTATCTTTTAAATGCAAGTACCTGAATTAGACTGTGTAGTAGCCTCTTGCGGTCCTTGTACCGTAGCAGTTAGACCAGGAGAGGTGTGAATCTTTTGTACTAACAATGGACATGCTGATAAGAGAAGACAACAGTGTGACAGAGATGAGCTCATTGGTCTGCTGCTTCCAACTGCTATCCAACTAGCTCCAGGTCTCCCCGCTGGCTCTGCAGTTTGTCACACAGGGTTATAGAGAGCGAGGCAAAGAACCAGTATTCCTGTGCACTCGGCCTGTTTCTGTACCATAAGTCATGACCTGGAAGTAATGCCTGACTCTGCTTCTGGGTAATGCAGAGGTGGTGCAGGTGTGAAGAGGGAGCTAGTTTTCTGTGTCTCTACCGCCCTGCAATGAAAAGTATATTAGGCAAGCGTTTCTCAAGCATTTTCAGTCACAGATACAAATAAAAGTATGCAAAATCACAAGGCATCCCAGAACTGTGTTTACTGAGCTGAAGGACACCTATGTCTACACTGGATGATGATGATGTCACCCTCGCCTTGGCGCCTTATGGGGGAGTCCCCCTTTTTTGCATCATTTTCCTCCTTCACATAAAAAAGACACAGCAAAAAATAAAAAAATACATTTGCAAAGGTTTGTCACCTTTCTCCTACTCTAAAATTAAAAAGAATAGTGTGGGCTATACTTAAGCAGGCCATACACGGTCGAATTTCGAACGAATTTTCTTTTCAAAATAAGAAATTTCGTTTTTTTTGTGATCCGATGATGCCACCATTGATTTTCGAAATTCGGCCGACCAAGCCTTCAATTTCACCTCATGTTGCTACAGAAAAGAATTTTCTTGGCTGGGAATCTTCTTTTCTCTCCGTAAATTTTCTTTTCTTATTACATTTCTCGCACGATTCTCCCATCATTGATTAGAAAATCGTTCGTTTTTCGGAAAATTTCCAACATGTCCGATTCCTCAAATTCGATTGCCGCACGAAAATCGGCCGTTGTTGCAGCCCACTAATGATGCGAAATTCATACGAAAATTCTTTCATACGATTTTCGAAAGAAAATTCTTACGAAATTCGAACCGTGTATGGCCGGCATTAGTGTTACTAAACCCACAACAGTAACATCAGTCTGTATATGCAGTATTATTATTATCATCATATAGGATTTATATAGCGCCAGCAGTTTCTGCAGTACTTTAAAACATGCTTGATATATATTCTCACTGTGGAACCTCAGGGGTTAATCCTCCACATTGTGTAAAAAGGCTGTCTTCTCTGATCTTCCCCTTCTTTTACTGTCCCCAATCCATCTGCTGATAGTACAAAGCCTTGGAAGCACTCTGTATATGCTTAGTTTGGTGTGTATTGCTAGAGAGTTTTTTTTTTGGGGGGGGGGGGGGGGTGGAGGAGAATGTGCATGTGATCAGCACAGGGCCAATCAGCACTGTCCAGACAGAGGGTCAGGGGTCATGCAGCCTCATAGGACAGTCAGAGAAGGATGAAAAATCCTCCTACAAGTTTTAACCAGTGCTCGGCTAGACACTGATAGAAGTCACAAGACTGCTACAAACTGCTGATGAGAAAAATAGGATTTTTTAAAAACAGCTTACCCGTAAAATCCCTTTCTTGGGAATACATCACAGGACACAGAGCCTTTGATAATTACTTAGTGGGTTAGATAGTCACCATCAAGTGATTTGACACTGGCAACCCTAATTTCAAGGCGAGCTCCTCCCCTATATAACCCCTCCCATATGGAGAGTACCTCAGTTTTGTAGCAAAGCAATAAGTATCCCCACGTATTATCCAGAAGAGGGGCGGGAGCTCTGTGTCCCATGATGTATTCCCAAGAAAAGGATTTTACAGGTAAGCCGTTTTTAAAAAATGGATTTTTAATACAGCTTACCTGTAAAATCCTTTTCTTGAAGTACATCACGGGACACAGAGCACCATAATAATGACTAATTGGGTTATACGCTACCTTTAGGTGATTGGACACTGGCAACCAATAGAAACACAGTTCCTCCCATATAACCCCTCCTATACAGGAAATACCTCAGTTTTGTAGCAAGCAATGACGATCCCAGAAAAGAGGGGAGGGACCGCTGTGTCCCGTGATGTACTTCAAGAAAAGTATTTTACAGGTAAGCTGTATTAAAAATCCATTTTTCTTTATTGTACATCACGGGACACAGAGCACCATAATAATGACTAATTGGGATGTCCTAAAGCAATGCACCTGAGGGGGGGGACACAATATCCCTAAGCCCAAACGGGCCTGAGACTCTAAAGCTGCCTGCAACACGCTGTGGCCTAAAACAGTCTCTTTTTGACATCTAACATCCACCTGGTAAAACCTGGTGAACGTATGAACTGAAGACCAAGCGGCCGCTTTGCAAACCTGAGCCATAGACACCTGTTGGTGTACTGCCCAGGATGCACTAACCCCTCTAGTGGAGTGTGCTTTTAAATCCCAAGGTGGAACCTTGCCCCTTAATCCATACGCCTGGATAATAGTCTGGCGAATCCACCTAGATATAGTTGAACTTGTTGCCGGCTGTCCTTTTCTAGGACCTTCCGGCAGGACAAAAAGGCAGTCAGTCTTCCGAAAAGAAGCCGACATGTTTAAGTAAACTTTGATCACCCTCACCACATCAAGCGAGTGAAGCGACCTTTCCTCCCAAGTTTTAGGGTTTGGAAAAAAGGAAGGTAGAATGATATCCTGATTCAAATTAAATTTGGAAACTACCTTTGGTAAAAAAATCCGGACGAGGGCGCATGACCACTCTGTCCTGATGAAGAATCAAAAAAGGTTCTTTGCAAGAAAGGGCGGCCAATTCTGACACCCTTCTAGCCGACGTTATAACCACAAAAAAAAACAATTTCCTGGCTAATAGGACAAACGGAATATGTCCAATAGGTTCAAACGGTTGACTCTGTAAAGCTGACAGCACCAAATTTAGGTCCCAGGGACATAAAGGCGGCTTAACCCGAGGCCTCAGGTGCGTTACTCCCTTGACAAAGGTTCGTACCAAAGAATGGGATGCAATTGGTCTTTGGAAAAATACCGATAAGGCCGAAATCTGTCCTTTAATTGTCCCTAAAGCCAGCTTCAAGTCTACTCCTGCTTGAAGAAAGGCCAGAACTCTTCCAATCGTATACCTACAAGGGTTCCACTTCCTTTCCTCACACCAAGAAATGTATGACTTCCAGACTCTATAATAGATAGCTCTAGAAACTGACTTTCTAGCGTTTATCAGAGTAGACAAGACTGAACCCATAATACCACAGTCTTTCAATATTCTGGTCTCAATAGCCATGCCATCAAATTCAGCAACCGTAAAGAAGGATGGAATATGGGTCCTTGAGACAACAGGTCTGGACGGCACGGAAGGACCAATGGGTCCCCCACTGCCAACTTCACAATATCCGAGTACCAGGATCTCCGAGGCCAAGCTGGGGCCACTAGGATCACTGGCTTTCGTTCCTCCTGTTTTCTGCGTAGTAAGTGCGGCAGAATTTGGAGACGGAGGGAAGGCATATATCAGAGAATACTGATCCCAAGGAACTACTAATGCGTCTATCCCGACAGCAAGCGGATCCTTGGTCCTGGATACAAACCTGTCCAGCTTGGCATTGAATCTGGATGCCAGCAGATCCACATCTGGGGTCCCCCAGTGTTGGCAGATCTGTAGAAAAACCTTGGGATGCAGGGACCCTTCCTCTGGCAACAATTTATGGCGACTTAGGAAGTCTGCCTGCCAATTGTCCACCCCCGGTATAAACACTGCTGAAAGAAACGGCACATGCTTTTCTGCCCAAGTCAATATGTAATTTACTTCTCTTTGGGCTGCCCGACTCCTGGTACCTCCCTCGTGGTTGATATATGCCACAACTGTGGAGTTGTCGGACTGGACTCGGACAGGGAGACCCCGTAACCTGGACGTCCAGAAGCGCAGAGCCAGACGAGCTGCCCGAATCTCCAATAGATTGATGGGCAAGGACCTTTCTGCCTGGGACCATATTCCCTGGACAGACGCCTCCTCCAGGACTGCTCCCCAGCCGAGATGACTGGCGTCTGTAGTTACCACTCTCCAAGCTGTTGGTGGAAAAGATTTTCCTTTTCTCAAATTGCTGGTTTTTAACCACCAAGAGAGGTTCCATTGTACCTGTGGGGACAGAACCATAGGATGATCTAAGGTTCTCGCAGACCTGTCCCAGGCTTCCAGAATACTGTTCTGGAACACCCTGGAGTGGAACTGTACATATGGAATTGCTTGAAGGATGACACCATTTTGCCCAGCAACCTCATGCACAGCCGAATAGAAGGTCTTGGTTCTTTTTTCACCTTCTGGACGAGTTCCACTATGGAAATGACCTTCAAGGGGGGTAAAAACACCCTTTCTTAGGCAGTGTTTAAGACCAGACCCAGATACACCAAGGCTTGGGTCGGACAAAGGGCCGACTTGTGTACATTTAGAATCCAACCTAGGCGTTGTAAAACCCACACTGTTCTTGACACGTTTTGGATCAGGATGGGGCAAGAGCAATCCCTCAGGAGCAGATCGTCCATTCCAGACTCACGTGCCTAAGTTTCGCTCTGTGCTGTCCCAGCACACGCCAGGAGCTCCAGCTTCTTATAAAGCCTAACCTGGCAGTGGACTGAATGCATGCGCGCTCCCGCGCAACCAGCGGCATGCACGGCGCATCTTCTGTGCCCAGATGCACGCCGCGCACGCCACGCATCTGTGACGCGCACAGCAGCGGCGCACGCGCACACCGGTGGCGCGCACAACGGCGGCGCACACGCGGCACATCTGTAACTTCCAGACACACGCATAAGGTTTTCAGTGGAACAGAGGGAATATGTGTTTAAGAAAATTCCCAAAGGGAGTACACACCGTCGCAAGCAGCAGGGCCTGTTTTACCAGGCCCAATCTTCCCCCATCACGGCAGGTAGCGCCTCAGAGGACCTTCAAGGATCGGGTCCCCCATTTTTTTGGGGTCCACACCCTTGGACCTGTAAGGTACCCTTCTGGTTTACCTTGGGCAAGTTATGACCAGGAATACCAGCTTTAACAAGGGTCCAGCACCATATAGGACACATTACAAGCAAAACCTTGCTGTTGAACCGAGGCTCTGGTACCATCCACTTTAGCTTTCTTATGCCATTCGAATGGATCCGATTATAACATCCTCACTGGGACATTTATTTGAAGAATTTTGAAGAGCTTCAACAGCCATGACCATCACCTTCAAGACACTGGCGAAAAAACTGAGGTATTTCCTGTATAGGAGGGGTTATATGGGAGGAACCGTATTTCTATTGGTTGCCAGCGTCCAATCACCTAAAGGTAGCGTATAACCCAATTAGTCATTATTATGGTTCTCTGTGTCCCGTGATGTATGATAAAGAAAATCCTATTTTCTTGTTCATACATCACGGGACACAGAGCCTTTGATAATTACTTAGTGGGATGTCCCAGAGCAATGCCCAAATTTGAGGGGAGGGAGACACAACACAGACCGCCGACGAACAAGAGGACTTATACCGCTGCCTGCAGCCCACTGCGCCCAAAGGTTGCAGCCATGCAGATCTGAGCCATGGAGGCCTGGTGCTGCACTGCCCATGAAGCACTAACTGCCCTAGTCGAGTGTGATTTAACCTAAAAAGGAGAAATTGTCTTCTTTACACAATAAGCCTCAACAATAACCTGTCAATTCCATCTAGAGATAGTGGATTTTGATGCTGCCTGGCCATTTTTGGGCCTTCTGGCAAAATAAATAGACAAACAGTCTTTCGTATCTGAATCGTTGCCTGCAGATAGATTTTGACTGCTCTTACAATATCTTCTCCTCCACAGACTGCGGATCTGGAAAAAAGGACGGTAGGACCACATCTTGATTCAGATAGAATCTTGAGACCACTTTAGGCAGAAAAGTCGGGTGAGGATGCAACACCACCCAGTGTTTGTGAATAATCAAATATGGCTCTTTACAAAAAAGAGCTGCTAATTCTGATACCCTCCTAGCTGAGGATATGGCTACCAGAAAAAACTATTTCTTTGTTTAAAGAACTAAAGAAGCATGGTGCAATGGTTCAATAGGTTGTTTCTGTAAAACAGACAAAACCAAATTTAAATCCCATGGGCACATGGGAGGCTTAACTGGCAGATTCAAGCGCAGTGCCCCCTGAACAAAGGCCCGGATTAGGGAATGAGAGGCAAGAGGCCTCCGACAAGGCCGAGATCTGGCCCTTGATAATGCTCAAGGCCAGCTTCATTTCTATGCCTAATTGCAGAAAAGCAAGAATCCTGCTAATGGCATACTTTCTAGGATGCCACCCCCTGGATTCACACCAGGAAACATATGGCTTTCAGATTCTGTAGTAGATGAGCCTGGAAGCCGGCTTCCTAGCATTAACCAGAGTGGATAGGACTGGCCCCGAGAGCCCACGGCTCTTCAGAATGTGGGTCTCAACAGCTAAACCATCAAATTCAGACTTCGTAAGGTAGGATGGAATATTGGACCCTGTGAGAGTAGATCTGGGCGCAGCGGAAGAACACAAGGTCTTCCTTCTGCCAACCTTACGATCTCCGCATACCAAGATCGTCTGGACCAAGTCGGGGCCACCAGAATTACCGGCTTTCCTTCCCTTTTGACCCTCTGAAGGAATCGCGGGGGAAGCGGAACTGGAGAGAATGCATAGATCGTAGAGTACTGATGCTATGGAATCGTTAAGGCATCTGACACTTGTGCTAGTGGATCCTTTGCTCTTGACACAAAGCTGTCCAGTTTTTTGTTGAACCTGGAAGCCAACAGGTCCACATCCGGGGTACCCCATTTCCGACATATGGCCTGAAATATGTTGGGGTGTAGAGACCATTCTCCTGGACACAACTGCTGGCGGAAGTCCACCTGCCAATTTTCTACCCCTGGAAAAAAGACTGCAGACAGGCAAGGAACATGCCTTTCTGCCCAAGAAAAAATGTGATACACCTTTTTTTTGGCATCCAGCCTCCTGGTGCCCCCTTGGTGATTGATATAGGCCACTGCCATAGCATTGTCGGACTGTATCCGGACAGGGCAACCTTGCAACCTGTAAGTCCATACCCTGAGGTTTAGACGAATTGCCGAATCTCCAGAATGTTTATGGGCAAGAGCCCTTCGGCTCTGGACCATCTTCCCTGAGTGAAAGCTTCTTCCAGAACTGCTCCCCAGTTATTAGGCTTGCATCCGTGGTTACGACTTTCCAAGTAACTGAGACAAAGGATTTTCCTTTCAGTAGATTCTCGGTCAGCAACCACCAATTAAGGCTCTGGTGTATCCATGGTGATAGGCACATTGGAAGATCCAAGGCTTGAACACTTTTGTTCCAGGCCGAGAGAATGCTCCTCTGTAAAGGCCTTGAGTGAAACTGGGCGTAAGAGACAGCCTCGAATGAGGCCACCATTTTCCGTACTAGTCTCATGCATAGTTGAATGGAAGGATTTTTCCTTGCTATGACTACCTGGACCAAATCCTTTATGGCTTTGGCTTTTGACCTGGGTAAAAATACTCTGTTTTGGATTGTGTCTATGACCATGCCCAAATACTCCAGCCTTTTTAGGGGCTGTAAGGAGGATTTTTCTAGATTGAGGACCCGGCCTAGGTACTCTAAGTACTCCACTGCGCTGAGCACATTGCGGTCTAATTGTGCTACGGACTGTTCTACGAGTAACAAATCGTCCAGATAGGTTGTTACTGCTATGCCCTGAACCCTTAGTTTTGCCAAGGGTGGGGCTAGAATTTTTGTGAACACTCGAGGTGCAGTAGCAAGAGCGAAAGGTAAGGCCACGAATTGGAAGTGGCGTTGATCCACCACAAACCTTAGAAACCTTTGGTGAGTGGGGAAATATTGGCACATGTAAATATGCATCTTTGATGTCTATTGATGCCAGGAATTCTCCTCCCCTGAAGGGTGGAGATCTATAACAGGTCAGACATCCCCGTTCGGTTTTGGAATCGCAAAGAGGTTTGAGTAGAACCCCGAGCCTTGCTCTTCTATAATTACCCCTTGGGATAACAGACGTTCTAAGGCCAAAAACAAGGGCCTCCTCTTTTCTGGATCTTTGGAGACTCTTGACCTTAGGAAACGAGATGGCGGAAGCTCCTGGAACTCCAGCTTGTAGCCCAGGGACACCATGGAGGTTACCCATTTGACCTGAATCTCTTCCTGCAAGGCGCCTGCAAACTGCAGCAGCCTTCCCCCACTCGACTGAGCGGGGGCGCCTCTTCATAGGGAGGCTTTGGGGTTCTGCTTAACAGATCTTGGACCCCAACACTTCTTTTGCCCTTGGGCTTGGCCTTGGACCTTTCCCTTAGTATTGGACTGGGGAGGCCGTCACCACTGCCTGGAGGTCGAGGCTCCAGGGGCTGAGGAAAGAGAACGTCTAAATGAGGGATGTTTATTCTTCTTCTTAACAGGTAACAATGTGGTCTTGCCCCCGGTAATCTTCTGGATATATTTGTCCAGATTATCCCCAAACAGGCATTCCCCATAAAGCGGGAATCCAGTCAAATATCTTTTGCATGAAGCCTCAGCTGCCCAATGCTTAAGCGAAAGGGACCTGCGCATGTGTACCAGCAGGAGAGTGAGGCGGGATGCTTACTAAACAGAATCCATAATGGCATCAACCGCAAAACACTAGGCTTTAGGAAGGTCTGCATAAACCTCGACCTCCTCAGTGGAAAGAAGTTTAAGCACCTGCTTCATTTGTTCCTTGAGGAACTGGCATATGCCAATTGCTGCGACCACAGGTTGGACCATGGCGCCAGCCACAGAAAAAGAGGCTTTAACCACCTCAATACAGTGCACTTACACCCCCTTCCTGCCCAGACCAATTTTCAGCTTTCAGCGCTCTCACACTTTGAATGACAATTACTCAGTCGTGCAACACTGTACCCATATGAAATTTGCGTCCTTTTTTTCACATAAATAGAGCTTTCTTTTGGTGGTATTTAATCACTAGTGGGTTTTTTATTTTTTGTGCTATAAATAAAAAAGACCGTAAATTTTGTGAAAAAAATGCCTTTTTCTTTGTTTCTGTCATAAAATTTTGCAAATTAGTAATTTTTCTTCATAAATTTTGGCCAAAATTTATACTGCTACATATCTTTGGTAAAAATAACCCAAATTAGTGTAAATTATTTGATCTTTGTGAAAGTTATAGAGTCTACAAACTATGGTGCCAATCACTGAAAATTTATCACATCTGATCACACAGATGTACTGATGGTCTATCTCATTTCTTGGTACACTAACAAGTCAGAAAAGTACAAATACCCCCTAAATGACCCATTTTTAGAAAGTAGACATTCCAAGGTATTAAGTAAGTAGCATGGTGAATTTTTTTAAGTTGTAATTTTTTCCCACAATTCTTTGCAAAATGAAGATTTTTTTTTTTTTTTAATTTTTTTACAAAATTGTCATATTAACAGGTTATTTCTCTCTCAGAGCATATGCATACAACAAATTACACCCCAAAATACATTCTGCTACTCTTCCTGAGTATGGCGATACCACATGTGTGAGACTTTTACACAGCCTGGCCACATACAAAGGCCGAACATTGAAGTAGCATCTTCATGCGTTCTACGAGCCTAAATGACACATCTCATTTCTCAACCACCATTTACACTTTTGAAGGCCCTGGAGCACCAGGACAATAGAATTGCCCCCAAACTGACCCCATTATGGAAAGCAAACACCCCAACGTATAATCTATGAGGCAAAATGAGTCTTTTGAATGGTTCATTTTTTTCCAGAAGTTTTTGGAAAATGTGGAAAAAAATGAAAACGCATTTTTTTTTACACAAAGTTGTCCATTTATCAGATATTTCCAACACATAGCATGTACGTAGCAAAGATGACACCCCAAAATACATTCTGCTACTCCTCCTGAGTATGGCGATACCACATGTGTGAGACTTTTACACAGCCTGGCCACATACAAAGGCCCAACATTGAAGTAGCATCTCCATGCGTTCTACGAGCATAAATGACACATCTCATTTCTCAACCACCATTTACACTTTTGAAGGCCCTGGAGCACCAGGACAATAGAATTGCCCCCAAACTGACCCCATTTTGGAAAGCAAACACCCCAACGTATAATCTATGAGGCATAATGAGTCTTTTGAACGGTTCATTTTTTTTCCAGAAGTTTTTGGAAATTGTGGAAAAAAATGAAAACGCATTTTTTTTTACACAAAGTTGTCCATTTATCAGATATTTCCAACACATAGCATGTACGTAGCAAAGATGACACCCCAAAATACATTCTGCTACTCCTCCTGAGTATGGCGATACCACATGTGTGAGACTTTTACACAGCCTGGCCACATACAAAGGCCCAACATTGAAGTAGCATCTCCATGCGTTCTACGAGCATAAATGACACATCTCAGTTCTCAACCACCTATTACACTTTTGAAGGCCCTGGAGCACCAGGACAATGGAATTGCCCCCAAAATGACCCCATTTTGGAAAGCAAACAACCCAACGTATAATCTATGAGGCATAATGAGTCTTTTGAACGGTTCATTTTTTTGCAGAAGTTTTTGGAAAATGTGGAAAAAAATGAAAACGCATTTTTTTTTACACAAAGTTGTCTATTTATCAGATATTTCCAACACATAGCATGTACGTAGCAAAGATGACACCCCAAAATACATTCTACTACTCCTCCTGAGTATAGCGATACCACATGTGTGAGACTTTTACACAGCGTGGCCACATACAAAGGCCCAACATTGGAGTAGCACCATCAGGCGATCTACGAGCATAAATGACACATCTCATTTCTCAACCACCATTTACACTTTTGAAGGCCCTGGAGCACCAGGACAATAGAATTGCCCCCAAACTGACCCCATTTTGGAAAGCAAACACCCCAACGTATAATCTATGAGGCATAATGAGTCTTTTGAACGGTTCATTTTTTTCCAGAAGTTTTTGGAAATTGTGGAAAAAAATGAAAACGCATTTTTTTTTACACAAAGTTGTCCATTTATCAGATATTTCCAACACATAGCATGTACGTAGCAAAGATGACACCCCAAAATACATTCTGCTACTCCTCCTGAGTATGGCGATACCACATGTGTGAGACTTTTACACAGCCTGGCCACATACAAAGGCCCAACATTGAAGTAGCATCTCCATGCGTTCTACGAGCATAAATGACACATCTCAGTTCTCAACCACCTATTACACTTTTGAAGGCCCTGGAGCACCAGGACAATGGAATTGCCCCCAAAATGACCCCATTTTGGAAAGCAAACACCCCAACGTATAATCTATGAGGCATAATGAGTCTTTTGAACGGTTCATTTTTTTGCAGAAGTTTTTGGAAAATGTGGAAAAAAATGAAAACGCATTTTTTTTTACACAAAGTTGTCTATTTATCAGATATTTCCAACACATAGCATGTACGTAGCAAAGATGACACCCCAAAATACATTCTGCTACTCCTCCTGAGTATAGCGATACCACATGTGTGAGACTTTTACACAGCGTGGCCACATACAAAGGCCCAACATTGGAGTAGCACCATCAGGCGATCTACGAGCATAAATGACACATCTCATTTCTCAACCACCTATTGCATTTTTGAAGGCCCTGGAGCACCAGGACAATGGAATTGCCCCCAAAATGACCCCATTTTGGAAAGCAAACACCCCAACGTATAATCTATGAGGCATAGTGAGTCTTTTGAATGGTTCATTTTTTTCCAAAAGTTTTTGGAAAATGTGGAAAAAAATGAAAACGCATTTTTTTTTACACAAAGTTGTCCATTTATCAGATATTTCCAACACATAGCATGTACGTAGCAAAGATGACACCCCAAAATACATTCTGCTACTCCTCCTGAGTATGGCGATACCACATGTGTGAGACTTTTACACAGCCTGGCCACATACAAAGGCCCAACATTGAAGTAGCATCTCCATGCGTTCTACGAGCATAAATGACACATCTCAGTTCTCAACCACCTATTACAATTTTGAAGGCCCTGGAGCACCAGGACAATGGAATTGCCCCCAAAATGACCCCATTTTGGAAAGCAAACAACCCAACGTATAATCTATGAGGCATAATGAGTCTTTTGAACGGTTCATTTTTTTCCAGAAGTTTTTGGAAAATGTGGAAAAAAATGAAAACGCATTTTTTTTTACACAAAGTTGTCTATTTATCAGATATTTCCAACACATAGCATGTACGTAGCAAAGATGACACCCCAAAATACATTCTGCTACTCCTCCTGAGTATAGCGATACCACATGTGTGAGACTTTTACACAGCGTGGCCACATACAAAGGCCCAACATTGGAGTAGCACCATCAGGCGATCTACGAGCATAAATGACACATCTCATTTCTCAACCACCTATTACACTTTTGAAGGCCCTGGAGCACCAGGACAATGGAATTGCCCCCAAAATGACCCCATTTTGGAAAGCAAACACCCCAACGTATAATCTATGAGGCATAATGAGTCTTTTGAATGGTTCATTTTTTTCCAGAAGTTTTTGGAAAATGTGGAAAAAAATGAAAACGCATTTTTTTTTACACAAAGTTGTCTATTTATCAGATATTTCCAACACATAGCATGTACGTAGCAAAGATGACACCCCAAAATACATTCTGCTACTCCTCCTGAGTATAGCGATACCACATGTGTGAGACTTTTACACAGCGTGGCCACATACAAAGGCCCAACATTGGAGTAGCACCATCAGGCGATCTACGAGCATAAATGACACATCTCAGTTCTCAACCACCTATTACACTTTTGAAGGCCCTGGAGCACCAGGACAATGGAATTGTCCCCAAAATGACCCCATTTTGGAAAGCAAACACCCCAACGTATAATCTATGAGGCATAATGAGTCTTTTGAATGGTTCATTTTTTTCCAGAAGTTTTTGGAAAATGTGGAAAAAAATGAAAACGCATTTTTTTTTACACAAAGTTGTCTATTTATCAGATATTTCCAACACATAGCATTTTTTTTTACACAAAGTTGTCTATTTATCAGATATTTCCAACACATAGCATGTACGTAGCAAAGATGACACCCCAAAATACATTCTGCTACTCCTCCTGAGTATAGCGATACCACATGTGTGAGACTTTTACACAGCGTGGCCACATACAAAGGCCCAACATTGAAGTAGCACCATCAGGCGATCTACGAGCATAAATGACACATCTCATTTCTCAACCACCTATTGCATTTTTGAAGGCCCTGGAGCACCAGGAAAATGGAATTGCCCCCAAAATGACCCCATTTTGGAAAGCAAACACCCCAACGTATAATCTATGAGGCATAATGAGTCTTTTGAACAGTTCATTTTTTTCCAAAAGTTTTTGGAAAATGTGGAAAAAAATGAAAACGCATTTTTTTTTTACACAAAGTTGTCCATTTATCAGATATTTGCAACACATAGCATGTACGTAGCAAAGATGACACCCCAAAATACATTCTGCTACTCCTCCTGAGTATAGCGATACCACATGTGTGAGACTTTTACACAGCGTGGCCACATACAAAGGCCCAACATTGAAGTAGCACCATCAGGCGATCTACGAGCATAAATGACACATCTCATTTCTCAACCACCTATTGCATTTTTGAAGGCCCTGGAGCACCAGGACAATGGAATTGCCCCCAAAATGACCCCATTTTGGAAAGCAAACACCCCAACGTATAATCTATGAGGCATAATGAGTCTTTTGAACGGTTCATTTTTTTCCAAAAGTTTTTGGAAAATGTGGAAAAAAATGAAAACGCATTTTTTTTTTACACAAAGTTGTCCATTTATCAGATATTTCCAACACATAGCATGTACGTAGCAAAGATGACACCCCAAAATACATTTGGCTACTCCTCCTGAGTATGGCGATACCACATGTGTGAGACTTTTACACAGCCTGGCCACATACAGAGGCCCAACATCAAAGTAGCACCATCAGGCATTCTAGGAGCATAAATGACATATATACAGTGGCTTGCGAAAGTATTCGGCCCCCTTGAACTTTTCAACCTTTTGCCACATTTCAGGCTTCAAACATAAAGATATAAAAAAAATTTTTTGTGAAGAATCACCAACAAGTGGGACACAATTGTGAAGTGGAACGAAATCTTTTGGATTTTTGAAACTTTTTTAACTAATAAAAAAATGAAAAGTGGGGCGTGCAAAATTATTCCGCCCCCGTGCGTTAATACTTTGTAGAGCCACCTTTTGCTGCGATTACAGCTGCAAGTCGCTTGGGGTATGTCTCTATCAGTTTTGCACATCGAGAGACTGAAATTCTTGCCCATTCTTCCTTGCAAAACAGCTCGAGCTCAGTGAGGTTGGATGGAGAGCGTTTGTGAACAGCAGTTTTCAGCTCTTTCCACAGATTCTCGATTGGATTCAGGTCTGGACTTTTACTTGGCCATTCTAACATCTGGATACGTTTATTTGTGAACCATTCCTTTGTAGATTTTACTGTATGTTTGGGATCATTGTCTTGTTGGAAGATAAATCTCCGTCCCAGTTTCAGGTCTTTTGCAGACTCCAACAGGTTTTCATCCAGAATGGTCCTGTATTTGGCTGCATCCATCTTCCCCTCAATTTTAACCATCTTCCCTGTCCCTGCTGAAGAAAAGCAGGCCCAAACCATGATGCTGCCACCACCATGTTTGACAGTGGGGATGGTGTGTTGAGTGTGATGAGCTGTGTTGCTTTTACGCCAAACATATCGCTTTGCATTGTGGCCAAAAAGTTCGATTTTGGTTTCATCGGACCAGAGCACCTTCTTCCACATGTTTGGTGTGTCTCCCAGGTGGCTTGTGGCAAACTTTAGACGAGACTTTTTATGGATATCTTTGAGAAATGGCTTTCTTCTTGCCACTCTTCCATAAAGGCCAGATTTGTGCAGTGTACGACTGATTGTTGTCCTATGGACAGACTCTCCCACCTCAGCTGTAGTTCTCTGTAGTTCATCCAGAGTGATCATGGGCCTCTTGGCTGCATCTCTGATCAGTCTTCTCCTTGTCTGAGCTGAAAGTTTAGAGGAACAGCCAGGTCTTGGTAGATTTGCAGTGGTCTGATACTCCTTCCATTTAAAAATGATCGCTTGCACAGTGCTCCTTGGGATGTTTAAAGCTTGGGAAATCTTTTTGTATCCAAATCTGGCTTTAAACTTCTCCACAACAGTATTACGGACCTGCCTGGTGTGTTCCTTGGTCTTCATGATGCTCTCTGTGCTTTCAACAGAACCCTGAGACTATCAAAGAGCAGGTGCATTTATACAGAGACTTGATTACACACAGGTGGATTCTATTTATCACCATCAGTCATTTAGGACAACATTGGATCATTCAGAGATCCTCGCTGAACTTCTGGAGTGAGTTTGCTGCACTGAAAGTAAAGGGGCCGAATAATTTTGCACGCACCACTTTTCAGTTTTTTAATTGCTAAAAAAGTTTAAAATATCCAATAGATTTCGTTCTACTTCACAATTGTGTCCCACTTGTTGGTGATTCTTCACAAAAAAATTAAAAGGTTATATCTTTATGTTTGAAGCCTGAAATGGGGCAAAGGGTTGAAAAGTTCAAGGGGGCCGAATACTTTCGCAAGCCACTGTAATTTCCTGGCAACCTATCATTTTTGAAAACCCTTCATATTTCTAACACATAGCATGCACATACCAATAATTACAATCCAAAATAAATTCTATTGCAGAAAGGGTAAAAAAAAAAGCATTACCTGTGCTTTTAGTAGTATCCATAGAGGAGAGCACTGGTCCAGGCAGCAGGCAGGGAGGTGCTTAGCGACAGCAATATTAACTATCCAGGCAGCAGGCAGGAATATTGTCTATAGTCGGCACAGCACAGTCCATAGAAATTGTCCAGGCAGAGACAGCCAGCACAGCCATAATATTGGTCCTGGTACACTGTTAACTGCAGACACTCATTATTGTACCGCGACAGGCATGGGCATGGTGGCAGTAAGTCAGCAGCAGGCTGAGGGCCACAATCAGGTAAGACCTGTGCACAGGGGCACAGGGGTAGAGGCTTCGACCCACCCAAATCTCTATGAAGCCTCCGGACTCCAGACCCTAATTTCGAAACCCGGAGAAAACAAAAATAATTGTTTTCTCCAACCGGAAAAACAATTCTGGAGCCCCTCACATATGTGAGACCCCTGTGTACTACAGTAGCAGGGCAACAGATCAGTCCAAGCGGTAGGCAAAAGCATAGTCCATAAAACAGGCCAGGGTCGGTTCACATGTAAGCAGTCCAAGCGGTAGGCAGTAGAGTAGTTGATAAAACAGGCCAGGGTCAGTTCACGTGGAGGCAGTCCAAACGGTAGGCAGAGGCATAGTCACAAAACAGGCCAGGGTCAGTTCACATGAAAGCAGTCCAAACGGTAGGCAGAGGCATAGTCAAAAAACAGGCCAGGGTCAGTTCACATGGAAGGCAGTGGCATGGTTATTTGGGAAACAATGGAAAATGGTCAGCACAGATGGTGAAAATGGGGAAATGGTTAAAAATATGGGCTAATATTTTATGGATGTGTGATAAATTTGGAAGCATTCACCAATGCAAAGGCCAAGTTGGGAGGGACACTGGGGACAATGGTAGCTGGTATCTCTTCTAAATCCTCTTTTGGTGCACACGCGACATTTTTTTTGCCGTCTTTGGCCTGCTTCAGATGGTGGAATGCTGAAGAGGAAGTGGCGCTCATGGAGTCGGCAAACAGCCTCAGAGCGAAGGTCTTCTTGGGGGGGTCTTTGGTGATAGATGAGGGACGTGACAACTTCTTCTATGAATTTTAGGAAGGGGGCGGGGCTTTCAATGGATTTGGTGTAGACTACGTAGGAATTGTAAATTGTAAATGGCCAAATGGATGAGATAAATTGCTACCTTCTTATACCAGAATCGGGACCTCCTTATAGGGCTGAATCATTTGATCGTTAAAATCTACCCCCCCCCCCCATGTAGAGATTATAATCTTGGACACATGTTGGCTTTTCAATGGGACCTTGTCTTCTTTGTACCACAATTGCAGTGTCTTCATGGATGGTGGACATCATGTGCACGTCCCTCTTATCCTTCCACCTCAAGGCCAGCACTTCGTTGCATCTCAATGAAGCTCTTTCCCCCCTTCGCAGCTTTTTATTCGCTAAAGATTGTGGGAAGCCCTTTCTATTTTTTCTGGAGGTTCCACAGGCCAGGGTTTTTGCGATGTATAAATGTTTGAAAAGGGGCAGGCTGGTGTAAAAGTTGTCAACGTAAATGTGATATCCTTTGATTAGAAGTGGGTATGCCAGGTCCCATACAATCTTTCCAGTTGTGCCCATGTAGGCCGGGCACTCAGGGGGCTGGAGCTGGGAATCTTTTCCTTCATATATGCGGAATGCATACAAATATCCTGTGGCTCTCTCACATAGCTTATATAACTTTACTCCGTATCTGGCCCTTTTGCTAGCAATATACTGCTTTATTCCTAGCCGGCCTGAAAAGGGTACCAGGGACTCATCGACGCAAATTTTCTGATCGGGGACATAGAGTTCTGCAAATTGTTGAGAAAAGAAATTTATCAGTGGGCGAATCTTGTATAACTTGTCGTAATTTGGATGATTGTGGGGAGGGCACTGGGTGTTGTCGCTGAAGTGAAGAAAGCGCATTATCATCTTGTATCGGGACCTTGTCATTAGGGCAGAATAAATGGGCATACTGTGGATGGGGTGGGTGGACCAATAGGCATGTCCTTCATTTTTTTTGTAATCCCCATGTTTAGGGTGAGGCCCATAAACATTTTGAATTCCTCCAAATTCAGATCTCTCCACTCAAAAGGACGGGCATAGGATGATTGGGGGTTGTTGGCAATATATTGCTGGGCATACAAATTTGTCTGGTCCACAATAAATTGCAGCATAGTGTCGGGCAAAAACATATAAAAGAAATCAATCTCTGAGAAATTTTGGGTGTTGGTCTGCACACCTGGCAGTGCTGTGAACGGGGGAATAATTGGCGATGCCGAGTTGGAAGGCAGCCATATTGGGTTGGCAAGACCATCTGGCATGTATGTAGAGGCCCTGGCTCTTGGGGGGTGTGACACTCCAGTAGTTGGATTGGAATTTCCTGTGCTGGTACTCAGGCGTGATGTGGCAGGACTGGTACTGGGTCTGGGCATTTGTTCCTGGGGCCTATCGCCGGCGGCAGCGCTGGTACTGGGCATTTGTTCCCGGGGCCTAACGCTGGTGGCAGCTCTGGTACTGGGCCTGGGAATTTGTTCCTGGGGCCTATTGGTGGTGGCAGCGCTGGTACTGGGCATTTGTTCCCGGGGCCTAACGCTGGCGGCAGCGCTGGTACTGGGCCTGGGAATTTGTTCCTGGGGCATATTGGTGGTGGCAGCGCTGGTACTGGGCCTGGGAATATAATCCTGGTTTCCAGAGTGCCGTGCCCTTTTGGGAGGGACCCATTCTTCCTCCGAATCATTTGCCGATTCACTATTTGGTTCAAATGCCGAACTTGAATTAGAATCCAAATTAAAATCTGATGAGAACTCCCCGTTGCTCTCATCGGTCATGGAGAGGATCTGGAACGCCTCCTCACTGCTGAATACTCTTTTGGACATGACGCGGTGTGACAGGTGGCAGGTGACGGTCACTGATGGGCTGTGCGATAGGTGGCAGCTGACGTTCACTGATCGGTGATGACAGTGTGACAGGCGATGGTCACTGATGGGTGACAGGCCACAGACAGTTACTGGTGATGGGTGACGGTCACTAAAAGGTGACAGGTGATCGGTGATAGCTGACGGTCACTGATGGGTGACAGGTGATGGGTAACGGGTGATGGCTGGTGGTCACTGATGGGTGATGGGTGATGGCTGGCGGTCATTGATGGGTGACGGGTGATGGCTGGCGGTCACTGATGGGTGATGGCTGGCGGTCACTGATGGGTGACGGGTGATGGCTGGCGGTCACTGATGGGTGACGGGTGGCGGTCACTGATGGGTGACGGGTGGCGGTCACTGATGGGTGACAGGTGATGGCTGGCGGTCACTGATGGGTGACGGGTGATGGCTGACGGGTGACAGGTGCACCGCTGATGGTCACTGATTTGTGACGGGTGACAGGTGCACCGCTGGCGGTCACTGATGGGTGACGGGTGATGGCTGGCGGTCACTGATGGGTGACGGCTGGTGGTCACTGATGGGTGACGGGTGACGGGTGACGGCTGGCGGTCACTGATGGGTGACGGGTGGCGGTCACTGATGGGTGACGGGTGACGGCTGGCGGTCACTGATGGGTGACGGATGACGGCTGGCGGTCACTGATGGGTGACGGGTGACGGCTGGCGGTCACTGATGGGTGACGGGTGAACCGCTGATGGTCACTGATTTGTGACGGTTGACAGGTGCACCGCTGACGGTCACTGATGGCAGTCCCTTATGTGACAGGTGCACTTTATTGGGTGACACTGGTGACTGTTGGGAGACAGATGACAATTGGGGGGGCGATGGGACAGGTGTGGTGTTGGTGCAGACACTACAGAACACAGATCGGTAACTCACTGCTTCTGGCTCTTCTCTCCTCACACTGGAAACGGTGTGTGAGGAGAGAAGAGCTGGTAACAGCTAGTTACCGCTCTGTGTTTACATTTATGATCGGCTGTGAATGGATCACAGCCGTTCACGTGGGTAAACAGCCAGCCAATGGCTGTTTACCGGTGTCGGTGACGAGTAGTGTTCCCGGGAACACTCCGTCACCGACGTGCACGCGCAGCGCGCTCGCTATCGCGCGCATGCGCCGTGCACAATGGGGTGGACCTATTTGTGATCGGCCGTGACTTCATCACGGCCGATCACGTGGTAAACAGCCATGTCCAATGGCTGTTCACCCCCCTTGGCGGCGAGCGGTGTCTCCGTGACACGCCGCCACCGAAGGAACAGGGATGCGCGCGCACGATCGCGCGCATTCCCTGTTTAAATGGGAGGCCGTCATATGACGCCCTCCCGCAACGAGAGCCGCGCCGCCTGGCCGTCAATTGACAGCCGGCGGTCGGCAAGCGGTTAAACAAAGTTTCCAGCTTTTTATCAGTTGGATCTTTGAACCCCTGAGCATTGTCCACAGGACCGGTCAGGCTTTTATTCACACCGGAAACAGCCGCATCAATTGCTGGCACCCCCCATTTCTTGGTGAACTTTTCCTCTACCGGATAAAGCATGGAAAACCTCTTAGGAGGAGAAAATAGTTTATCTGGGTAAACCCAGTCCTCATACAATTTCTCCAGCAAGGGATGAGTTGGGAAGGTATACGCAGCCTGTGGGGATTTCCAAGATCCCAAGGAGGAAACAGAGGATTTGGCAGCCTCAGGTAATTTGTATGTGGTACGCACCAACTCAGTATAATATTGCACCTGCACTTTGAGGGCCTGAGAGGCAGAAGAGAACTTCTCCTCTTCCCCTGAATCATCCGACTGCTCCTGATCCCCATCCCCAGATAGGGATCAGAATGCTCATCTGATAGGGAACCCAGAGCAGAGGAAGGGGATCTACCCCTTTTTCTGCTACTGTTTAAGGAAGCTGTGATAAAAGTAGTAATCCTTCCTTCTAAACCATCCAATGTAGCTTTCATAGTGTCTTCAGTGACATACACAGGGGCTACAACATTGGCAGAGGCTGCAAAGCCTGACAGAGGCACAGACTCACCCTGTGAGGCTGCCTCCAGTCTTTCGGGGGAGGGGGGTGGTATCCTGCAGTCATGCCCAGAACCCCTAGATCTAGGCGGTGAACTCTTAGTGCCTCTTTTACCTGTCCCTGAAGCCCTCTTATGGGGAGTCATAGTCCTAAGCTGCAAAGGCAGAGGTACTAGTACAAATGCAATCACTGTTGTGCCTTAGTCTTACAATATTAACATTAGCCCAACCTGATGCCGAGTAGGTGTCTAAGGTATGCCTGGATCCGAATCCACTGGGATGCTAACTGTCCATAGCTCTGTGTCCCACTGTTTACAGGGGCTCCTGCGTTCTGGGCTTTAAACATTGCCGCCTGCGTGCATGCCGCACATGCACGGCGCCGCAACCACGCCCACTCCTTCCCCACCAAAACTGCTGTAAAAGTGCGCGCATGCATAGGACCGTCATGGCGGCGGCCGGGGGCGAGGGGGGAGAAAGGAGACACCTGAGGACTGCGCAGGACCCCCGGACTGCGTGGGATCCCCCCTTTCAGTTTATGTGGCAGAGCCTGCAGCGGAGGAGATGAGCGGCTTCTCAGACCAGCTTCACTGGATGGCATGTAAGTAAACACCAGGTATGTCTCTTACTCCCTTCTAGTGGCGGAAACCAGGTAGGACATGCAAACTACTCAAAAAAAGAAGACAACCCATAAGGTGTATACTTAGGATTGTCTTCCCTTAACTTATCCCCGCCGCAGGAAATTGCTGATAACAGACAGATCCAACCTTCACCCATCACCACGGATAACGTTGTGACAACCTTCAGGGTTTTGGGTTCCTACTCACAGGATCCTCTTCCCTGGACCTGTAGAAGACTCTGCCAGAAAAACTTTTCGGGAAACTTAAATTTTGTGCACCAAAGTGCTGGATCCCAGAGCCCAGTCCTCAAAGAGAGACATTACAGGCAAAACCTTGTTTCTTCTTTCACGAGGCCCGGGTACCATCCATCTTAGGCGTATTGGCCCGAGGTATGGATCCGGTTGTATAGCTCCTAGGCCCCCCGCAGAGACTATCAAACACAGCTTTCTTCTTAGCACATCTTTAACGTGGCCAACCACCTTAGACACTGGCAAAAAAAACTGAGGTACTCTCCATATGGGAGGGGTTATATAGGGGACGAACTCGCCTTGTAATTAGGGTTGCCAGTGTCCAATCACCTGATGCTGACTATTTAACCGACTAAGTAATTGTCAAAGGCTCTGTGTCCCGTGATGTATGAACAAGAAAGGTATTTATCAGTTTATATTTACTAAAATAATTGCATTTCCATGTTCTGTGTACAATGGGAGATCGGATAAAGTGAATGTAGGGTCCTGGGTTTAGTAACACTTTAACCTTTGATCTTGATTTGTTTCAACTTTACTGAACAGGAAATGTGCCGCTTAATTCAGATAAATTGAAACAAAGATTTTACTGCAGAAACTAATATAAAAAAAGCCAAGATCTACATATGAGTTCATCTGCCTATATTTGGATCTACTACTTGCGCTGACCTGTGGCTTTCACTGAAGCTGACCTTGTGATTTGCCTTTATTTGAATTGCACAACTCTTTGCATAGATTCCAAATCTAGCTAACATGTAAGCAATCCTATTGAAGGCTTTTAGATCAGGAAACTCAGGCGACCCATGACTTTTTATTGTCGCGTTCTTTATACTCGTTTAATAAATGACACTAATTATATTTTCCTTTTATAGACATACCATCTAAATCATAAATCTGTCCCAGTAAAGAAATATACTCAAGTATTGCATGTAATAAACCAGTTTATACATCGCAGGCATCATCTGCCATATAAACAGCTTACAGGAATACTGCTATGCATGAAACTAGCTGAGTAGTCATTAAAATCACTTTTAATAGCAAACCACCAACATGATAGCAATCTGCTGTAGACTGTTAGTGTTGCAAATAATCACTTTGCTGGTTAGGAGCCAGAAACTGTTGCATTTGTTTTAATTATGTGGTTAGTTCAAACAGGAACAAGGGCTTATTTGGAGAAAAAGAATTCCTACAGTTTATAGTGATCACTCCATATACACAGCTTAGGGTGTATTAACATGAGGTGCAGAAGGTACAAACAGTTCCTGGGTCCATAGGCGTACGCAGAGGGTGTGCCTGGGCACACCCAAATTACTACGTGCAGTACAGACTCCCCCCTACTACCTAGGCTTCCCCCGTGTTGGCGCCCCCCGCCCTGCAGTGCTGCAGACTTTCTTTCTCTCCTCTTTGCTGCTGGAGGGGATGTTTCAGGATGGAGAGCGGAGTAAGGGGATAGTAACTATGTCATTTAGCAGCTCCTTCTTTTTCTAAATGAACACAGTGAAGACACTCCCTCACTGTGTTCATTCATAACTGAAGCATAGTAAACTGTGTTTACTATGCTTCAGTTTGTGACTGAACAGGAAGCCGCTCATCACAGAGCACTTCTCATGCATTCACTGTCCAGTGCAGCTGAGGCTGCAGAGAAAGGCATGTGTGATTGAGCTTTAGGGTGCACACCCTAATGCAATAGGCTGCGTACACCTATGCCTGGGTTATAGGCAGTCCAAACAGATCAGCTCTTCCCTTTTACCAGACAAAGAAAATCAGGGTTTTCTTTTCCCTGTGCTCAGCAGGATAATGGGCCATGTCACAAAGCACACATGATCACAAGCTGGTTCTATGAACATGGCAGGGACATTAGTATACTCCAACAGCTTGGACACTCCTCCAAGAACTCTGTCCAATAGAGTGTTTTTGAGAAATGTTTGCTAAATTGATATCTGGCCAACTAGTAATTGATGGAGTCAGCATGGCCCCAGTATTCAGATATAGCTAGAAGCAGGGGAGTTGCTAGGTCTACAAAAGATCTGGGGCTAGAGCCCATAGCAGCGTAGTAAAGAAAGTTGTACGCTTGGGCGAGCATACACATGTATATACAGTAATATACGTGTGTGTGTGTATATATCCCCAGAGAGCCCCCCACTTACATCAGGGTTCCCAGAGAGCCCCCATTACATTAGGGTCCCCAGAGAACCTCTCCCTTGCATCAGGGTCCCCAGAGAGCCTCCCCTCCCCTTGGGGACCCCTGCAGAGACACGGGGCTATTGGCCCCAGATTCGGGGCTATAGCCCCAAAAGCCACCCCCTAGCAACGCCCCTGGCTAGAAGATTAGCCGGTTTTGATGTCAAGATATAATCAGGAGGTTATGGTGGGTACACACATGTAGAATTTCATTAAAACTAGCGACTTCAGAATGTTCATTTGATTTTCTCTTTTACAAAAGGCTTTATTGTCTTTAAAACATACACAACAGAGCCGAAGGGATGACAATGGCATAACATACAGAATGTACACAAGTATAGAGATTGTGAACATAACATTGATGTGGATCCATACAACTAAAGAAATAAGTAAATCAGAACTGCACAATGTCATAATGAGCAAAATTAAATTTCATCTGAATGGAGTGACCCTTTTAAGGTTAGTTGAGCTATGAAACCAGAGGAATTGTAAATTCACGATGAGAACATAGAATTAAAAAAAAGAAGAGCTGTAAGCTCAAATATGTCATAACCAGACCACAATTTAGAGGCCTAATAGGTCTACACAAACATGAAGAAATCCAAAGTTAGACCCCTTTCACACTGGGCACTTTTCAGGCGCTTTTGGGCTAAAAATAATGCCTCCCCTGCAGCCCCAGTATGAGAGGTCGAGTGCTTTCACACTGGGGCGGTGCGCTTGCAGGACGTTAGAAAAAGTCCTGCAAGCAGCATCTTTATACTTTTTATACACCGCTCCTCCACCGCCCCTGCCATTGAAATGAATGGGCAGCGCTGCCAAAGCGCCTGCAAAGCGATTTGGCAGGGGTGCTTTTTGGGCGCTATTAACCCTTTCTTCGGCCACTAGCGGGGGTTAAAAGCACCCCGCTAGCAGCTGAAAAGTGGCGCTAAAACGACGGTAAAGTGCCGCTAAAACTGGCAGCGCTTTACCGCTAACAGCCAGTGTGAAAGGGCTCTTAAAGAAAGAGAATAGCTGGTGAGCTGGAAACAAGAGGAAGATTCCAGGAAGGGTAGAGACAGAGAAAATAGAGGTCTCAGGGAACTGTGGATTAAAGTCCTCAGATTGACATAAGGAGGTTATTAAAGTGTGATGACTGAACATGGAATATCCAGGGCTGCCAAACTCCAAGGAATTTTTCATGGGTGTCAAGTAAAATGGCCGTCAATTTTTTGTTGACCGTAATGTCGGTCATACAACGCTTGACTGCTTTGAAAACTGAGAGTTGGGGTTTTCCAGGTTCTCGCTATGGTGAGTTTGTTGGTGCACAAAGATGCAACGCTAGTTGCTGCTCGGGCCATAGAAACTCCTCAATAAGCTTACAAAAGAGAGCTTCATATGAATTTCTTTTGATGCCTGATTGGAAGAGTGTACGCAGGAGTGCATAAACCCGAACCCATAGTCTGCACACCCTTGGACATGACCAACATATGGGTGCCATTGTCCCCGGTTGGGAACATCCACAGCAGCAGGTCAATGGATAAGATGGGATAAAACGAGCCAAATGAGGCGGCGTATAATACCATCTGTACATAATTTTATATGCATTTTCTTGAATGAGTACATTCTTGGAACATTTGAATATCGCCAAGGATATAATCTGCCAATCTGCCGGATCCAACTCCATCCCCGATTCACTTTCCCTTTGATGTCGGAAGGACTGCACTGGAGGTTTTTTAAAAGATACCATAGAGGAGTACTTCAGGGAGATAAGGCCAGTGGAATGTGGGTGAGCTCTACACATACTCTCAAACAGTGTGAGCGTGTAAGGGGAGGACTGGGATTTAGGGAGTTGTGAGACAAATTTATGAATTTGCATATAACGGTAGTTTTCCCGTAACAGAATCTCGTGGGATGACCTTAGTGTGTCAAACGTCAGTATCCTAGCAGGAGAATGGATGACAGTAAACCCATGTTCAGCCCACCAAGTGAACTGTCCAGGGTTCTTGAGCCCCGTGGGAACAGCGGACATCACAAAACACTTAGCAGGGGAAGACGGGGTGAGACCAGACCCGCTGAAAATTTAACGGAGTCCCAAAGTCAAAGGGTGTGAAGCTGGATCGGGCCAGGGTCAATGGGCGGGATGCAGGAGGGAGCCATGGAAAAGAAGTTAAGGGTGCAGGATATGAGACAACTAAATTGATAATAGCCCAAAGCAGCAAATGATGCAACTCGTGGAGGTGAGACAGAGGGGCAATGTTGGCCACCAAATAATATGCCTGAAGATTGGGGACTGAGAGGCAGCCATTGATCTTGCGGGTAAATAGAATTTGTTTTGTAATTCTAGGCCTTGAAGACCCCCAAATAAAATACTTTAAAACCCTGCGTTGGTAAATGCAAATTATATGGGATGGGATTGGAACTGGCAGGACCTAAAAAGCATATAATAGCTTGAGGAGGTAAGTCATACGTATCGCATTGATCCTGCCAAACCAAGACAATGGAAAGTGACTCAAAGAGGACAGCAATTTAGTAAATTTATTTAATGGAGAAGGGAAGTTTGCTTGATAAAGGCCGCCATATGTTGAGGATAAGCAAATCCCTAGGTATGGTAGAGAGGTAAACCATTGAAAGGGAAAGGTTAATTTTAGGAGAGTCACAGACATTGCCTTTGACCTGGCAGGGTTAACACACAGTCCCGAAAAGGAGGCAAAATTATCTAGAAAGAACAGCAAGTTGGGAAGAAAAACTCTAGGAGAGGTCAGAGTATATCATCTGCAAATAACGAAATTTTATGGAAGGATCGCGCTACTTCATTTCCCTTGACATCTGCATGGCTTCAGATAGCTTCTGCCGATGGTTCTAATGCCAAAAGGAATAAAAGTGGCAAAAGGGGGCAGCTTTGAAGAGTGCCCCTGCAAAATAGAAAAATAGAGTCATACAAGGCTGCTATCCTTCGCAAAAAGGAGGGGCCAAAGCCATAATGATGTAGAACCATAGTAAGATAAGCCCAGTAGAGGGTATCGAATGCCTTGTTAATATCAAGGGATAGAAGTATGGTTTTTCAAGGAACATCAATGGGTGAAATTTAGCAACTGCAAAACATGAAAAATAGCATCTTTTGCCTAGCGCAGCGGCAGAAAACTGACTTGATCCTCCTTAAAGTGGAGTTCCACCCGAAAATTGAACTGCCGCTTTAAGGGAAAGTGACCCCCTGACATGCCACATTTGGCATGTCATTTTTTTGGGGGGGGGGGGGGGGGGAGTGGAAAACCTCTTTTTAGAGGGTTCCAGCTCCCACTTCCTCCTGTGGCACAGCGGCGCCGGAAGCAAGTTCACCTCTCCCCCCTCCCTCTCGGCAATCATCTGGGACACGTCACAGGTCCTATGATTGCCTCCCCATTACAGCGCGCAGCCTGACTCACTCATGCACAGTGCGTGCCTGGCTGTGCAGCCACAGCCGGGCGCCCACAGTGACAATACCAGCATGGCAGAGAGGAGGGGGAGACGAGCGGGGCTTCATTCCCCCGCATCGCTGGACCGTGGGACAGGCAAGTTCAATTATTAAAAAGTCAGCAGCTGCAGTATTTGTAGCTGCTGAGTTTTAATTTTTTTTTTTTTGTCGGAACTCTGCTTTAATTAGACCGTCCAAGAAAGATTTGAGGTGATTGGCCAAGATTTTTGTGAGAATCTTCATATCTATGTTAATTAGGGAGATGGGCCTGTAGTTAGCCCAAGAGGTGTGATCCCGATCCGGTTTGGGTATTATCACTTGATTTTCAAATAGTTAGTGGGGGCAAAGTAACATTTGTTTACAATCGTAGAAATGAGAAAATTCAAAGGAGGGTGGAATTTGTGGATGTGGCATTTGTTTGGGAAAAATCATACATATTGTAATGAAACCTGTTTGATACATTTGGGAATCCGTTCAAATAGCAGACTTGGATGAAATCGTAAGGGCTTTTAAACAAAATAGTTGACTCAAAGTTGGAAAGAATGATTGTTCCGATGAAAATTTTTGTACATTTTTTTTTCTGAGTCAGTGGTGCGCAAAAACAAAACACCCAAGTGAACCAAAAAAAGTGCATGTAAACACACACACACACACACAAAGTGCACTAGAGTGTGACAAATGGTCCTCTCCTGAAATAGGAAGGACCCCTCCCCTAAATCCCCGCAGGTGCAAGACACTGGCAGGAACATAGTCAAAAGGCCTCTGGCACCCCACAACTCATGGCAAGCCAAAGCCGACCAACGAGTGTTGGGTTTGGGGCATTCCTGAAGACAAATCCCCTCTAAGGCAGGGGAGGAATGAACATAGTGGCCACACATCCTCCCCCTAGACTTCAGGGTAGGCGTGAAGACCCACACCCTATAATCCTGAATGAAAAGGTGACATGCAAAAAAGTAAAAGCGACAGAAAAATAAAAAAAAAGTGCAAAACAATGGCTAGGCCTTGCAGCCTGGGAACAAAAATACCCCAGTTTTAGCCAAAAGGCCTAGCCAATAAGGTGTTTTGCAGAAAAAAGCTGTGTTGTTGTGGCCAAGTGCCCTTTGTCACAGTGGGATTCCACTCCCATAGTGATACTCGGAGCACCAACAGGATGCCAAACACAGGGGGGCTCTTAACACTGGGCCTTGCCAGCCTCTGGTCAGACCAGGTACACTTCTAAAATCAGGAGACACTGGGTCCCTCAGAATCCCCCACCAGGGAATTACTACCAGCCCCCACCTCACCCAGCAAAATCATATTTTCATAAATTTCCTAGGGGAATTTCTATGTTGATAGGTATTTTTCTCACAGATAAGAATGGAAGTCACTTGTTCAACCCATTTACGGCAGGTGGGAGAGTGTGGGGAAAACCAGTACTTTTCTGGCAAGGTACAAGAGTTAGGTAAGGGCTACATAGACACCCAGAGTGTATAATTCCTCGTCCAGTGCACCAAATATACATGTTAATGGGTCAAAGGGAAGTTGAACTGTATAAGTCTGGTCTATAACAGACACCACATCCATCCAGTATCGTATCAGTTTGGGACATTTCAACAACATATGTAACAGGCCACCATTGTCAATATTGCATTTAGGACAAAGCGGGGATTCTCTTCTACCCCAAGCAAAACGTTGTGCCGGTGTTCTATAGATGTGATGCGGGATAAAAAGTTGTGACAATTTTTGTGCAGCTGAGACAGACACCAGATTTATCTCCTAACACTCTCCATCTATGGGGCCTAGGTCGTGTTCCCATTTTCTCCTACAAGGCAGTAGTGTCAAGTCCTGCAGGGAGGAAAGATGTTAGGAAGCATGATTACGCCAACTGCAGAGGAAAATGGCGCGCCTGAGATTGAAGCGCATGGCGCAGTTGTAGGAATTGATAGAAAAGCTGACTCAGAATGTGACATTCAGTCTGCAGTTAATTGAAGGACTTCAATAGAATGCCATCATAAAGTTGAGAAAGGTACTTAACCCCAGGCAGTCACCCACTGCAAGAAATCTGTTAGTTTATTCAATTCTACATAAAGCCTATTATGTCAAATGGGGGTACCTTGAAGATACCCAGATAGATTAAGCTACGTTTAAGGGACCTCCATAGGTTCATGAACAAAACTACTGTAGGGCACTGAGCAGGGCATTATAAGCCATATATTCAGTGTCAGAACAAGTCAACATATTATGAATGGGGTCAGTAGTGATAGGCAAATCCCAGCCTACAAGGTGCTCAAGTTGGGCGGCCATGAAAACAGAATGCACGCGGGGTACTGCCATGCCCCATTGATCTTTAGGATATTGCAGAGTAGTGAGTTACTCTCAGTACCTTTTTTCCATATCAATTCACAGAATTGAGAATCAATATGGGTGAACCAATTCTGAGAGACCCACACAGGGAAATTATGGAGAATATAGAGCAATTGCAGAGCCCACAGCATTTTTATCAAATTTGACTCATCCAGTCACCGACAAAGGCTCCTGAATATTTATTATTGGCTGATATGCACATATTTACATCATAAATATATAGAATTCTCTTACCCCTGATGAAAATAGTATTCGAAATGTGTTGGCTTACCCCAGCTTCTGAGATAAATAATGGAGCATCCACAATAACACTGTTTAATTATGGTCCCTTCCGGGTGAATTTGGATATTGATATGTTGAATGATCGAAAATTGTTATGATGTAATACTTGAGACCAGTTAGCCAGGAATAGTCTTTTCTTGTTCACACATAAGTATCCATTATAATTTGCTACCTCGTTATATTTTTGATGTGCTATATCCACAAACGTGTTCTATTCAAAAGTACGTTATCTGTAAAATTATACTTTTTAAAAATGTCATTAAAACTTTTGTAAAATAAGAAAGAAAGTTATCATGTAAAACTATGCCAGCCATGATGTGGTTTTAATTGTGTTCACATCTTATAATGTATTAATAAAGATATTATGTTTTATGATATATTGTCAATATTGGTTGCCTGAAAAGTCCAAATGGAGTTAGAAATACATGGTTACCACCACCCCAGTCCTTCATATTTCATGTGTTTCAAGTGCAAGCGCATGCTCCTTCAGAAAAAACTAGTCCGTTAAACTGACTCCGGTTTAACCCCTTCATGCCTGAGGGTAAAACAATCTTGATGCCTAAGCCCAATTTTTCAACCTTGACATGTGTTCGTAAAACCATACATATCATCACAACTACTTTGTGCATCCAGGTGGATTATACCTTTTTTTTTCTCAGGGCATATTGGGCTTTCATTTGGTGGTATATGGTGGTAAATGGCCAAAAATAGTAAAAAAAAAAAAAAATTTTTTTAAATTTAGCTGTATATTTCTTGCCACTACCATAACCCACCACCAAAGAACAACCCACAACAAATTTTCCTGCTCCTGACGATCGCAGCAATACCACATATGTGTATGTTAGTTGTCGTTTGTATCCGTAGTACAGCCCAGAAACAATTGTGCACATTTTGCTTTTTTTTCTTTTTCTTTTTTTTTTTAAATCCTACCTAAAACACACTGACACTATACCTTGATCTAGGTTTTTTTTTTTAAATGGTCTTTGGTTAATTTTTTAAATTATTATTATTTTTCTTCTACACACACTTTTTTTCTATCTCTGCAAGGACAGAGAAAGATGCAATGGGGTTTATTTACTAAAGACAAATCCACTTTGCACTACAAGTTCACTTGGAAGGGCATTACAGACACTTTTGGAATTTTTCCCATCGGCCGCCACAAAGAGCCTTCAAGGAAACTGAGATACCGGACTCCCCACAAAAAAGCTCTTGCCTTAAGACAGTTTATAACGTCACTGCAGCTCCAGGGAGCCGCCATGCCTGTTCCTTGATCAGAGCGATTACAAGGATTTTATCCCCCTCTGCTTTTAGTACAAAAGAAGACAGGCGATTGGAGGCCAGTGATAGATGTATTGGTTGAGTCTCTAGATCTATCTCGAGATCTTCAAGATAAGTCACTGCACACAATCATCCAGGCCGTACAACCAGGGGACTGGTTAATTTCGATAGATCTATAAGATGCGTAGCTACATGTGCCTATCCTACCCTCTTTTCAAACGTATCTAAGATTCATAGTGGGTCATGCCCACCTACAGTTTCAAGCCCTGCCTTTCGGTCTGTGCACCTCTCCTTGGTTGTTCACAAAGGTAATAATATCTGCCCTAGTCCCTCTCCGAGAGAAGGGTCTAAGGATTTACCACTATCTGGACGATAGCCTACTCCTAGCAAGCAACCCGAGCCAACCTATAGCCAACAGGGACATGCTGTTACAATCATTGGGATGGCTTATAAACCACAAGAGCCAGCTGTCTCCTACTAACCTGAGGGAGGAGGGGGAGAAGGACCTCCTATCACAATTTGGAGTAGCAGCAAGGATGTGGAGTGTTATCATAATGGGGGATTTTAAATTATGCAGACATGGACTGGGCGGAGGGAACCGCGCATTCGTCTGAGGCTCGACAGTTCCTAAATGTCTTGCAGGACAATTTCATGGGTCAGATGGTAGACGCACCAACTATAAACAAGGCTTTACTAGATCTACTGATTATCAACAATACAGACCTAATCACAGATGTGGAAATAAGGGGCAATTTAGGAAACTGCGATCACAGGTCAATTGGCTTCAGTATAAATCACACAAATAGGAAACACAAGGGGAACACAAAAGAAACTGAATTTCAAAAGAGCCAACTTCCCTAAACTACGAACCTTGCTAGAAGATATAAATTGGGATAAAATCTTAGAAACAAAGAACACAGAGGAGAGATGGGTTTGCTTTAAGAGCATGTTAAATAATGGCATTAGCCAGTGCATCCCATTGGGAAATAACATTTAAAAGAGCGAACAAAAGTCCTGGATGGCTTAACTCTGAAGTAAAAATGCATATCAAATCAAAGGAGAATGCCTTAAAAAAATACAAGGCTGAGGGATCATCATCAGCATTCAGAATTTACAAATAATGCAACAAGATATGTAAGGGTGCAATTAGGGCGGCCAAGATGTAACACAAAAGACACATAGCGGAGGAGAGCAAAAAAATCCCAAGAAATTCTTTAAGTACTGTATCTAAACAGTAAAAAAGGAGGACAGACCATATTGGCTCCATAAAGAATGAGGAAGGACATCTGTTTACAAAGGATGGGGAGATGGCGAAGGTATTGAATTTATTCTTCTCCTCAGTCTTCACAAAGGAATCGGGGGGCTTCAGTAACCAAAACTGCAGTGTTTGTCCTCATGACACATCACAGGAAGCACCCTCATGGCTAGCAGAGAACAGAATTAGAAATAGACTTGGAAAACTTAACATTAATAAATCACTGGGACCAGATGGCTCGCACCCTAGGGTTTTTAGGGAACTCGGTCAAGTAATTGCCAGACCATATTAAATAGAAATAAATCTGTGGGCTTGGACTTTATAGGCACGATGACAAGTATTATCCAGTTAAAAACTAAAATTTATTGGACATAGAAAACATTGTTTTTTAAAAAAAGGAGGGAAAGCGAATACAGAAATCTGTAAGAAATCAGTCCATAAAAATACAGTTACAATTATACACTCCATACATAGCTCAATGCGGTATGATAGATAATTCGAGGATAGTGTACCAATCATTCCATCATAGAATTATTGTACTTCAGAAGAGAACTATGTAGTTGGTAGAAATTGGTGTCTAGAGCTCAACATGTTACACGCCATAGCGCTTCTTCAGGAGCGTAGAACAGATTTACATAGTCATAGTGATGCAATTATGCAAACAGTATGGGGGGGGGGGCAGCAGGGAAATATCTGTGTATCCCTCCAATGAGATGTAGAATGTAATGCTAGAATAATCTAGCAAAACATATTGCCGACAGGACGGCTAGGCAGAAAAGGGAAGTAGGACCAGTATACATGTGTAGAAAAAACAGCGGTCACAGTCACTTGTATGCAGTCTCAAATTGATGATTCAACATCCCATATAGATATTAGTAATGCAGAACCTGCTGCTGGTCCATAGTAGACATAAGTGAACGTGAAAAGCAGCCGCTCGGGTAAAGAGTGACTGTAACATAGGAATGGTTACAGTCGCTCTCTACCCGAGCGGCTGCTTTTCACGTTCACTTATGTCTACTATGGACCAGCAGCAGGATCTACATTACTAATACACATATATACTGGTCCTACACGGCTACTGGTATACTTCCCTTTTCTGCTTAGTCGTCCTGTCGGCAATATGCTTTGCTAGATTATTCTAGCATTATATTCTACATCTCATTGGAGGGATACACAGATATTTCCCTGCTGCCCCCCCCCTCCCATTCTGCTTGCATCATTACATCACTACGACTATGTAAATCTGTCCTACGCTCCTGAAGAAGCGCTATGGCGTGTAACATGTTGATATAAAAAATATCAAAAATTGCACTAAGACAAATAAAATAAAATTAAAAATTTGAGAGGAGTTTTACCCAAACTATGACCCCTCAGAAGCTGCAATTCTCATGTATAACATTAATACAAGAAAGAAGATTGGAAAATTAGAATCGCGCTATCCAAACATTATTGACCAAAAAATCAAACTTATCTAATAAGTACATCTAATAGTGGTGAAAACTTCATAAAAATAAAAAATATAAAATAATAAAGAACTCCCCAAAAATTTAATGTGCATAAACGCATTGATAATGAAACCAAACATTAATAAGTGCGTGGGTAATGGATTAGGAAAATATATACATTAATATAAATCTAATATATGCTCAGATTGTGAAAAAAGCAATCTAGTTAACAAACAAATAAAAAAAAAAGAGAAAACAGGGAAAAAAACACCCGTGTAAAAATAAAAGTCCATATAATGCAAGCAAGTCCTCCTCAAAGACACTGGATGAAAAAACTGTGTTGAATCCACCACCAGATCAGCAGAAATGAACTCTTACCAGAGTTCCATGATCCCCCATAACAGAGGATCAGGGAATGCGTGTAAGGAAACACCCAATGGCTCCAAGGACATGAGGCACAGTCAGAGATGTTGGGCGGTCCCCTCCCAACCGATCGGATCAGCCTCCTCCAAAGCCTTTTGTTTCCCTGCTGTGATCTGATTTCCTGTTGGAAGGTGTCTACATTTGTTCTCCATTGTCTCATGGGCGGAACAATATACAAGTAAATGTGCAGGGAACTAGAGCAATAGGTATCCGGCAGTGTTAGATAGTATAAGCTAAGCATATTGATTTATGCACAATTAAAATAACATGACAAGAGTCCATAGTCTTGTAAATTAGAATGTCCAAGGACCATATGGGATGGTGATAGGGGGTCCTACACTCAGGGCTGCTATCAAGGGGGAACAGAAACCATGTTTCGGTACACTGAAAAAGACACAAGGGGAGAGGCGCCTCTGGGTGCATATATAGGACAAGTATAATAACACTTATAAATAATGCCGGTTAAAACTAATCTCAACAACATTGAAATGGAAAACATGGGTTATGATGAACAATAGGGCTCCGGGAGGGAAAGTCTCGGATGAGAAGGATAGTCTTTTATTGCACCATACTAGAGATCCGGTTATTTTCCATTCATAGTGTGATTATGTTTACTATGCAATAGTGCAAAGTGATTGGCAGCACATCGTAATAATTACCCGGCGGTAATCAAACACTATGCAGTAACATAACATAGTAATGGGCGTGGACACGATAGGTTTAAATACATAGCTTGCTCCTGAGATGGCCTTTGGGATGTAAGATTTTTGCAACTAAGGTACACGATTAGATGGCTTAACTGAAATATAGATCTCCAGATCAGTCTGATCCTAGTAAGAAATTATTTTATGAAAATTGGATTACAGGGCCATTAAAGTGTTACTAAACCCAGGACCCTGCATTTACTATATCTGGTCTCCCACAGTACACAGAACATGGAAATGTGTCTGGTTAAAGCTTGTAGGAGGAGTTGTCATTCTCCTGTGCTTGTCCTATGATGCTGCATGACCCCTGGACCCTCTGTCTGGAGAGTGCTGATTGGCCTTGTGCTGATCACATGCACTCTCAAGAAAAAAAAAAACCTCTCTAGCAAACTGAGCATGTGCAGCTTGTCCCCTGGCCTCCGTTCTATCAGGAGATGATTTGGGGACATTGGACGAAGGGGAGGAACAGAGAAGACAGGGTCAAACAGCCTTTTTACACGATGCAGAAGATTAACCCCTTAGGTACCACAGTGAGTATAACAAGAATTCTTTACTGCTAGACTGATTTACTGTTGTGGGTTTAGTAACACTGTAGTGGATGCGTATGGATAATTTTGGAGAATAAGGATATCATTTAGTTTCCAAAGAGCAGAACAGGCAAGACCAGCAGTGGCTTATCTGACGTTTGATTTGTAGTTTATGGTATATACACTATAGCCAAAAGTATTGGGGCACCCGCCTTTACACGTACATGAACTTTAATGGCGTCTTAGTCCATAGGGTTCAGTATTGAGTTGGCCAGCCCTTTGCAGCTACAACAGCTTTAACTCTTCTGGGAAGGCCGTCCACAAGGTTTAGGCCCCAAACTTGCTCATCTATGTCTTTATGGACCTTACTTTGTGCACTGGTGCGCAGTCATGTTGGAACAGGAAGGGGCCATCCCCAAACTGTTCCCACAAAGTTGGGAGCATGAAATTGTCCAAAATGTCTTGGTATGCTGACGCATTAAGAGTTCTCTTCACTGGAACTAAGGGGCCAAGCCCAACCCCTGAAAAACAACCCCCACATCATAATCCCCCCTCCACCAAATTATTTGGACCAGTGCACAAAGCAAGGTCCATGAAGACATGGACGAGCAAGTTTGGGGTGGAGGAATTTGACTGACTTCAACCTGATAGAACAGCTTTGATATGAATTAGAGCAGAGACTGCGAGCCAGGCCTTCTCGTCCAACATCAGTGCCTGACCTCACAAACGTGTTTCTGGAAGAATGGTCAAACATTCCCATAGACACACTTCTAAAAATTGTGGACAGCCTTCCCAGAAGAGCTGAAGCTGTTATAGCTGCAAAGGGTGGGTCAACTCAATATTGAATTCTATGGACTAAGACTAGGGCAATCAATGGGTTAAATATGTGCCTATGTGTAAAGTGTACTATACTGCTTTTACTAACTGATCTCCAAGAGCTGTGTTGAATGTCAACACAGAGCTTTGGGCTGTGAATTTAGACAGCTGATCAGCATGTCCCGGCTAATTTATCTTTATTTACAGCACTGATAGCTGTCACCTAATAATAGGTAATGCCTGAACAAGGTCCTTCATGGAAGGAACACCAGGTATTTAATGAAAGCCGTGACTTGTGAACCAGAGTTGGGAAATCTCCACATGTTTACCGACAGAACAGGGAAAATGTAGTGACAGAGCACATTTTGTACTGACAGAAGGTAATATGATAGAAGGTACCATTAAAAACGAAACAACATTATGTCCCTTGTAGAATAGTTTGGCGGACTCTCAGGGTTTGCTATCAGTTGGAGCAAACCTGTGTTGTTGATGAGATTATTCATCTGCTGCCAACCTGTGCCCAACAAATTAAAGTAGTTCAATCTTTAAAATATTTGGGACTTGTGATAACACCTAACCCTCAGATTTATTAAAAAAGAAATAACCACAATACAATTTGCACAGTTCGTTACCCAGCATAGGAAGCAAGCCAACAATAATAAAGTGTTTTTCACTCCATTCAAACAAATATAAAATAAATATACCAAAATAACCAAGACAGTGTGGCACTAAAAAAAAAAATAATATATATATATATATATATATATATATATATATATATATATATATATATATATATATATATATATATATATTATTATTATGTGAAAAATAGGCATTAAAATAAAACCACAAACATTAAGATAATACAAAACACACCTAAAATAGTGACCAGTCCACCACTTTTCACTGTCATACGTGAACCACACAAAATATCACAAATAAAGTGCAAACTGTGTAAATACATATAAAGTTCATAAATTATGTAAATCAATTAGTAAATACAAATGTTCATCAGTAAAAAAAAAAGTCCAATCCTACATGATCCATTGAGTGCTCTTCTTGAGAAATAAGTCTGTGCAAGTGCTGCAATCCACCCAGTGACACACTAATCTGTTCACCTGCCATAATGACCTCTAGGGATAGAAACGTGGTCATTAACTCTTGTTATAGACTTTTTTCTATCCCTAGAGCTTATTACGGTGAGGTGAACAGATTAGTATGTCACTGGGTGGATTGCAGCACAGGCTGATTCATTGACCCTTAAACTCCAATGACAGCGACCCATTAAAGCAGTGTTTCTCAACTCAAGTCCTCAAGGCGCCCCAACAGGTCATGTTTTCAGGCTTTCCATTATTTTGCACAGGTGATTTGATCAGTTTCACTGCCTTAGTAATTAACACAGCCCTTTCATCTGAGGGGAATCCTGAAAACATGACCTGTTGGGGCGCCTTGAGGACTGGAGTGGAGAAACACTGCATTAGAGTATGGCAACAGGCTAGGGTCGTCTATAAGATTGTGCTACATGCTGGGTGTTTGGTGTGCTCCTGTACCTTTAAGAAGGGGTGGGCTCTCCTTCAGTCCACCTGCTCTCATTTATCCATCAGAATGCATGTGCCTCCACTGTGGGGACACTCATAGTTTAGTGGAAGGACCACAGATACCAGGGTGCCGTGACGAGGCTCTGTGGCTTGCGCGTGCGTTTGCAAATGTGTGCGGACTAAACCCGTTTTTAACGCATACTGTTAGACAGGTTCATTCGGTTGTCTGCGAGCTGGTTGGTAAGTAGGCTTGGGTTTTTCCTGGGCATTCCCCAGGCTTTGTTGTTAGGGCCGTCTATAAGGCTGACTCTACTTTTTCTCCTCATATCCCCCTATGGGGTAACCCACAACTTCCACACTTTTGTAATTTGCCGGATCCCCAGCTCTGGGCATCCAAAGGGATTACAAACCTTAAACATATTTTTACAGATGGCAGGCTTTCCTCATTCTCGGTGCCGAGGGGAAAATACGCTATACCCGTCTCAATGACCTTTAGATATTATCAGCTTAGACATGCGGCACAGGCCCAATTTCCCTGCTCTATAGTCCTTCAGCCTGACTCGGTGGAGCGATTACTGACCTTCAAAGTCCCGGAGAAACCCCTGTCCTCCTATATTCACCTTGCTTTGGCCTATGCTACCTCCCTGGTGAAAGTATATGACAAATGGAAGGCTGACATCCAGGAATTGACTGAGGAGGACTCTGGATAGCTATATTACTCCAATGATTTCTGCCAACAGAGCTACACCCCGGTTAGATTGGCTAGTATATACTCGGAGGCGAGTCCCCTATGCTCGAGATGCCAGTCCTCTCCTGGTATGGACGTGTCCCCACGTCCGTTCATTATGGGAGAAGGTGATCGAAGTTCTGAATGACTTTGGAGACTGGTCCCTTAGACGGGATCCGGCTTTGGGGTAACTAGGCAGCATGGAGGATGTAGTAGCCACCAGGCATGTAAAACTATTTCTCCTATGCTTTATACTATGCTAGAAATCCTTCTCAGATGGAAGCAACCTACCCCACCAACGGTTAACACTTGGATAGCTGCAGTTAACTGCCATTATATAAATTGACTTTTGAGAGCGGGAATTGTCCCAAAAAAAATTGACACGGTATGGTCGCAATAGATTGATGCATATGGTTCGACATCTCAGGGTTCCTTGTGAAAGTCCTATATGGTACTCCTTTGCTTGCACCCCCCCCCCCCCCCCCTCCTCTTTTAGGAGAGTATAGTGGCTGTAATGGTTATTGTTTCCTCTGACAGGACTTGCATACCTGATGTGATGTTAGTCAACTGCCTTCTTTGAAACCTTGTCTTTTGTTGGATTTTCTGACTGTGCATTGTCATTGTGTTTCTATTGTTTCTTATCAAATAAACTTTATACCTGTTAAAAAAAAAAAAAAACACCACTGGATGGACTTTTTTTGTACAGATGAACCTTTGTAGTTACAAATTGATTTACAGCATTTATGAATTTTTGTATTAATTTATCACACAGTTTGCACTTTATTTGTGGTATTTTGTGTGGTTCACATCTGACAGTGGAAAGTGGTGGACTTTTCCCTTTTTTTAAGTGTGTGTATTACTATGTTTATTTGTGGTTCATTTTATGCACTATTTTGAAGATTTAGCAGATTTTCACACATTTAAATTTTTTATTTTTAGCTTGGTGCTGTCTTGGTTATTTTATCCCTTAGACCCACTTAGATTTGAATCTCTGACCTAGTCTGATCTCGTTTAAACAGAAATGTTCTGTGTTGTAGTTGGTGTAAACAGCTCGACAGTAGTAGGGAGAGTTCGCCTGATCAAGATGGTGTGGGCCCCACATCTAGCTTATCTACTCCAGAATTCTCTCTTGTGGATACCACAAGGATAACCATGTAAATGGTTAAACAGTATAGATACCTAATTTAGGGTGCTTAGATTGCTTATTATGAAAAGCAGTCTGCTAGAATTAAACGCGCTATGCTACAGTATGGTAAGGATCAGGATGGTTTGGCAGTCCCGGACTCTAGGATCTATTCCATGGCTGCCCAACGACAAAATCTTACAGCAGGGGTCTCCAAACTTTCTAAACAAATGGTCAGTTTATTTTCCTTCAGATTTTATAGGTGCCAGGGCTGTGGCCAGTAGAAGTAAAAAATGTCCTGGCATCGACAGAAATGCCCCATTGTTGGTGTCAGTGAGAGGAATAGTGCCTCATCATTGGTGTCAGTGGCAGAAATAGTGTCCCATTGTTGTGTGTCAGTGGAAGAATAGTACCCCATTGTTGGTGACAGTGTAGGAGTTATCTCCCCGTTCTTGGTGTCAGTGAAAGGAATTGTGCCCCATTGCTAATGTCAGTGGGAAGAATGGTGCATCAAGGGCCGGATTAAGGAAAGCAAAGGGTCGAATCTGTAAACGGGCCACAGTTTGGAGACCACTGTCTAACAGGGTGGGACTTGGAGGACAGAATAGACCCCATAGATAGTTACTTTTCCCTGACACAGAATGAACAGCAATGTCACACCAAATGTCCTGCTGTGTTGTCCCATGGTGTTCCTACTGAAAATACCTTGGAAGTATTTAAAAACAGGTTTGCGAGTTAATGGTTTCCTAAAAAGCACACCGTAACTACGTGGAATTAGCTGCAAGGGTTCCATTCTTGGCAGGCAGCGGATAGCCATTTCATTGCTTAATCATATTCCTTGAGAGTGTTGAAGTTCTTCACCACTTTACAATTAGAGCTTGATATCCCAAGGCAAAAGTTTTATAGGTATTTATAGTTGCGTTATGCGTTTCAAGTACAAGCTCTCCGCTCCACCTTCATTTTGAAGGAGTCACGTCTGATTCATGATATTCTGAAACCAGTAGGAAAGGTATGATTTCACATATCTATGCTAATCTTTTGACAATGACTCAAGATGCTGTCCGCTTATTCTGGAGAGGTAAATGGGAGCTTGATGTTGGCGAGGTGGATGGAGAAAGATGGGAGGTGGCTTTGTCCTCTTCTCAAAAGCTATCACAATTATTTCTATTATCAAGCATATAGAACCTCCGCTGAATTGTTTAGATGGGGTAAAAGTAATTCTCCCACGTTCCAAGAGATGAAGGGGATTTATTACATATGTTCTGGAGGCATCCAAACAGATATTGGAATGATGTTAATACTATGTCATGAATACTTACACCTCAAGACCCTGTAGGTATGTCTCCTAAGGGCTATAGAGGAGGAACTGTTTACAACCACTGGCCTAATTGCATTGTTGAGACTTTTCTTCATTACCCGTAAACTGATAGCACGTGTTTGGTTATCACCTCATGCCCCTACAAGACAACAGTGGATTGAGCAGGTGAGCTCTACTTTAATACGTGAAAAAGAAATCTATCAACATAAGTGACGACATGTTCCGGGTTAAAAAGCGGAAGTGATTTTTTTTGCTTCCGCTGTGTGATCAGACACCTAGCTAACAGATGGGAAGCCTCACTTTCGTCATTCACTGCGTGCGCTGCTAGTAATACGGAGTCGTGTCAGAGTTTCATAGAGGGAAAATTGTTGGTGCCCGCTTAGCTGGTGTGACTGAAGTTGCCAAGTTGTTTGCAGTATCACAAGGTACAGTATCAGGGTTATGACGGCATATACAGTTTCCAGGAAACCATCGTCTGATAAGCATAAGTGTGGTCGACGTGGTCAACTGACCGAAAGAGACAAAAAGGATTGTGACCCGGATTTTTGCATTAAGAGTGGTATCAGATTCCATTATCCACAATCCAAGGCTTATATTTGTCAATTCCCAGGAGAATTCAGGCCGTCTTGGATGCAAAACATGGTCCAACACCATATTAGGCTACAATTTGGTTCTTTTACCATACTCGTTTCCATAGTTTTGTCCAACCCCTGTATATTGCAGCTTACCAATTCTTAGATGTGATGGCTGCATTCGTTTTCTAGACTTTGTTTCCCCTTTATTTTTGCATGGTGGTCCAGCCAATATGTCTGTCTGTTCTTCAAAAGAAAAATCTCTCTGGCAGATGTAACATTTCAAGGGATGAGACAAACAAATTACCACTGACAGGGGTGCTTACAGTGATCAGCTTTTATTTAATTATGTAAAACCTTTATCCCACAAGGAGAATAAAATGTTGCTGTAACTGCAATGTGGCTTCAATTGGTTAGTGTATCCATGTCTGCTAGTACATCTGACACTCCCCTCCACTTTGACTGACAGTGATGGGGAGGGGGGGGCACTCTAATACAAGAGAGGTGTTACTGGTAAGCTGCAGTGTGTGTGTAGGAATCCCATTGTCAGAATAAAATGGCAAAGCAGGGAGGATTTCTCTATCCACTTCGCTTGTGTGGCTGGAAAAATCCATTTGTCTTTACAATGAGCGCAAAATAACAAACATGTTATACTTACCTGCTCTGTGCAATCGTTTAGCACAGAGCAGAATGATATGCTTACTCTTAAGTGTAGCAGCCTCCCCAGTACTCCCTAATCACTTACCTGAGCCCCTTCTCTCTGCAGCGATGGAGAGCAGAAGAGGGACCCGAGAAGAGGAGGATCCAGGCTGCTCTGTGCAAATCCAACTGCACAGAAGAGGTAAGTATAAGACGTTTGTAAAGGCTCTTTGTTATTTAAAAGAAAAAAATCACTTTAATGCATAGAATGCGTTAAGGCATGGGTGCTCAACCAATGGCCCTCCAGCTATTGCAGAACTACAAGTCCCATCATGCCTCTGCCTTTGGGAGTCATGCTTGCAATGTCTTATGTGACTTGTAGTTTCGCAACAGCTGGAGAGCCACAGGTTGAAAACCCAGGTGAAAAACCTTGAGCCTTTTCAACCACTTTAAGGGTAGAGACTGATGTGAATCTGGCCACTTCACTGGTAAGAACTTCCTGGACACCACAAGCTCTACCACTTGGCCTGCATCTATGAATGAGCCCTATTTATTTATTACAAGGAATTTGGCATTGACCATTTACACAGTGCTTTACATACTGTACATTTACACCAGTCCATACCCTCAAGGAGCTTATAATCCAAGACCCCTATCTCACATACACATACTAGGGCACATAGGCAGAAGCCTATTAACCCACCAGCATTACTGTGGTGTGTACGTGGAAAACCGGAGTACCTGGAGGAAGCCCATGCAAGCACAAGGAAAACATGCATACTCCATGCAGGTAGTGTCCTGACTGGGATTCAAACCAGGGACCCTAGTGCCGATAGGAAAAAGTGCCATGCAGCCACAGTGCGGGCCAAAAATGCAGACTTACAGAATCAAAGTCTACACACCATTATGGGCCCTCTACTAAGAAGGTAAATAAACTTGATTATTTCCATTTATTTATTTAGTAAAATAGTTATTTATATAGCGCCGACAATTTACGCAGTGCTTTACACACATATATTGTACATTTACATCAGTTCCTGCCCTCAAGGAGCTTACAATCTAAGGTCCCCAGCTCGCATTCATACAGAAACATACTAAGGCCAATATAGACAGGAGCCTATTAACCCACCAGCATGTCTTTGGAGTGTGGGAGGAAACCGGAGTACCCGGAGGAAACCCACGCAGGCACAGGGAGAACATGCAAACTCCAGGCAGGTAGTGTCTTGGTTGGGATTCAAACGGATGACCCTAGTGCTGCTAGGCAGAAAGACTACCCACAGGCACTGTGCTGCCCATCGTGGGAGAAGTCTTAAACAGGACTTGTTCTCATTCAAATTACCAAGCAAGTCTCCAGATCTGAAGCACAAAGCAGCACAGTCCCAGAGAGCAGACTTTATTATAAAGCAAGTTTTCCATGTGTAAACATTTACAAGACGTCAGACCGGAGAATATAATTCTCTGCCAAACGTTACTTCTCATGGCCAAGTCTCCAAGGTGTAAGTGGTGACCTTGGGGTCTGTCATAAACACAGAAGTGAGGAAAAGCCAGATCCCGCTGATCCCAGAGGCTGCCCTCAACTCTCCAGCAGCCAAGGGAGTCTGTAATGAAAATGTCTATTGAGACAGAACAGCTGCTTGGGTCTTGGCAGGATGTATAAGGCACCGTCTGTTACTCCTCTGGCAACGAGCCTGCAGCTTCACTTCATTGGCTGCTTAAGGTCAAACAATCCAGTTCCGCCTTTCACCACTTTTCCTACTACGAGACATGCAGATGGAGAGCGCAGATCATCCTTCGCACCTGTTAGAAAATAAAACATGTACAAGTTATTTTCCCAACTTTGTGCTGCAACACTGCACTCAGAATTCAAAAGATACTCAGACCCCCCAATAACAAAGTGAAACTAAATCAGAGAGGGACACAAAAAAAGGCTTTTCTGCCCAATAGCATGCATCCTGTGGTGTCTTTAGTTTAATTGGGGAAAAAAAAAGGACAAAACGCACTCACTTGAACCAGCTGCATATACCACAGCGGGGCGGCTCCTACAGGCACCACAACATACGTCACAGCCTGTTTCCAGGTTTCAGACCCCCCTTGCCACTGATTTGACACAGCGAGAGTCTGTCAGAAGATCCTGGTCCATGATTCATGGCAGGGATCTGCTGATTGGCTGTGTTGAATTACAGACGAGAGCCCTGTGTTGACAAACAACACAGAGAACAATCACTTTGTTTCTTTTCCCTGCAAAGCAGGGAAAAGAAACAAATCGATCTGTAGAAAAAAAAAAATCAGTACACATTACACATCGTTAGGCACACATTTAACCCCTTGATTACCCTGAGCGGTTAACCGCTTCCCAGCCAGTGTCAGTGTACATTATTAGCACTGATCACCGTATTCGTGTCACTGGAGAGGTCAGTGGCAGTTAGTCCCCAGAAAGTGTTAGTTAGTGTCAGATTTCCCACCACACTCCCACTATAAGTCGCTGATCGCTGCCATTGCTAGTATATAAAAAAAAATTCCAGTATATATACACCATAGTTTGTAGATGCTGGCTGGTATCTTGGTGTTATATCTTTCATTTTGGATGTTATAGGTTGTACTAAGTAAATACAGCTGGTTAAAACAAAAAAATGGTGTGTCTTCATTTTAGGCTGCAAAGCAAAAAAAAATCTGATTATTTTAAAAGGGGGTGATTCTTTTCTATACCCATTGTATATGCAGCAACTCCTACTTTTTCCATGTCCTGAGATGTTGCAACCTTTTAACTCTGAATGGGCTGTCTTACACAGCGGTGTTGTGGTGTAAATGTGCCTCAAAGTGTATCTAAACCCCAAAACAAATATGTAATCTATTGCAGCTTACCAGTCCCTACGCTCTGTTGGTTTTTTTTTTTTGGAGGCTTTTTTCCTCCTTATTTTGAACTGGTCATCTTTCCAGAAAGACACTTCCTGTCCTAGAGTGTCACCGCACACTAACTATAAAGTCTCTAGGGGGGAGCTTAGGCGGTCACACACACAATTACACACTTTTAAACCATACATCTGAATGCTTACACATGTGCAGGAACAGATGAGTGGTCCTGGACGTGACCAGTCCACAACCAGGGCCACCTATCTGTCCTTGTATACATGCAACAAATCAGATGTGTGGTTACAGGTTTACAGCCACAATGCCTGACAGCCTGTCATTGATTAGTACAGGCTGATGGCTGTCGCTGCATTCAGCACCTGTGGGTTCCTGGCCATGGAAATATTCTGCATCCTAAAGGTTACAAGTGAATGAGGGTTAGTATTAGGGTTGCACCGATACCACTTTTTTAAGACTGAGTACAAGTTCCGATACTCTCCCCCCCCCCCCCCCCCCAAGTACTCACCGATACTGATTACTGATCCGTTTTTTAATGTCATGTGACAGTGGCACGAATATGCAGCACTGATGAGGCGTGGACTGTCAGTAGTTTTTTATTTACAATTTAACTTTTAAATATTTATTTCTTTTTATTATTTTTTATCAACCCTGTTGGGGGGGCTTTGGTGAGATATCAGGGGTCTAAACAGAACCCCGATATCTCCCCTTTGAGACAGAGAAAAGGAACTGATGACAGATTCCCCAGTCCTTTTCTATGCAGCCTCAGCTGCACTGGAGATGAATGGACAGGGGACAGCGGCTCCTCTCTATTCATAAACTGAAGAATCATAAGCACAGGTTACGATGCTCAGTTATGAATGGACAGGGTCAGTGATCACCGACTCTGTACATTCAGAAAAGGAAGGAGCCAGTAAATGATAGTATCGGTACAACCCTAGTTTGTATGTAGTGCTTCTTTTAGGAGAAATCTTCCACGCCCAATGCCGCCACTGTAATCTTCCACAGCGGCAGGGGTTAATACAACTAAAGGGCTCTCAGGAGCTCTCATCCAGACAGCCGACTATGCTCACCCTTTCTTGCCAGATTTACCATTCATTGAAGCTGAAGTATGGTTTCTACCCAGGGCAGTCTTTAAGGCAGGGCAAAAGGGCAGCTGCCCTGGGCCCTGTCATTGTTGTGGGGCCCAAAGCAACTGCCTCATACTTGCCAACTATCCTAGTTTAAATTCCCTTATCCCTTGAGGTTTTAGTCCCTTGCTGTGTCCTGATATTTTAGTGTGAAGTTCTGTTACTAAGGCCGCCCAGGTCTGCCCTATTGTTGTGTACAGATGACTCACCTGCAGACCCTGTGTTTACATGTAAATACCAGCATTGATATGTAAATAGCGGCAGCATTCATATGTAAATAGTGGTGGACCGACAGCATTCATATGTAAATATAGGCGGTATTCATGTGTATATCATGCCCCTCTGAGGTCATATCCACCATCACCTATAATGAATGCTGCCCACTGGAAAGATAAAGGGGCATGCTTGAAAGCCGTAATGTGTGCTGTAACCTCTAGCAACCAGTCAGTGAGCGGTAATGATACACTGTAACCTCTGGCAACCAATCACTGCCTACAACTGTGGTCATTAAGCCTACCATCAGCCTGTTCTGCAAAGGTAAGCAAATTAGTGGGGGGAGGGTAGTGTGGGGGTGTGCAGAGGCAGAGAATTAATTACAGTATGGGGTGCACAGATGAGCAAGGAGGGGATGTATAGAGGTAAGGAAGGTGGGTGCAAAGATGAGCAGAGGAGACAGGTAGAGTTAAAGGGGAGGGGGATTGGAGTGGAGAGGATGGGGGAGGTTTGGGGTGCAGAGGTTAGCATGGGTTTTAGGATGCAAAGGTGTACTGACAGGGTGGGTAAAGATGTAGGTCTTGTGTAGGGCAGCCCATTCATTTCAATGTGCTTCTCTATGCGCTACAAATGTGGAAGAAAGTCCCAAACCCTTTTTCAAAATCACACGGTGCCAAGACACATGTCAGCAGATGCCTGAGGGTGTCATTAACAATTAATGGCACTGCTGTGTATGTGCTAAAGGGCAGCATGTTTCTGTGGTGTCATTTTGCATGCGTTCCCGACACACACACAAATGTGAACGCAGGCTAAATGCCTCAGTTACATTGGTGGTCAGTGTAAATCTTCTCATTACATTGGTGCTTGGTGTAGAAACATTTCATTCACACCAGTGGCCAGTGTGAATGTCCCCCTTACATTGGTGGCCAGTGTAAATCCCTCTTTACATTGGTGATTACTGTGAATTCTTCTATTACATTGGTGGTCAGTGTAAACCCCTATTACATTAATGGTCAGTGTAAACCCCTATTACATTGATGGCCAGTGTTAAAACTCCTCTTTATATTGGTAGTCGTTAAAAAAAAAAATCAGCATTGCCATTGATCACACCCCCCCCCCCCCCCCAACACTGTCACTGATCCCAGGAGTCCTAGGAGTTTTCTGTCTATTAATGGGCCCCCTCACCTCCACAGTCCATGGTGTGCAGGCAGTGAGGAGATGATGTGCAGTAACATCTAGCAACCAGTAGGCAGTATTGATGTACAGTGATCTCTAGCAACCAATCAACAAGCAGAAATCATGTGCTGTAATCTCTAGAAACTAATCAGTGAGCCGTAATGTGTGCTGTAACCTCTAGCAACCAGTCAGTGAGCGGAAATGATACACTGTAACCTCTGGCAACCAATCGCTGCCTGTTCTGATTCAGTAAACTGATTTTGAGTCTAGCTGCTATTTATTGTATGTCTCAGAGCAGGTGGGGAGCAAAACTGCATGGAGGGGGGGCCCCAAGAAAATTTTTGCCCAGGGTCCAATCAATATTAAAGACGACCCTGTTTCTACCAATTGCGGATCTGGCAGGAAAGGGCTGACATAGTTTACCTCTCTTGATGAGAGCTCCTGGCAGCGTTTTAGTTGTATTAAGCCCCATGCCGCACTGGTAGATTACGGGCTGGGGGGTGGAGTAAGACATAGGAAGATTTCTCCTAAAAAAAGAATCAGCACAAGGGACACATCATACTAAGTGCCCCTGATTTTTATATTTGAGTTTAGCGAAACCTAAGCCCCACATGGGGCCGAATGCCAGACCACATCATCCAGTTCAATAAAAACCGACATTCGGTCTGTGTGTATGGCAGCCAGTCCGACAGAAGTCCGGATGTTTGGCCGGCCTCTGTCGGACGAGCATGCTGGAAAACCAGCAGCCAATGGCTGAGAGCGCTGATTGGAGTGTTCTGGCAGGGGGCACAGAAAAAAACTCATATAGTGTGTACCAGGCTTTAGGCCTTATCTGCCCCCAAAATCAAACAGTATGAGCCACAAGGAATAGCAGCATTTTGTGAATAGCAGCATTTTGTATCTTCATAGACTACCTTTCAATCAATACAAGCACAATGAATTGCCTGAAGCTGCCTTTTATTAACCTACAATTAGTACAACAACAATGGCTGACCACATTCCTGGGATTTCCCATGTAATCTGAACAGGATTTTCAGTTTCATTTATGTAAAAAAAGACACATTTAGTTTCTTTAGCAAGACTCTTAGAGCCGGTTCACACTGAGGCAGCACGACTTGCAGCGCGACTGCCTCAGGCGACCTGGACATGACAGCAGCGGCGACTTGCAAAACGACTTCTATATAGAAGTCAATGCAAGTCGCCCCCAAAGTCGTACAGGAACCTTTTTCTAAGTCGGAGCAACATGTGTCGCTCCTATTAGAACGGTTCTATTGTACAGAACGGGACGCGACTTGGCAGGCGGCTAAGTCGCCTGACAAGTCGTCCCAGTGTGAACCTGCTCTTAAAGACTTATTCCAGAGAAATAAAAAACAAACAAGGAAACAATTCACTACTGGCAGAAGAAACAGTAACGATATAATTACACCAACTTATTTTTTTGGCTCTACACACTCAAGCGTTCCTACAGAGTCTCTGGTGGCACCCAAAGCCTGGAACAAGTAGGCTGATCCTCTAGATGCAGGTTGATATGCACTGCATCAACAATGTTTGAAACAAATCCCTGTAAATCTAGTTAACAGCAGGACAGGAGACTATGGTGCCTCTCTTCAGGGACAGACTGTTGCGACTCTGAAAATGATTTAGAGATGGTTTCCACAGTCCCAGTGGTCAGATGGTGTAACAGATGTAGTTTGATTTGAGGGCTCAAGAGGGTGAGAAGGAGTCTGCAGGGGATGAAGCTGGGGAGTTTAGAGCCACCGAGGCAGAATGCTTCAGTAGCTTATCAGTAAGAAGTCCAAAGTGAGCAATGGAGGTTCCTGTAGAAATGGGGTAATCTTATGCTGCATCTAGAAGAGTTGAAAAAGCTGACCCTATAACAAAATAAGGGTCCCATGCTCCAGATTATAGGCATTTGAGTGCTTCTGAGCATACCAAGTAAACACCCCTTCAAACTTAACCCCTTGCCACAGCAGAACCAGAGGTGTCAAAAAATTCAAAAAGATGCTCAATAGTGCACACAGTGATGTAGCTCCCGATGCTTCAGCTAGAATGGCCTTACAAAGTGCGTCTTCAGAGGCAGGGTCACACCTGGGGCTGTGCCATGGCTCTGGACCTCAAAAGTGCTCTGTAGCTAACACAGTACACTCTAGTCTGCAAAGTGCCACAAGGTCACATTCCAGGCTAGCCTTGCAAGCCCAAATCCAGCGGGTAAGGCATCCAAAGCTAAATTGAGGAAACACCAATTCAGATAGCTGCTTTATAAATAGTGGCTCAAGTGTCAGCAAAGTCATGGAAGAAAAAGGTCTATAAAGCACAGAAGGCTAGCAAAAAAGAGACTCTTCAACAGAGCTTAAAAAAATGGCATCCAACCCTCCTAGGGCCCTAGGAAAACAAAAAACTGAGGCATGCTGGGGAGAATAGCGGTTATACAGGAGCTGGCTTACAATCTGATTAGCATGGGAGCGGCTTATTACTACAAGTGCATTAAACGAGTACCAGTTCTCTGCCAGCCTAGAGGGCCTAATTGTTACCATGAATGATTTATAAATCATCAACAGATTTTGCAACAAAACAAATAAAAGGTACAAGATCAAAACTTTCAGACAAGCCAATAACAAAACAATGGCACAGGAGGTGAAGGAGTGCCTACATTTACAATCTCTCTTTGTTAGTTGATGTCGCACTTCCATGCTTTTGTGTTCGGTGTAAGCCAGGCTGAGCTAAGGCAAAGAAATGCTTCTCCACATTTCCCTGCCATGTCCTGCACAGTGTAGGACCAAGCTGGTTAGGACTAAGGCCTCATGGCCGAAACACATAAGTGTATTTATGCTGTATTTACCCTGTAACCAATAAATATTTCTGCAGTTGGATGATACCAAGTTGCTGGCTGTTTATCCCTTTGAATCTTCGTATCCAGTGCTAGTGGAGACACTGCCAGCCTGAGGACCGGTTTCTCAGCTTCTTCACAGGATCCTGATATAAGCATTGTCTGTTTTTGTATATGCAAGCTGTCTTTGGCACCTTCACCTTATGTGTCAGAGGACCTTGCCCTGGCACAGAGTGTAAGCCACACATCATGTATCAGGCACATCTACAAAGTACTGTCCAAATCCTTAGAACCCTGGGTCATAGACAGAAATGACTAAGGCTGCATTCACACCTGAGCGTTTTCTGTTCATAAAACGCTTATAAAACGCCTGAAAAAAAAACCGCTTAAAAATCGCCCAACAAGCAAAATCCCAATAATTTCAATGGCAAAAAAAAAATAAAAAATAAATAAATATAAATATATATATATATATATATATATTTATTTATTTGGGGGCTCCAAGTAATTTTCTATACTAAAATAAATGCTAAAATGATCCCGCGCTACAGCAAAAAAAATTAAACATATAAATAGCCTTACAGTGTCTAAAGGTGAACAGATAATAATCCTCTTAAGTTAAAATGGTATAATAAAAAGGATAAAACCAAAAACACGAAGAATAATAATAATCTCTTCAAAATGAATAGAATACAAATGCATAAAAAAGTGTCTGTGCAAGAAAGTGTCTGTGCAAAAAAGTGTCAGGAAGGTCCAGAACAGACAGTGGGCATGGAGAGGTATGAATCCAGAGATGAGCTCACAAAACTCTCACCTTCATAACTTGAAAATCAGGCATAAAATGAACAGGAATCCGTAGTGTGGTTACCACTTCAGCCACCAGGGGGCCCTTTGTTCCGCTGTATGCACGGCCAATAATCACTCTAGGCCCATAAGGAAGGGGGTGATTTTGATGATTCTTGCTTGTTTTCAATTTTTATATTGTAAGAATCCAGGATTACCTTTGAAATAAACCTTGTTTGGATTTTACCTACTACACTATCTGGAATTTCTTCTCTCCTCACCTCCACCCACCCTCTCTCGTTCCCTTGTTACCCCCGCCCCCCCCCCCCCTCCGCCCCCCCCCCTCGAGCGGAGGTGACAGGTTCGGATGACGGCTTGGATGGGATGTTTATCTGAGGTCTTTTTGCGAGTAATGTAGAGGTCCCTCTAGTGGCGGAAGTTGGATTACACATCAAAATCACCCCCTTCCTTATGGGCCTAGAGTGATTATTGGCCGTGCATACAGCGGAACAAAGGGCCCCCTGGTGGCTGAAGTGGTAACCACACTACGGATTCCTGTTCATTTTATGCCTGATTTTCAAGTTATGAAGGTGAGAGTTTTGTGAGCTCATCTCTGGATTCATACCTCTCCATGCCCACTGTCTGTTCTGGACCTTCCTGACACTTTTTTGCACAGACACTTTCTTGCACAGACACTTTTTTATGCATTTTTGTTCTATTCATTTTGAAGAGACTATTATTATTCTTCGTGTTTTTGGTTTTATCCTTTTTATTATACCATTTTAACTTAAGAGGATTATTATCTGTTCACCTTTAGACACTGTAAGGCTATTTATATGTTTAATTTTTTTTTGCTGTAGCGCGGGATCATTTTAGCATTTATTTTACTGTGAGTGGATTGTGATACACTTCAGGTTCTGCTGCAGACAGCTGTTGACGCATTTTATTACATTATACTATATTTATTTTACACCATTTTCACCTCACCTTTGATGTTTATTAGTTTGTTTTAGCACATATAATAGCGCGAAGGCTTTTTCACTTTTATTAATTTTCTATACTGATTTAAAACTAAAAGTTTCAGGAAGGCCTGGTCAGCAACTGGTTAATGGGAGCCTACATGAAATATTGTTTACTGAATACAGAAAGGGGAGATGAGGGTGATAAGAATGAATGAGTTTCAGAATAAATACAAGAAACAGAACACAAAGAACTAAAAACTATTGAGCGAAGAGAGGAAACAAAGTGGCAAGAAATATTTATAACCTTGGCCTGTCTGGGTAATTATCCAATGGTTCTAGTTTGCTTTCTCCTAGTGCAATCCTACAGACCTGTAGCAATAACCCTACCCTACAGAGTAGTGCAAAGCATGGAGGTAGGTGTTTGTTTTAATTCAGCCTCTGAACGAGAGGACCAAAGGATCCAAAAATAGTAACCCACATTCTAGTTTTTTCCCTTGTCACCTGAGTGGTTCTTACGTAATATAAATGTGAATATCGAGAGTATTTGTGGAATGTCACATGACTCAACAAAAATCATAGTGTGTCCTGCAGTGCGAAACAAAGCTTCAGCTTCTCACCTACTTCTCATACAGTTATATGAAACAAGTTCATGTATGCAGAACAACAACAAATACATTTCACATAAGATAATCATTTAGGTATTTGAAAGAAACTGCAGATAAGTAAACACAATCAATCAGGTAGCTAGTAAAGCTGCCCTGGAGATAGTTTAACCTGTAACTGAACCCAAAAATGAACCACTTGATCTTCGGAAGATTTACTACCCCCTTCATGACCAGGTAGTTTTGCAATACGGTACTGCGTTATTTTACCTGACAATTGTGTGGCATTGCGACACTGTACTCAAATAAAATTCGTCTTTTTTTCCCCACAAATAGAGTTTTAATTTAGCAGTATTCAATTCCTAAATGCACTATAAACAAAAAGAAAAAGACTTTCTGCTATAAAACATATGCAATAAAAATTTTAAAAAGAAAAAAAAAATGTAATTTTTCCATAAATTTAGGCCAATATGTATTCTGCTACATGTTTTTAGTAAAAAAAAAAAATCCCAATAAGCGTATATTGATTGATTTGCACAAAGGTTATAGCATCTACAAACTAGGGGATAAATTTATGACATTTTTATTTATTTCTTCTTTTTATACTAGGAATGGCGGTGACTAAGGCCCCATTCACACCTGAGAGTAGCGTTTTTTCCGGCGTTTTGTTGGGCATATTTGCGCGTTTCCATGCAGCGTTTTCCGGCGTTTTTGAGCTTTGGCATTTTTTTTATTAGCCAATAGGAAAAAATGATCATCTGTTTCATCACTTGTTGCTATGTTTTTAGATTTTGTCATCTGCTTCCTGCTCCAAAAACGCCCAAATATGCCAGATTCGACCGACAAAAAAGGGTCCAGAACTTGTTTGAGCTTCAGGCATAGGGCTTCAGGCGACTTGGAGTGGAGATGTGAACCATCTCCATAGAGAATAATGTATTTTTTCCCCTCAAGCGTTTTGTAGCTTCAGGCTTCAAGCTACAAAGCGCTCAGATGTGAATGGAGCCTTATAGCGGGACTGCGATATTGTGGCGGACTTTTGGACACTGACACTTTGCAAGAACCAGTGACACTAATACAGTGATCAGTGCTAAAAAGTATGCACTGTCACTGTGCTAACAATATGGCTGGGAAGGGGTTAAACATCTAGGGTGATCAAAGGGTTAACTGTGCCTAGCCAGTGTTTTTGTGTACACAGTGTGCTTCTTTTACTAAGGGAAGAGATATATTCTAGTCTCTGCTTTGCAGAGACACAGGATTGTCCCTTCCCCAGTGTCAGAACTTGGATATGCCTTGTTTACATAGGCATATCTCAGTTCTCTGAGTTTTACAATTGATCGGTGGGTTCCCCCGGAGGACATAGAGTCCCCGGACCTGCAGATCAGCTTCCACTGTGAATTACATACATACACACACACACACACACACACACACACACACACACACACACACACACACACACGTGATCCTGCGCACAGCTGCCGCCCTGTCGCAGTAAAAGTGCTATAGGGCAGTCAGCAAGTGGTTAAAAAAAAAAATATATATTTTTTGTGTTATAATGATCATCTAGAAATGTTAACTGTGCCCAAGAAGTACCTTGAAAATGTACCTTTTGTAATTATTGAAATGCCTCCTGAAAATAGCAGTGCACTTTCCAATATGTGAGTGTGCCTACAGCCTCATAGATAGCTGTATATCGGCAGTGTGAGATCTAAGGCACTGCTGTCATTAAATGCGAGTCTCAGAAGATTTGGAGTGAGCTTAATGATGTCACTACTGTGCTGCTCTCCGTTCTCCATGCTGGAGACTATGACACAAGGAAGCAAAGCCCTGCTTCTACCAAGATGGATACTTCAACACAGACAGCACAGAACAAGGCATTGAAATTCATTAAAGCAGATTTTACACTCAACAGGATGTTGCCTTCTCTCCGCCCCTCCTCTGTGCAAATTGGGCTTTTTTTTTTGAGTTTAGATTTTTTTTTTTTTCGTTACAAGAAAACCCTCTAAGCCTGCTCTCCCATGCACATCATTTGCGAATGACATGCACTTTGCCCCCTCTGCTCCCTAGGATATGTACGTCACATATACCAGGAGGCATAGGCCTTCATTGAGAAAGGAGGAGGGGGGCGTAGCCAGGCAGTGCATCATCCGGATGCTGCTGGCTGAACCCAGAAGAGCCGGCAGCTTCCTGATGATGTCACCGAAGATGATGGCACGTGGGACAGAATGGGGGGCAGAAAAGAAGCGGATCTTACCAGGACAATGATGAATCTGATGGGCAGGCGAATACCTAAAATGTGTAGGACCCGCAACAAAGTAAGCCACGGTCGATGGGAGGTTGGAGATCTGCTTTAATGTGAAAAGATCAGCTGCAGAAAGCCTATGCTGCTGAATAATTCTTTGTTCGCAGCCCACCTTTTTACTGGTGCAGTTTCTAGAATTTAGTTTCACTTTATCGGTGGTAAAAATCAGGAAGTCCTCTTAGTTTAAATTAAATCTGGAGTTCTATTCAATCCAATGAAGCCAAATTCTAGAGAGCGTCTCACACACTGAATGGGTGGGGTCAGCTTCCCTTCCCTGTCACTGATGTATTACAAACAAAATTTTAACTATTAGGGTTGGTTTGAATGAGATTGGTGCCCACAAGAAACCTCTCACATTATTCTTTTCTGAGAAAGACGGCAAGGAGTGTGCAGTGGATGTGTTTGGGAACGGCTCTTGAAAACTACCAACAGGCCAGCAAAAACCATTGTTGTTATGTCTACACTGGCGACAGGTGGACCCTAACTTTATGACACAGGTGCCGATACAAAGAGCAGCCTACTCACATGTTATATGTTACTGATTTTTATGCAACTGTATGATCCACACAGATATGGACTTCACTTGTTACTTAACTTTACATGATGTGTCTTGTGTACCGATTGGCTAGTCCACTGTTAGCATTTCTTTTTTTTTTTAATTTCCTGCTCACCTTATGCTGGGTCCTGCACATTTTAGATACTCACCTACCCAGCGGACCAAGCATTGTCCTGCTGAGATCCACTTTTCTGCAGTCACTGATCAGGTCCAGTGCCATCATGTTTTCCTGTGACATCAGGAGGATGCCGCCTCCCGATGGCACGCCACTAGGAGTAGCATGCTGTTGGGGACAGGTGTGCGAGGATGCATCTGTCTGTGTCCAGGGTCGCTCATCTATCCTTAACCGCATGTAACCGCTTTAGTAACTAACTGAGCCTCAAAGTCTTCTGAAGCAACAGGTAACCCCCATTTTACTTTTGAAAATTCGGACTTGCCCAAATGTCACCCTGGTCACTTCACTGCTATTAACCGGCATCTCTTCCAATTAGATTTCAATTTTTTATGGCCAGAGTATAACAATGTTGTCTCAGCTCATATTTATTGAAGTTCTGTGAAGGATGTTGGTGTTCGATACAGATCTACAAAATAGAATTACCTGCCATGGTAGCATCCTTCAGGAATTTGTAGCTGGTCTCAAATGTCATCTGCTGGAAAGGGGAAGAGCTTGACTGCATGCCGTAGCGATTTAAAGGACGATACGTTCCTTCAAAGCACATGTAATCTGCCACAAGGGACAGGTGACGAGGGTCCACCTCAATACCTAGGCAGAACAAAAAGCAGACAGCAGATGGGTGAGAATGCTGGAAAACAAGGACGCATTAAGGACAAAGATCACAGAATGACATACATCAGTTTGACGATCCTATCAAACACCCAAAGACTCATTTATTAAATCCAACAACCAATTGTTTACTCAAATTGTAGTATGAGAAAAAGAAAATGGGAACTTGGTTGCCAAGGAAAGAATGGTCTCACTTGCCCAAAGCAAAGTGGCTTATGCAGATCATGGTTACTTACCATAAACAGCAAACACATCTTTAATTTCTTTTTCGACTACCCTCATGGCAGCCTCTATGCCGTATGTATTTGCCATTGCATGAATGTCATTTGAATACAACCTTTTCAGGTCTAGTATCTGCAAAAAAAAAAAAAGAAGGAATATATTAGCCCTATGTAACTTCCAAGACAACAAGCAACACATAACTAGCTTAGGGAAGCTAAAGTGGGAAGTACATCCATTTCAACCCATTGGGTTTTAGTTTTCACTTTCTACCTAGCAATAGTAAAAGGATTATTCCGATTGGATGTTTTTTTTTCTTTTTTTTAATCTAAAATTTTATTAGATGGCAAAAAAAAAAAAAAAAAAAAGTTAAACTATAATCTTTAAAAAAAATCATTTGGGGTGGTGAAAAAAAACACAGCAAATTCTAAATATCGACTACATAATGATCCAACTGTTTTCAAGGAATTTTCTTCCAACACCAAGGTTAGCAGTTGCAATTCAAGATCAGGTCACTTCTAGGTCTTTCTTGTAAAAGATCTTTTCATAAATGAAGGCACAACTGATTTGCTTGGAATTCTAAGATGTTATATAGTCAGGATTTTCCAGAGCAATGAAAGGAATGACTTGCCCGAGGGCTGGTCCCGAAGCCACAAAGACTAAGACTTCCTGGTCCTCTAGACCAGACAGTTCAGCCTGTCCAGGGACAAAGGTGACCTGCCCCACATGTTGACAAGATATTGCGCTCCGTGTTCTTGTAGTGGAACAGGACAGGTAAGGAGGAGATTAGGTCTACTCTGGAATTGAAGGGCACAAACCAGAGACTGAAGGCTCCTCTGAAACAAGGCTTATACAGTAAAGCTAATGACTAGCATTGTCAGACACATCACACAAAATTCACCAAGATGGCTATCTGGTCTACATGATTCACTGTTAGTCAAGGCTGAAATTAGTGAATTTAAAGAGTGAGGCAGAGGCTGCAACAGTAAGGCCAGATCCAATAGTGGGTGCAGAAAGTAATTAGTAAGCGCAAACATATGTCTGGAAAGAGCTTACCATCTTATACATGGGGCCCCTCAGTAAAGGCGCATCCTCAACCGGAACAGTGGTTGCCTTTTTAGTGTGAGAAACCGGAATCAACAGCAGGTGGTATTAACTAAACCATTAGTAAGGCCTGTTTCACACAGGCTTTAGCTTATATAAGAGCAGTTTGAGCAGCAAGCTTTGACAAAGCATTTGCAGAGCATTCAGCAAGCTTTGTTAAAGCTTTTTAAAGTACCATTCAGCAGGCTTTCCACAAGCTTCAAGAAGTGCTGAAGTCTGCTAGCAGCTTGCTTAAAGTTGCAATCAACACTCCCATTAGGATCTTTGATGAACTTTTACAAACTGAAGTTGAATGGTACTTTAAAAGCTTAAAAAAAAGTTGCTGAAAGCTCTGCAAATGATTTGCAAAACTTGCTGTTTACACTCAATCATTGAGCAGTGGGCAATGACAGAACACTTAAGTGGCCTTTAAGAGCCAAGACCACACACTGAACTGGCAAAGGCAAATCAAAGCTTGATGTCCTTTGTGGCTCTTTGCAGCAGATGGATTCTGTCTGGATAGAAAGAGAGTGTGGAGTGTCTGACAATGTACATCAGTGTTCAGTCTCTCCATGTTAACACGTTCTTTAGCAAAAGTCACAGAAACAGGGATTAGAAGTGCCCAGTGACTCAAATATTTGATATAAGCTCCTGGTGCTCGACTCAACTGTCCTAATCACTAATGAGCCTTTGGAGCCCCTGGATCACTCTGCAACTAAGTTTTACTAGAATGGAGATGAAGCTTCATCAGCAATGTAGAAAGCAGTGGTGGCCCGTCCATTAGGGGCACACTGGCGCCACCCCCCCCCCCCATCCATGTGTCCAGCCCCCTGATCTATATACAGGGCGCCAGCAAATTTTTTTTGAAGCACGTGATTAGAGCCAGAGGCTCTAATAGGCTTCGAAAAAGGGTGGGGTCGGGGCGCAGAGCACTGTGCGCCTAGCCCACCCAGTTGTGTGATAATAGCGAATGAATATTTGCTATTCTCACACTGATTCTCCTCCTCCCAGCCAATCAGGAAGCGGGTCATGTTCCCCGTGTTAACATCCGTCTCCCGCGCGGGGGAATCGTGCGGCGACAGAGCTTCCTCATACATTTGTACTGACCATTGAGGCAGCCCATTTGGGCAATTGGAATATACAGGGTGCCAGAAGGAACTGGCAAAGCTTTTTTCTTTAGAAATGGCCCATTATTCATATGTAGAGAGAGGGCAACAAGAACTGTTGCAGGTATGCAAACCTCTAAGTGTCTACACTTCATATCTGATAGCTGCTTTTTGTTTTTTTGCAGTGATGTTCCAGAAAACTACACACTAGTCAGACTAACTGTAACAGTAGGTGTAAGATATTTGAGGATATAGTAAGACTTTTTTCAGAAATTTGTCTGTAATAAGGGTATCATAAGTGAAAACCAGCATAGATTTACAAAAGACCGTTCTTCCTAGACCAACCTATTACCGTTCTTTAAGGATGTAAGTGAGAAATTGGATGGTGGAAGTCCAGTGGATGTAGTTTATCTACATTTTGCTTAAACTTTTGTTACTATACCTCATAAAAATGTAATCTATAAAATAAGATCTGTTGGAGTTGATGAAATTTTATGTACAGGCGGTCCCCTAGTTACAAACATCCGACTTGCAAAGGACTCCTACTTACAAACGGAGGGAGACAACAGGAAGCGAGAGGAAATCTACCCCTAGGAAGGGAAATTCTCTCCTGTAAGAGTAATTATGGGAAAAAGGTGTCTCCACTGAAGCTTTATCACCAATCCTTGTTTCCACAACAACCCAAAATTTTAAAAATCCAATTGTCATAGGTACAGAAAGTGAGGTGAAATCTTCTGAACAGGGGCACAGACAGAAAAACAAACGTTACAGGGGAGTTAACCCTTCCCTATGCTATCCAAAAAGCTTAAAAATAGTTTTTTTGGCAGGAACTACACTTAAAAAATGTACCTGTTCCAACTTACAAACAGATCCAACTTAAGAACAAACCTACAGACCCTATCTTGTTTGTAACCCGGGGACCGCCTGTACAAGGATAGGAAACTGGTCACATGAAAGGGTCCCAGAGAGTAATAAATCACTCATTCGCTGCATGGTCTAAAATTGAGAATGATGTGCCCCAGGGTTCGGTATTTGGATCAATGCTGTTTAAGTTTTTAAGTAAAGCAGTTGTAAAGGTTTCATTTTTTTTTCTAAAATAACAAATATGTTATACTTGCATGCTCTGTGTAATAGTTTTGCACAGAGCAGCCAGATCCTCTTCTTCTGGGGTGCCCTATTGGTGCTCCTGGCTCCTCCTCTTCTCTGAGTGCCCCCATAGCAAGCTGCTTGCTATGGGGACATTTGTGCAGCCTCGGTCCTGAGCTGCACGGTGTATGTTTATAGACACACACTGTGTGGCTCAGCTCCGCTCCCTGCTCACAGTATTTGATTGACAGCAGCAGGTGCCAATGGCTCCTGTGAGAAGAGGGGGAGAGAAGAGTAGCACTGCTGCAGACAGGCACACTGCTGGATGGAGATCAGGCTCAGGTAATTATTTAAGGGGGGCTGGGTGGAGTGACCATGGAAAGGTTTTCTACCTTAACCGCTTGCCGCCTGCCTACTCGTTCTGGGACAACGTCAAATGACGTTGTCCCAGAACAGGCACACACAGCACGTTGCTAGGACACGGCGCAACCCTGATCTCTCTAAAGACCTGCGGCTTATTAAGCATGTGATCTGCCAGGAAGGAATCCGGTGTATCGGCTCAGCGGTGCCCTTTGAAGTATCCTTGTGGTGGTCTATTTCCATCTAACTAAGCTTGTTTTGACCCCCCTGAATAAGGGCGGTCACAGGCTTTTCGGTAAGCCTTCATTTTTACTATGCGGTGGTGGGCAACACTGAATGGTGGAGATTTATTCCTGAACCTGTATAGAACATTTACATAAACTTTTTTTTGGACCTTTATGATTTTATTCACTTTTTTAAAAAATTTTTTTTTGTTTTTATGTGTCTTTAAAGTTAATACTTGAGAGCACCTTATATATTGTTTAATCACGAATGATTGGGATTTTGTCACTGTGTTTTGTTATATTGATCAACAGAATTTATCACTATTTGTTTATATCAGTTAGTCCAGCGCTGCACTTCTCAAAGTTGTATATCAAAAGGTGACTCTAGTAACTGTAATATACGGTTTACTGTAAGGTCAAGAAGTTACACGACCAAGATTTGAGGTTAGAAGAAAGAAGGTTTAGCCTTAGATTTCAGAAAGGGATCTTTACTGTTAGAGCAGTAAAAATGTGCCTCCTCTGCCTAAAAAGGGTACTAGCTGAGAGTGCAGACAACTTCAAAAAGCTTTAGATTGTCTTCTTCAAGAAGTAGAATATTCAGGACTATGAGAATTGCTAGAAAATAAAAAAAAGTGTGCACACAAATACACACAGGTTGACCTGGATAGAATTATGTCTTTTTTGGAAACTAGAAAAATTTTAAAAATTCATTCACCCACCTTGTTTTTCCAACTTTCTAGAACAGGATTTTTTTTCCCCCAAATAACTTTTTAAATCAAAGTCTTGCAATTTTTACAAAAAGAAGAAAAAATAACAGAAATCCAAAACATAGCACAATATACATTGTCATACATGACTTTAGTATTAGAACAAATGCTTGTTAGTACTATTCAAAGATTATAAAAGTTAGCTAAAAATCCATTAATCGGTTCAATATACAAACTAAAAAGGCTTGATATTAGTCTTATTACAATCATGACTATTGCTCAAAGTTTTCTGTACTTAAAAACTCGAATTAAAACGAAACCATAATATTTAATTTTTAGTAAACTGTGTTTTCAAATCTTAAGAATATTAACCATGCTTTGTCCTATGCCGCATACAATTATGGCATTAGAATAAGATGTGTACCCAGTGACTGCGGCACTCTATCTCCTGCGTGTCCCACCCATCCAATCAACAAACAGCCACGTCTACAAAAATTAACATTGAAATATCTGTAACATTAATGAAAAGGGAACCAATCCCGGAACCTGTAACCATGGATCCCACAGCTTGTAAAAATTTATGTAACAGAATTTGTCGTTCCTTCAGCAGGTTAGAATTAACTTGCTCTCACCAATCCTCGAAAGTAGGGGGGATCGAAGATATCCATTTAAAAAAAATACATTTCCGGGCTAAAAACAGTAACCTAGAGATGGAAGTCTGAACCAGAGAAGTAAATAAGTCCTCATCTAGGAATCCTAGTGCACAAGTCAAAGGGTCATTATGTAGCAGAGATCGAAAAGCCTGATTGATGGTAATAATAATGCCCTGCCAAAGGCGTACTAACTTTGGGCATCTGAAGAAGGTCCGGTGGAGAACCTCCACATCTAGGACACTCCGGTCTTCTGTGCCATTGGAATAATTTGAGCGGTGTTCTATAGGCTCTACGTATTATAAAAAGTTGAGATAGAAGTTGGGTTGGTGATAGAGAAACCAGAAGGACCCGTTCCAAAATAGCCTGCCACATTTCCCCTTCTAGTCAATCTCCTTAGCCAAGCCTGTCCTACTATTCATCAACAAACCATAAAGAAAAGAAATGAGACACCTCTTTTCTGTAGTAGATGCTTGCTGGTCTATAAGTGGAGCAGTAATCTGACTAAAATTAGCACTGCTGTCCACTGACACTTCACACAAGTTGAGATACTGATCATCGTAGTATTACAATGCTGCTTTTACTTTACTTACATCAGAATATTTGAAGAGCTCTTGCAGGTTTATGCCCTCTGTGTTAAGAATCTGCTCTTTCTCCCCTTTCTTGTTGGTGGCTTCGTTAAGGAGGCATCGAGTTATTCCCTTTGTTTCATGAATAACACTATTGTGTGCCAAAGTCACAACAAGAGATGAAATGTCAAAGTGAACCTTCATTAATGGCAGTTTTACAGTGACCTGCAAGAATAACACAACCATTAAAAATTAGATTTTTGTACATACCATACAGTTCATTGAGGGATACAGAAGTCTTTCAAAAAAAAAAAAAAAAACTGTAGCCCTGCCCAAAATGTCCCATTCTACTATCAGCACTCACAGACCTGGTAGAGTGCACCTTTACAGGTAAGGGTGGAACCCAACCCTCAAGATCATAAGCTTGGATAATGGTCCGTCTAAGCCACCTAGTGATAATGAAATGAGAAGCCATCACACCTTTACGAGATTCATACAGTATCGCAAGTGAATCAGTCTTCTTGAAGAACCAGGGTTTAAGAATGTGACTCACAAAGCTCGAGTCAAATCCAGAAAATAGAGACGTTTTTTGGTGAACTGGAGCCAAACTGAAGACCAATGTCCTTGTTTAGGTTAAAGACAGAAACTACCTTAGGAAAGAAGGAAGTCCTTGGCCTCTATGCAAAACCAGAATAGGTTTTTGCAGGATCGAGCAGCCAGTGCAAACACTCCTCTTACAGAGGCGATGTCTACAAAGAATATTACCTTGTGGATGACAGTAGAGGGATCTATCTCTAGTTGGTTCAGACAGTGTTTTCTGAACCACACAGAGTCAGATTCAGATCCCATGGAGTCACCGAAGAAGCTACATGGGAGATTTCCTGAACAAAGTCTTAAATCAAGGAGTGAGAAAGTTCAATGGTCTCTGAAACAGAACAGAAAGGGCACAAACATGGCCCTTGATAGTGCTAAGAGCCAAATGCTAATCCAGACCCAGCTGTAGGAAGGAGAGGATTCATTTCACAAACTTCTGGGGTGGAAGACTCACACCAAAGAAATCAGTCCTTGGAACAATCTGGTAGTGACCATGGAGCCCACCTGTGACACAGGTCGTGAACACCTATGGGTGCGAGAACACCCCTCTGAGTCCAGAATGTGTGAGCTGAGGAAGTCTGCCTGCCAATCTTCTGTACTGCTTACATTGCAGTACTGTGCAGTTCTGTCCAAGAATCCAATCCAACTCTCTTGCTGTGGCAAGACTTCTGGTTCCTCCTCAATCTGTCCAGGGAATTTTTTCTGAGACAACATGATGTTGTGTTGTAGAGGTCTGGAGTGAAACTGGATACATGAGACTGCCTCAATGAAGGCTTCCATCAGACCCAAGACTCTTGCAAAAGAGGGGAGTCTGACAATTCCTGGACCAAAGAACTCAAATCGGAGAATCTAAAGTCTCTCCTAAGAAACACACTGGGACCTTAGTTGTGTCCAGGACTATATCCAGACACTCCAAATTCTGGTTCAGGATCCATCTGAGGCACTGTAATGTTTAGGCAGTCAAGGCTACATTGTCTGACTGAGCGCTAAAGCAAGAAGTCATCTAAATATCCCACAATAGGGATGCCAAGAGAGCATAATTATTACTGTGGCCAGCACCTTGGTGAACATCTGCGGTACAGATGAAAGACAGAAGAGCATTACCACAAACTGAAGGTGTTTGGGTCCCACAGAAAAAAGGATAGAACATGCATTTACGTTTCCTTTATGTACACAAAAGCAAGAAAGTTCCCCTGGTGAACATAGGTGATTACATGAGGACATTCTGGGCTCAAATGAACATGGGGTGGGGGGAGTTACTAAAATTGGAGAGTGCAAAATCTGGTGCAGCTATGCATAGAAACCAATCAGCTTCCAGGTTTTAGTGCCGAAGCTTACTTCAACAAGCTGAAGTTAGAAGCCGATTGGCTACCATGCACACCTGCACCAGATTCTGAGTGCTGAAGCTTTAGGATCCAGGATATGGTGGATGCCCATTTTGGGCTTGGGAGTGATGAATAGACAGGAGTACAAACCCGTGGAACTGTTCTGTCACAGGAACTAGGGCAATGACACTTTGGTCCAGAAGACCCAAGAGGGCTGGATGGAGGTCTGCTAATTTGTGCAGTTTCGAGGTGAGGGCTTGGAGTGAAACGGCACCATGCAGCCCTAGAATATCACTTTCTGAACACATGCATCATGGATGTTAGCTGTCTAAATGTCCAACATGTTCTATTGTGATATTAAGGGCAACTAAAAAAAAAAAAAAAAGAAGAAGAGGTTATACTTGCCTGCTCTGTGCTCAACTAGCTTACATGCAAAGTGATTCTCTTTAGGAACAGGGCAATTGCCAGGAGCTCTTGACCTGAAGTGCCCTGTGGCTAAGTTTTACCAGAATGGAGTCTGGAAATGGACCCGTTGCACAAAAGTCATTTCCAGCCTACCCCCGCAAAGTCCAGTACAGCAGGGGGCGTGTACGCGTCACTCTAAAAGCTAAGCTAAAGGCAGCCAAGCCAGAGAACTACAAAAGAGGAGACACTGCTCCTGCAGGGACATTGATTGAGTAAAAACATTTAAGAAAAAAAGGTGCTAGCAAAAAGATGAGTTGGTCTTTAAGACAACAGAGCTACTGAAAAGAGGTCGTTCCTCCTGTGACAGTAATCCACTAAGACAGGGATATGCAGTTGGCGGACCTCCAGCTGTTGCAGAACTACAAGTCCCATGAGGCATTGCAAGACTCTGACAGCCACAAGCATGACACCCAGAGGCAGAGGCATGATGGGACTTGTAGTTTTGCAACAGCTGGAGGTCCGCTAATTCCATATCCCTGCACTAAGGCATGCTGGTAGGAGGGTTTATTCTGGACTGGCCCACATTTTCTTTGTCAGTGTCCAAACAGCCTGTAGATGAAAGACTTTTTGTGTCCCTCAATGACCAGACAAAAAGCATATTTTGACAGACAAAAGATTCTGTAGGAAAAAAGAGGAAATGTTTAGGTATACATACATTCAGTTAAATACAATCCTGTAAGGAGGCTGCATTCACTAAATGCTGACATCTTAACATCTTACCTTAACCCCTTCATGACCAGGGCCACAACAAACCTCAACACCCAGACCCAATTTTGCGTTAGTATAACTGTACATATCATCACAACTACTTAGTGTATCCAGGTGGATTATACCTCTTTTTCAAGACAGACTAATCTTTCACTTGGTGGGAAACGGATAGCTCATGATTCTTTTTTTTATAATGATAGAAGGAAAACTGGCCCAAAATAGTTAAAGTATTTTTTTTCCCTTAATTTAGCGTTTCATTTTTTTCAATGCCCCAAAAAAAAAAAAAGAATAAAAGTTCTACTCCGACGACCGCAGTGATACCACATGCAGTATATGTGCGTGATTTGCTCTTTGTACCCAGAGCAGAGCTGAGAAACAATAGTATGCAATGCTACACATTACCTATACACACTGACACGAAATATAAAACCCCTTTTTTCTTACCAAAAACATACTGCCACTAACTGGCACATGGCACGGACACGAACATTTAGGGCTGGTTCACACCAGATGCAGTCCAGTGCGTTATTTATTTCTGCATCAAACAGTCATGGACAGTTTTTAACATGCATTCCAAAGGCCCTACTTCACACCAGTGCAGTGCGCATTCCAGTGAAGTCAACAAAAGTAGAATATGTTGCATTTTTTCTATATTGAACGCATTCAAAACGCAACAGCCCGCACTTGTCCGACAAAGAAAAAAAAAAGAAAGGAAGGAAGAGGGGAAAATGCATTGGAACGCATCAAAAACATGTATGCAGAAATTCACTTGGAACACAGAAATTGTGGTGTGAACCGGCCCTTACACTGCTGCTGCTTACACTAGCACTGACACCTACTGTACACTGACACCAACACTAACTAAACTAGATCAAGTCCTGAACTAGTTACATTTTTATTTATTTATCTATTTTCAATAGATCTGGTCTCTATGCCGAGAGTGTGATTCTATCACAAATAGAGGAACAAATATATGCCCCACCCAGGATTTTAAGTGATAGTAAAGTCTATATTTTGATTTGAACCTACAGGTACGCTTACAAAAAACGTGCACTGTTTAAGAGATATTCTAGGGAGCAGCTGCTGGCGACGTCACCTGCGTATGCGCTCTGAAGAAACGGCAAACTGTGAACAGGTCATCACCATGACAGACAATTATGGTGATCACTTGAGGTTAGTCTGTAAACACACCTCTCAGCTTGTGCTGTCTATCTTTTTGTGCACTAGCTGTACAAAGAGAATAATACATTTCAAGATGGTTTAAACAGTGAAATGCCAAGACAGTTTGTCTATTTCATGGGCGGAGGGGTAATTATATTAGTAATCTCAGCATTTATCCTGTAACAGAAGATTTAATGTATTCCTTTATATTATTATTTGGTTTTATATGAATTTTTCACATAGTGTGTTCTTTATTACCTTTTGACTGTTTTATGAAGATTACATATATGAAGTGTTTTTATTAAAAATATATGAAAATGCAGTGCTGTGAGTAAGTTATTCTATATGTGGGAATACATTTAGGTGAATGCAGCAGCTTACACACACACAGACATTGAATATTATATATATATATATATATATATATATATATATATATATATATATATATATATATATATATATATATATATATATATATATATATATATATATATATATAGTCCGTGAGGACTACTAATAATCAAATAGTTTGAGCGAGATTCAGAAATCCACGACGAGACCAGCAATTATCCACATCAAATTCATCCATGGCTTCCACTGGGTCTTCAACTAGCTCCCCCAGAGGTTCTTTTTTACAACGGGGTTCTACAAATGCCCGTGCAGGAGAGGAGGGAGAAAAAATTGAAGGCGTTACAAAAGCCGGTGCAAGCAGGGGACAGAATCGGCAAAGGACTTGACCACTTGTTCCTTTAAGTGACATTGAATTGCAGGATCTAAATAAGGGGCTTAACTTTAGTCCCAAAGCAAAGATGGACACATTCACATTAAGACAAGATCTTTATTGCTTTTACAGGCACATTCGCTTAAAGGCTTTTTATTCTTCCAGACCTGTGGTGAACAATGTCAATCTGCTGCCTCTCTCCATTTCCAATTTGGAGTTAAAAAATAAGAGTGGTTTTGTTCCTCCTACATCCAGTGCTGCAGCTGAATTGTTCATCAGCAAAGTGGATGAGGATATTAATTATTTTTTTGCATAATCACAATGGGAGGGATCATATCCCAAGAAATATGACACAAGAGGAAATTATGGCTCTTTCCTCCTTGGCTGCACGTAAAGAAATCACTATTAAGCCGGCTGACAAAGGCAGCTCGATAGTGATAATGAATACCATACAGTATGAGAGGGAAATTCACAGACAGTTGGCAGATCCAAGTGTATAGACGTCTGGAGGTTAATCGCACATTACCTGTTCTGAATAGCATTAAAGAAGTGGTTGCCCGAGCAGTACAAAATAACATCATTGATGCTAGTACACAAACATAATTCATTTCTGAACATCCCGTGACTCCAATTATTTATGTACTTCCTAAGATACATAAAGATCCCATTAATCCCCCAGGCCATCCCATTGTGTCCAGCACTGCATCAGTAACTATGCCTTTGGCTAAATATCTCAATAAATGTTTAGAGGAAGTAAACCCTAATGAGTTAACTTCCTCTTTGTTACCCTGCAAAGGTAAAGCATAATGGGGTACTATACATCGCATAGTAGCCCATTATGTGTCACTTACCTGATACAGGAGCCTGCGATGTCACCGATGTCCCTCTGCTACGGAGCGTCCATCTTCTTTCCAGGTATCGTGGCTCCGGCGCTGTGATTGGCCAGAGCCACGATGACGTCACTCCCGCGCATGCGCACGGGAGCCGCCACTAACGGCATATCGCTGTTAGCAGCGGCATGCTCAGTGCGCGCCGCTGTCTACGGCGCATGCGCCGTAGACAGCAGTGCCTGTCTTTTTGCAAATATCTCCTAAACCGTGTAGGTTTAGGAGATACTTCTTGGGCCTACAGGTAAGCCTTAATCTAGGCTTACCTGTAGGTCAAAGTGGTCTGTAAGAGTTTACAACCACTTTAACTCCATTGATTACCCAGACTCGCTTGTATATTAAAGATACTGAGGATTTTTTTAAATAGAATTCATTCTTTGACTAGTCCATCATTTATATACAGCCATCCCACATAATCTAGGTATAGAAGCCTGCAAGCGTTTGTTGATTAATTCCAAAAAATACACTTCTGCCCAGATTTAGTTTCTCCTTGAATTATTGGCTATAGTATTAGAGGAAAATGTCTTCTTAGTTAAGGATATATATTACTTACAATTGGCCGGAGCAGTGATGGGCAGTAATGTAGCGCCACCTTATGCTAATGCATTCATGGATATGATCGAAGAAGCTTTCATTTTCCATTGTACATTATTCAATGAACACTGTACAGCATGGTACAAGTTCATTGATGACGCCTTTGCTATATGGACAGGTGATCTACAGTCATTATCCTTGTTTAAATTTCTATTTAAATTAATTAATTCCTGGCTTGAAATTTAACATGCTGAGTAACACTGGTGCGGTTCCATTCTTAGATATACTTTTATCCATTAGGGATGGTCAGTGATTTACCGTATATACTCGAGTATAAGTCGTTCCGAGTATAAGTCGAGGCCCTAATTTACTACAAAAAAAATGGGAAAAACTTATTGACCCGAGTATAAGACGAGGGTGAGAAATGCACAGCTACTGTAAGTGGAAAAGAGGGTCAGCAATGCCCATTTGCAGCATCACTGTGCCCATTTGCATGCCTCACTGTGCCCATTTGCAGCCATAGGTCCCCTGAACTTCAAACTCGGTAGTTAAGGGTTCCTAGATGCCCCCTAGCTGCAGCCAAAATTTGGGGTCTCTGAACCCAAAGGGTCCTGAAATTACATTGCTGCAGATGGACACAGTTGACCAAATGTGGGGCCCTGTATCTCGGGGCCACTTAGTGCTAGGAACCCCAAATTTGGTGTGCAAACCCAGTGGAACTAGCACCATAAAATTTCCAAAGCTGGGGTTTCTAGCACCAAGTGGTCCTGAGATACAGGGCCCCAAAAATCAGTTCAGAAAATGTCAAGCACTTTTCTGCAGCAGAAAATGACATTTTCCGAATCGGTTTTGGGGCCCCGTATCTCAGGGCCACTTAGTGCTAGGAACCCCAGCTTTGGATATGTTATGGTACCAGTTCCAATGGGTTTGCACACCAAATTTGGGGTTCCTAGCACCAAGTGGCCCTGAGATATGGGGCCCCAAAGTCGGTTCAGAAAATGTCAAGCACTTTTCTTCAGCAGAAAATGACATTTTCCGAACCGATTTTGGGGCCCCGTATCTCGGGGCCACTTAGTGCTAGGAACTTCATCTTTGGATATGTTGTGGAACCAGTTCCACTGTGTTTGCATACCAAATTTGGGGTTCCTAGCACCAAGTGGCTCTGAGATATGGGGCTTCAAATTCGGTTCGGAAAATGAAATTTTTTGCTGCAGAAAAGTGCTTGACTCGAGTATAAGTCGAGGGGGGCACTTTCAGCACAAAAAAATGTGCTGAAAAATTCGACTTATACTCGAGTATATACGGTATATAGAAAACCTACTGACCGCAATCAATTGTTGTGGTTTTCTAGTTTTCATCCCCCTGGGGTCTTTAAATCTATCCCTCGTAGTCAATTGAAACGTATAACTAGAAACACTAGCGAAACAGACACTTGTAATATAAGATTGAATGAGATGGAAGACAGACTGCGACAGCGAGGCTATCCTACAGATTTAGTTCATTCTGAAAGTATCAATATAAACAATGATATTTCACCTACTAAAAACTTGGGTCGCATAATGCCCTTCACCTCCCAATTTCACCCTTTTTCACATAAGATCAATAAAATTATTAAGAAACATTGGTCTATGTTACAAAGTGCCTATCCTTCGGTTCCTGAATTTAATAATCCCCCATTGCCATCATATCGACGAGGTAGGACGATTCGTGATAAATTGGTGAAATCTGATCATTATTCAATAGAAAGCTCCCGGGTAAATTTTTTAGGTCCTAAAAATATGGGTTCGTTCCCATGTCTTTGTTGTATTCAATGCTCAAGCATGATAAAAGGGAAAAGTTTTTCTCACCCTTTTAGGGGCTATGATATTCCGATCAGAGATCGCTATACTTGCCAATCGTCCTATGTGGTGTATATTATTAAATGTCCCTGCGGTCTCCTTTATGTGGGGGAGACCACACAGAAGGTCAAGGACCGCATAGCCCGTCACAAGTATTCTATCAGGGACAAACTTGTTAAACTCCCCTTAGCTAGACATTTTGTCGAGCAGGGACACACCGTGTCCCAATTAAGGTTTATGGTGATAAACGGTATTTCTAAAAATAGACGAGGAGGAGATAGGGAAATGGCTCTAAGAAAGAGAGAAGTTAGCTGGATTCATTGACTGGACACACTCCATCCGAAGGGGTTAAACTCCAATTTTGACTTATATTTATTTCTTTGAACATTGTGATGAGCTTTTTAGTGAATTGTCTCTGGATATCATTATATTTATTTATTTATAATGATTATTACATTTGGTCGTTTGTGTGGTGCTGGTCGTGTGCGCGATCCTATACATATTCCATGTATGGGATTGCATGGATGTACCGGCACACACATATGATCATTTAATAATGGTTACTTTATACATAATTTTTCTTTTTCTTTGTTTATTTGATATAATATTATTATAATATCTTTATTTTTTTTTGTTGATTTTATGTTTATTCAATTCATTTTAGGATTTCCGATTACTATCCTACAAGGCGTGAGCTTTTTTCGTTTCCGCTTGCAACCTCTTCACTCCAAGATCACAGAAAATTGAAATGTAAACTTGATGACATACTTTGATACTTCAATTGATTGTCTGATTGATTCCAGAGAAACAGTTTGTTCACTTTAATTAATTGATTCATTAGTTGGTTAATTATTAGTGGACAATATATATTACTACATTTATGATCATTTGATAGGCATGATTTTCTGAGGAAGGGCGCGATCTGTAATTGCCCGAAAACGTTTATACATCATGTATGCCTGATTTTATGATGTCATGTTGATGTCTTTTTGAAGAATTTTTTTCAAATAAAGATAGTTTGTGCAGCAATCCCATTTGAATTTTCTTTATATCGAAGCCCATGGGAAGGCTTGATTGCTAAGCACAACCAACTGTGACTGATGTGCACCTCACCCTTTGGCCTGTTTTTCTCTCTCTCTCTCTCTCTCTCTCTCTCTCTCTCTCTCTCTCTCTCTCTCTCTCACTCTCTCTCACACACACTATTAGAATTAAAAAACATTGGAGCTTATTGAGAGAAAGTTATCCCACTATAGATGAATTTTCTAATCCACCACTACCCTCCTATAGAAAAGGTAGGACATTGAGAGACCGTTTAGTAAGATCAGATCAACACTTTCCTTCAACTCCTACAACAACCTTTTTGGGACCACGAAACATAGGATCTGTAACGAAAATGTAAGCGTAGGATAGTTTTGTCTTAACAAGATGTGATCTGTAGAAGTAGTGTAATTGTAGATGTAGTTTAATTCTGGGTTATTAAAAATATAGTATTCAATATCAGTCATGAACATATGTTCTTTCATTAGCATTTGAAAGGGACAGAGACTGTTTCTAGGATTGAAGTGACACCTAGATGCCAATAAAAGTTCCCATTGAAGTAAACATAGATTGCCACCTTCCTGAGGCCTGAAAGAAAAGTCATCTTGGCTACACGGATCCGCAGGGGGCATTCGCAAGGCCCTGGTCGGTCTGCAAACTTTGATTAGTATCAACAGATCTAAGGAACTTATTTTATTTTTCATAAAAGCTAAAATATTAGCAGCAGAGAGATCAAAATAATCCCTTTTGATCGTACACGTGATGGGTTACGTGTACTTGTAACTCTGTATTTAAAGCATGTGTGGAATCCTAGAGAACCACTCAAGATTGTTATATGGCACCTGATTGCGTCAGGCAGGCAGTGATTGGTACTGTCGCGATTGGACTGATGCGCTGGTATCGGAAATCCTATCCATGACCCAGCAATCAGCGCTGTTCTGGGCCAATTCGACTATGGGAATTTCAGAACACAAAACATCCTGTGGGCTGAGACAGGAACACCCACCCTCAGGGTTGATAGGCCAAGGGCTGAAGTCCAGCCCACATCCATATTTCAATAAATTGGGTAGCCTGAGATACAGACATTGTTCTTCCATGAAGCCAGTTCGAAACAGAGGAGTTCCCACATGTTCCAGTATGCTTCTACGAAAGAATAGACTTCGGTAAAGTTTATTTCTGTTTCTATCCCCTTTTATTTTCATAGCAAATTGCCAATTTATGTGTCTTTCTGTATTTTTTGTATCTTTTTTGGTAAATCCTTTTCTTTGTATATCTTATATGCACTGCCCACTTTCGGGATATTAAATGCTAAAATTAATAAGTGACTTCTGTGTACTAAGCTAGGACTCATATCTCTTGAGAGGTTGTTGTATTTTAGTGCCTAAGTACTCGGTCTAAGTTACGTGCCAATCGGTATGCAATTGCAATGCGTGTTGGCAGATTGCATGAAGAATGTACTCTAACAGATCTGCCAGATGGAGATCTGTGTGTGTGGTGGCTCAGCAGTACAGTCTGCGGACAATCTGTTGGGTGGTGGCAGACTATCGTTTATTGTGTCTGGTGTGTGGGTGTGGGGACAGTGGGAGGAGTGATTAACACCAGGTTCATGCTTGCAGGATACCTGGAGGAACCCTAGAAGCGTGTGCTAATTGCTAGATTGCTCCCCAACCCTTAGAGTGCACCAGATTGTATGTAAGATTCGTATCTGCCTGTGTGTGTCAGCTAGCTGGATTGGAGTGGAGTCACCCTCTAATGGTGGCCAAAGGTAATGTGGGCTGTGAAAGTACCACAGCCAGTCTTACATGCTCAGTATAAGTTCCCCTTATTCCCCTAGTTCCTCATATACCCCAGTCAAAGGACAAAACACAGATTTAGATTTATACTTGTTTGTACAACTGATTAGGAATATTTCTTCCTTTTCCCTTTTTTATTTTTTTTTTCAGAATTATTTATATTCATTCTATTTTTTGTTATCTAAAAAAATGCAATTAATAAATGCCTCCTTCCACTATCTCGGCGCTAAGGATATGTCAGGTTTCATACAATGAATAGAGCTTCCACAATTATAACAATAAATGTCATCACTGTGTAATATTAATAGTAATAAAAACAGCTGCCGCTTAAAATGCAAATGCATAAATATCAAGAAAAAGATTATAACAATTGCACAGATCCAAATCAAGTGCCTATAATTATTATAGCAGCACTACTATCAAAGTTTATGATCAGCTTTCATGTGTATATAGTACACATAAATAGTAAGTAGTTGACAGAGGATGTTCAAACAGTCCCAGAAACCTCAGATGGAAATCTTGCTATGTTGTATCATAAAACAACTCACACCGCAATCTGTGCACCACACACTCCCCTTCGGGGTTTACACTCACCAGAGGGTTGTATATATCAAGCATGGATTGATAAACCACAGCTCTCCTCAGCAACAAGGAAGGTGTCACAGTATAACCACCAGTTCTCCAGCACTGTGCAGCCTCCAAAGCTTTTCAAACTACTGCATGAGTAAAGTGTTATGATACAACATAGCAAGATTTCCATCTGAGGTTTTCATATAGACACTTGATTTGGATCTGTGCAATGGTTATTTTTTTGTTATACATAATAATATTATTTTTGACAGATTAACAATATTGTGGTTTCAGATGGAATAGTGGAATGAATGTCTGCTTGATTTACCATTTCTGTATCGGTGGCTTTGAAAAAAAATCAACCCACGAAGGAATACAATTATGTTAATGAGTAATTAACCACGTAATTGATTCCATATGTGATTATTTGAATTTTTTTAAAATTCTCATGAATGTGATTGTGATGTTAGATATGTTCTGACCTGAGGAAGGGCGTAAGCATGTGAGCCCGAAGCGGAAATCTCTTTGAACACTTTACTATGTAACTATTTTTGAAATTATTGAATAAAATTTTAAGTGCAGCAATCCTTCGAACCTTTTTCTATATAATCTATCTATCTATCTATCTTAGGATTTTTAAAACGGCTTACCTGTAAAATCCTTTTCTTGGAGTCAGAGCCTTAAGTATTTACTTAGTGGGTTATAGCTACCTTCAGGTGTTGACACTGGCACACCCAATACAGGACGTTCACTCCCCTATATAACCCCTCCTCCTTCCAGGAGTCCTCAGTTTTTGTAGCCAAAAAATATACTCTCACCCCATAAAATAAGAGGGGCGGGAGCTCTGTGTCCTATGATGTACACCTAGAAAAGGATTTTACAGGTAAGCGGTTTTAAAAATCCTATTTTCTTTATCGTACATCATAGGACACAGAGCCTTAAGTATTTACTTAGTGGGACGTCCCATAGCAATGCTACTTGAGGGGAGGGAGACACAAAACGTAGGGCACCCCCAGACTTATACTGCTGCCTGCAGCACACATATCCTCATTCCTTCTTACATCCACCACTTGGTAAAATTTTGTGAATGTATGGACTGAAGACCAAGTTGCGGCCTTGCAGATCTGAGCAAAGGAGGCCTGGTGACGCACTGCCCAAGAAGCACTAACCGCTCTGGTAGAGTGCGCTTTAACTTGAATAGGGGGAATCTTACCCCTTAAATCATAAGTTTGAATTATAACTTGCCGAATCCACTTAGCAACAGTGGATTTCGACGCTGCCTGTCCTTTTATAGGACCCTCTGGCAGAATAAATAAGACATCAGTCTTACGAATCAGAGCAGTTTTCTTTAAATAGATTTTCACTGCTCTCACTACATCAAGACAATGTAGTGACTTTTCTTCACTGGAACATGGTTTTGGGAAAAACGATAGCAGGACAATATCTTCATTCAGATGAAAGCCTGATACCACTTTTGGCAAAAAGCCTGGACTGATACCACTTTTGGCAAAAAGCCTGGACGAGGGCGTAACACCACTCTATCCTCATGAATAATCAATATGGCTCTTTACAAGAAAGACCAGCCAATTCTGAAACCCTCCTTGCTTAGGATATAGCAACCAAAAATATCAGCTTCCTAGTCAGAAGGACTAAGGGAACATGTTGTAATGGTTCAAATGGCGGTTTTTGTAACACTGACAAAACTAAATTCAAGTCCCAAGGGGTTAAAGGTGATTTAGCTGGCGGATTAATCCACATCACCCCTTGCATAAAACCTCGGAAAAAAGAATGCGTAGCAAGCGGTTTTTGAAATAAAACTGATAAGGCTGAGACTTGGCCCTTAATAATACTTAGGGCCAACTTCATCTCTATGCCCAATTGTAGAAAGGCAAGGATTCCTATAATATATCTCCGAGGGTGCCAGCCCTTGGATTCACACCAGGAAACGTAAGCTTTCCAAACTCTATAATATACCGCTCTGGAAACTGGTTTCCTTGCATTGATTAAAGTTGAGATAACAGACCAGGAAAGCCCACGCTTCTTCAGAATGTGGGTTTCAATAGCCAAGCCAATAAATTTAGCGTTCGTAAAGTAGGATGGAATATTGGCCCCTGCAATAGCAGGTCTGGCCTTAGTGGGAGAGGCCAAGAACCCTCCACTGCCATCTTTATGATCTCTGCGTACCATGACCTTCTGGGCCATGCTGGTGCTACCAGAATTACCGGCTTTCTTTCCAGCTTGATCCTGCAAAGAAGTTGAGGCAGCAACTGAATCGGAGGGAAAGCATAGATCAGTGAAAACTGATCCCACGGAGTTACCAGCGCATCTGTTCCGTATGCGAGTGGATACCTTGTTCTGGACACAAAGTTGACTAACTTCATGTTGAATCTGGACGCTAGAAGATCTATGTCCGGAGTCCCCCATCTTTGGCAAACAGCCCGAAACACTTCAGGGTGAAGAGACCATTGCTGGCGACTTAGTCCGCCTGCCAATTTTCTACTACCGGAATGAAAACGGTCGATAGGGATGGTTCACCTCTTGAGCTGAGAGAATCTTGGTGCCCCTTGGTGATTGATATAGGCCACAGCCGTGGCATTGTTGTATTGAATCAAGACTGGACAATTATTTAACCTGGAGGTCCAGGTTTTCAGAGCCAGATACACTGACCGAATCTCTAGGAGAGCAGGGCTCTTTCGAGTTTTGACCACTGTCCCTGGACAGTCGTCTCCTCTAGTACCGCTCCCCAGCGTGACAGGCTGGCATCTGTCGTTACTACTTTCCAGATTGTCTGAAGGATTTCCCCTTCAGCAAATTCTGGCTTCGTAACCACCAACTGAGGCTTTGAGACACTCTTGGGGACAGGCGCATTGGCAAGTCGAAGGGTTGGATCGTCTTGTTCCAAGCAGAGGGGATTCTGTTTTGCAAAAGTCTTGAATGGAACTGGGCATAGGGGGCTGCTTCGAATGAAGCTACCATCTTTCCCAACAACCTCATGAAAAGGCGAATTAAAGGTTTTCCTTTTGACCGGACCATCCGTACCAGGGGCTGAACTTTGCTGGAGGCAAGAACACCCTTTTCTGGGCTGTATCTATGATCAGGCCTAAGTAATCCAGCCTTCTTACTGGTTTTAAGGAAGACTTCTCTAAGTTGAGGATCCAACCGAGACTTTCCAGGTAACTGGTTGTAATGCGTACGCTTTGCCTTAAGCAAGTCACTGACTGGTCTATTAACAATAGATCGTCTAGGTACGCCAACACTGTTATGCCTTGTGCCCTCAACCTGGCTAGAGGTGGGGCCGATATTTTTGTGAATACCCGTAGTGCTGTGGCTAGCCCGAAGGGTAAGGCCGTGAACTGAAAGTGCTGTTGTTCCACTTTGAATCGCAGAAACCTTTGGTGAGCGGGAAATATTTTTAGCAAATTTTTTGGAACAGATTTAGATTTTTTAGATCCAGAATGGGTCTGACATCTCCATTCGGTTTTGGTACCATAAACAGGTTTGAATAGAAACCTAAACCTTGTTCTTCTGTGGGGATCTGTATGATTACCCCTAGAGTCAATAATCGGTCTAATGCTTGAAACGGGGATTGTCTTTTCCCTGGATCCTTGGGAACATTTTAGAAAGTGAGATGGTGGAAACTCCCAAAACTCTAGTTTTTATCCTAGAGTCACTGTGGAGAGAGCCCATCTGTCCTGAGTCTCCCTTTGCCAGACTTCTGCGAAATGCAGAAGTCTTCCACCCACCTTGGTGAGGGGAGACGCCTCTTCATGAAGAGGTCTTAGTATTCTGCTTTGTAGTCTTGCGGCTCCAGGTCTTCCTTTGAGCCTGGGCCTGACCCTGTGATTTTCCTCTGGAATCTGATGGTGGAAGCCGTCGCCACTGCCTAGAGGCGGATGGCTTGGTGCAGGAGAGAAAGTCCGTTTAAATGAAGGATGTTTATACTTTCTTTTGACTGGCAAAAGAGAGTTTTTTTTCCAAGGATAGAGAACTGAGAATCTCTTTGGAGGGAGAAAATGCTTATCCGAATGATCCCATTTGGTATAAATAAGCTTCTCTAGTAATGTGTGGACTGGAAACGAATGCACGGTTTGTGAAGGTTTCAAGGAACCCAAAGAAGAAACCAGACTTTCAGCTGACTCTGTTAGGGGTAGCATGAAAGTGGAGCGAACCATGTCCATAAGGATTTGTACCTCAGATTGTGAAGCTGAAACTTCAACTGTTGTTTCCTCCGCAGAGGAGTAATCGGTTTGCTTTTCCCGATCGTTTGAGGGCAATACCTCATTATGTTCCCCTGGTAAGGGGTTTGGAGTGGGAGAGAGGGATCTAGCACGCTTCTTATCCCCTTTAATGGAGGATGCGATTAAAGCCGCTAATCTTCCTTCTAAGCTCTGCAGGGCAGAGGAAAATGCATCTTCAGTCACGTATACAGGGGCTGAAGTGTGAGAAGCAGTTGCACCACCAATTGCTTCCAATGACGCACCCTGGCTTGCCATGTCAGGCATCCCCGGAGAGGATGACAATGTGGAGGCATGTCTGGAGTTCCCAGTGCCTGGGGATGGTTTTGGTGCCTTAGTAGTAAGCCTTGAAGCCATAATGCAAAGCACAAAAAGCAAAAGGTACTTTAAGAACTGTTCTATTTATTTGAACAATAATAGGAGAAACTGTGGTAGCATAGAATGATCTAATGCTAAACAATAAGTTTTTTCCTGTACTGACAATGCCTGTGTAAACCCCTTACGTGTACCAGCGCTTCTGTGTCCTGTGGCAGCCTTGCTTCAGCTGCTCTGATAGACACTGTCTGTTTCCCAGAGTATCAGCTTTAAGCTTTTATGCGTCTATGCGCCACGCCCTTTCCTGTGCTTTAGGAAGAGTCACCTCAGAGGGGAGGCAGGGGAGGGAAGGGGATTTAGATAGCCTTTTTATCAGCTTTTCAGATTTATGCTTGTTTAAACATAACATGTATCCCTAGCCACTCAGTTTCCCCATTTAGGGGAGAGGAGACCCCCCTCCAGCTGCTGAGACACACGCTGTATTAGCACAGATTTAAAAAGGGTCTATACTCTATTACTCCCTCTAGAGGAGTTTTAAAGGCATTTTACAATATAATTGACAGAAAAGTCATAGGTGGACTTTGCAGTTCCTATGCTTTCCTCTTATCTTTTCTTCGCTGAGGATACTGCTGTAAATAGACAGATCCAAACTTCACCCATCACGGCGGGCAGCGTGTTTAAAACTTCAAAGACTGGGGCCCTTTTAATAGGGGTTCCACTCCTTTGGACCATGTATAGCACCCCTCAGGACAGCTTTAGGTAATGTAGCAAGACCAAAAAGAGCCTTGGTTCCTAGGGTCCAGCCCTCAGAGGAGCGTTACAGGCAAAACCTCGTTCTTCTATGCGAGGCCCGGATACCATCCTGGAGCCGCAGTGGCGGGATGGATCCGGTTGTGGAGGCTTTTTAAATGCAGCATGGATCCCTCCTGGAGCTCCGAAGAGCACATCTTCACTCGTGCCAATACCTTTAGACACTGGTGAAAAAACTGAGGACTCCTGGAAGGAGGGGTTATATAGGGGAGTAAAGTTCCTGTATTGGGTGTGCCAGTGTCAACACCTGAAGGTAGCTATAACCCACTAAGTAAATACTTAAGGCTCCGTGTCCTATGATGTACGATAAAGAAATTTTATATATATATATAGATATAGATATATATATAGATCTATATATATATCTATATCTATATATATATCTATATCTATATATATATATATATATAGATATATATATATATATATATATAAATTATTATATGTTTGTGTGTGCATATTTAGGTATGTATACACACACACATTTTTATTATTTCTTTAATTTTTAATTTCTATAGGATTCCCGATCGATTGATACAATCTGTGAAGCGTGGGAATGCTGTTACACCCGCTGATCTCTTGTTCCGGGATTATTTCATGTTATACTATATTATCTAGATTACTATAATGTTTTTTGCTAACTGTGATCCAGTGATTAATCAATTGATTGACAGGCCGTTGATTGTTTAATAGAGTGCAGATGAGTTCTCTCTATATAAATTGTACCTTGTATGTGGTCATTCATAGGCATGACATTTTGAAGAAGGGCATGATCTGTACTAGCCTGAAACCATTACTACTACTACGACTGCTGGTATATTTTGGATGTTTTAAATTTTTCATTAAAACATTTTTGTGCAACAATCCCTTTTCTATGATATAAGCCCTTGGAAGGCTTGATTGCTTTGCACATGTTATTACAACCGACGTGCACCTCACCCTTTGAAACATATATAACGTACCGTATTTATCGGCGTATAACACGCACTTTTTTCCCCTTAAAATCAGGGGGAAATCGCGGGTGCGTGTTATACGCTGATCCCCTGCGATCCTGAGCTAACAGATGTTAAAAATCGCCGACCGCGATTTGAAAATGGCGCCGCCGGCGCCGAAATACACAGTGCCGGTCCTCGGCTCTTCTCGGACACTTTCGGCTTCACTCGTCGCCGCCCGAACCTAGCCGAGTGTACTCGGCTAGGTTCGGATAGCTCCGCTCACAGTCACGCCCATCTCGGGCGGGACTACGAGTGGAGCCGAAAGTGCACGAGAGCCGCTGAGAAGAGCCGAGGACCGGCTCTGTGTATTTCGGCGCCGACGGCGCCATTTTCAAATCGCGGTCAGCGATTTTTAAGCTCAGGAGATGGAGATGGGATCCTGCAAGGCTGCACTGGGGCAAGGCTGCACTGGGGCAAGGCTGCACTGGACACTGGGGAAGGCTGCACTGACAAGGCTGCACTGGGGCAAGGCTGCACTGGACACTGGGGAAGGCTGCACTGACAAGACTGCACTGGGGCAAGGCTGCACTGGACACTGGGGAAGGCTGCACTGACAAGGCTGCACTGGACACTGGGGAAGGCTGCACTGACAAGGCTGCACTGACAAGGCTGCACTGGACACTGGGGAAGGCTGCACTGACAAGGCTGCACTGACAAGGCTGCACTGGACACTGGGGAAGGCTGCACTGACAAGGCTGCACTGACAAGGCTGCACTGGACACTGGGGAAGGCTGCACTGACAAGGCTGCACTGACAAGGCTGCACTGGACACTGGGGAAGGCTGCACTGACAAGGCTGCACTGGACACTGGGGAAGGCTGCACTGACAAGGCTGCACTGGACACTGGGGAAGGCTGCACTGACAAGGCTGCACTGGACACTGGGGAAGGCTGCACTGACAAGGCTGCACTGGGGCGGCTGCACTGACATGGCTGCACTGACAAGGCTGCACATGGCTGCACTGACATGGCTGCACTGACATGGCTGCACTGACATGGCTGCACTGGGGCAAGGCTGCACTGACATGGCTGCACTGGAGCAAGGCTGCACTGAGAAGGCTGCAATGATGGGCATTTAAATGTAAGTTTTTTTCCCTTCAACTTCCCTCCTAAAAGTTTTTTTTTCCTTAAAATTCCCTTACTAAATTGGGGTGCGTGTTATACGCCGATAAATACGGTATATACTCGAGTATAAGCCGAGGCACCTAATTTTACCAAAAAAACTGGGAAAACGTATTGACTCGAGTATAAGCCTAGGGTGAGAAATGCGCAGCTACTGTAAGTGGAAAAAGAGGGTCAACAATGCCCATTTTCAGCCTCACTGTGCCTATTTGCAGCCATAGGTCCCCCGAACTTCAAACTCGGTAGTTAATGGTTCCTAGATGTCCCCTAGCTGTAGCCAAAATTTGGGGTCTCTAGACCCAAAGGGTCCTGAAATGACATTGCTGCAGATCGACACAGTTGACCAATTTTGGGGCCCTGTATCTCGGGGCCACTTGGTGCTAGGAGCGCACACCCAGTGGAACTAGCACTACAACATATCCAAATCTGGGGTTCCTAGCACCAAGTGGTCCCGAGATACAGGGCCCCAAAGTTGGTTTGGAAAATGTCAAGCACTTTTCTGCAGCAGAGAATGACATTTTCTGAACCGACTTTGGGGCCCCTGTATCTCGGGACCACTTGATGCTAGGAACCCCAGCTTTGGATATGCTGTAGTGCTAGTTCCACTGGGTTTGCACACCAAAGTTGGGGTTCCTAGCACCAAGTGGCCCCAAATTTGGTTTGGAAAATGTCATTCTCTGCTGCAGAAAAGTGCTTGACTCGAGTATAAGCCGAGGGGGGCATTTTCAGCACAAAAAAAGTGCTGAAAAACTCAGGCTTATACTCCAGTATATAGAGTATAATATATAAATATTATATTAGTCTTTGAAAGCACAAGGTTTTTTTCTTTTATAAACTAGATGTGATATTGTCAGTTCACCCAACACTATAAAATTTGCTCTGAACATCTATGTATTAATGACCGCTGATCAAGAAGGTGTTGGAGAGTATGATCACTGCATTACCGAGACACATTGGCCATAGCACATACAACATGGCAAAGAAACTTACCATAAGCTTGCATAATGACAACATAGTCGGTGCAACATTGCAAGGGTGTTTTTTTTCCCCCAAATCCTGAAGTTGGGTTTTAAAGCAAACATGCTTCCTCCATGCAGGACAGAGAACAGGCTTGTATTAATGCCCAACTTCCCAGCAGCACATATATTTATGTGCAATATGTGCAATTTTAATACATTTGTTTTAGATTTTAAAGTACTAAATGATAAGAATTGTGCCTTTACCATCCTAGCTGCACATATCATTCTGCACTGACTGTTACCTAACTTTAAACCCCAAAGTAAAAGGAGATGAATCGGCGGGCACAATAACAGACGGTGCCAGGAGTGTTGGAGGCAGAAAGGATCAAGGAGACATCAGAACGGATTGCATTACAACCCTCAGGATTGTTTGTCTTGTATTAAACAATTAAGCTAGCCATAGATAGATTTCAAATGGGACGGTGCAGCAGGGACCGGCTGAATTTTGATCCATCTATGGCCATTTCAGTTCCGCAGAAGTTGATGAAAGGACCAACTGCTCTTAAACAGGGATGTTGGAAAGATTTTCTTCAAACAGCACTGCAGCAAATCGGTTGCAGCACTGATCAGTGTATTCTGCCAGCAGGGGAGTCCCTGCTGTAACAATACAAGGACACAGTGGGGAGGATTCCCCCATCTACCTTGAATGTGTGGATGGGGGAATCCAGTGAGTTTCTTTTAATCACCCTGTAAGTCTTATGGAGTGTACCCATGGAGTATTGTACTCAGGAACAATACTAAGAATATATAAACCTGATCGTACCTCACACCACAGGCTCTTGTCAGTATCATATGAGTACTCTTCAATGGCAGTGTTGAGGCTCAGGACATCATTGATCCGATTCTCTGCCAGCACTTCTTTGGTGAGGCCAGTTTGATTATTTTTCTTTCTGGATCTTGCCGAGGGTAATGAAGTGGTTTCCCCCTCATTAAGCAGCTGAGAGTCTTCAGGTTCTTCCTCCTGAAGCTTGTTCGCCTCATCCTTCTGCTCTTCATCCTCCTGGGTCTCCTCCTCTTCACTTTCATAATCCACCTGAGAGAGAAAACACCATGAAAAGCTCACTAAGAACTGCAGGGCTGCCTCCATATAATGTAGATTTAGTATTTGTAGTTCACTAGGAAAAAAAACAAACCAAACAAAAATAAAACGCTTTTATTATGGCTAGATTAATTTTTTAATGCTTTCCTCTTCCAACATGCCTAGGACTGATGAACAGTAAATTTACAGACCGCAAATTCAACATGGTTCTGTTGGAGAGGTTTTTCAGGCCAACTTGGTCATAGCAATTAGAGGATCAGACTGCCATACGGGCATGATCCAACCATCATGCCAGGTCTTTTGTCCAAACTTCAGCCAAACAAATGAAGCCTTAGATCGCATCAGTGGTCTTTTTATGCAGGAAAGAGGGAAAGTGGATATACTCCTGACACTTCCTGGCAATCTGCTTATCAAAGAGGAAACAGCAGACAAGATTTTATAACCTGTGCATAACTTTCTGTCCCAATCCAAAAACCAGCTTCCCGACCACTGGCACTTATTTGGGAATCTTAAAACACAGGCGAGTGCTGGGTGCTGGGTATCTCCTTTAAGCAGGTTATTTAAAGTCAGTACTCCTATTGTGGTTTGTGTTTAATCTCCCAGAAGTGCTGGTTTAAAGGCTTCAAGAACACTCCGCTAAAAGCTTTGCAAATGCTCTGGTAAAGCTCTATATGCAAACTAAAGCCGTACATACCAGGCCTAAAAAAAAAAACTTCTGTTCACCGAGGCTGAATTCTCATTACAGAACCTAAAGCAGATAATCAGAAGCACTTTAAACGGTACATATCACGTATTATTACTATTAATGTAGAAATAAGAGGCAAAACTAACTCTAAACCTACTCCCACCCACATTCTATGTCTAATCTATCTAACCCTGTAAAGAAAAGATTGCTATATTTACCTATTCTGCAGCCGCCCCGGTCCAATCTCCAGAGGTGCCCCCTGTATGCAGGAGAAAGCAGACAACGGCTGGAAAATGCCTGGAAAGTGACGTCACCTATAGAGTTACTATGGGGTCTCCGTTGTCAGCTGTCTCTCCTACACACTGAAGCTGCTGCTGACAGCTCAGCCTGGGACCGGACCGGAGGCAGAATAAGTATAACAATCTTTTCTTTACAGGGTTAGATAGATTAGGCTTAGAATTTGAGATAACCAGCACCCAGCACTCACCTGTGTTTTAAGATTCCCAAATGAGTGCTAAAGGCTGCTTTAAAAGCTTCATCAAAGCTGCTTAAAGTTTGCTGAAAGCTATAGCCGTGCTTTGTAAATGTTTGCAGTCATTAGATCAGCGAGGCCAGAAAGCTGGTTTTTGGTCTAGGGACAGAAAGTTATGGACAGGTTATAAAATATTGTTTGCGGTTTCCTCTTTCATAAGCAGATGCCAGGGAGTGTCAGGAGTATATCCACTTTCCCTTTTTCCTGCATAAAAAGACCACTGATGCGATCTAAGGCTTCAGTCGTTTGGCTGAAGTTTAGTTTGCATTTACTTCCACTTTAAGAAGGAAAAAAGTGTTTGTAAAGATAAAAAAAATACTGCACTGTCTCTTTAAAATTAGTTCAATGTGATTGTTAATTTCTGTATTTTATTTCTAGCTGCAGTTGCACTGATATGCCTGGTTGATCCTGCCTGTGTGGCTCCCCCTACAAGTAAACTGACCACGGTAGCATGGCAGCCAATCCATGGTACCGTGGTCAGTTTACAATTAGGGGTCTCAAACTGGCGGCCCTCCAGCTATTGCGAAACTACAAGTCCCATGATGCATTGCAAGGCTGGCAGTTAGAAGCATGACTCCCACGGGCAGAGGCATGATGGGACTTGTAGTTTCGCAACAGCTGGAGGGCCGCCAGTTTGAGACCCCCCGGTTTAGATCCTGCATCTTCCCACTAAAGATACAGGGCTGTATCTTCTGTAGTCACTACAGAGCCGTCCCCCTGCCCATCCCTGCTCTCGGATGGGGAGAAGAGGAATTGATGTCTGCTGCTGAGTCTGAGAGCGTTCCCCTGCCACGGAAACGCAGGCGCTGGGCAGCAACATCACTAATCAGTTCTGATGTAAATGCCCTGACACTGAACATGCCCACTGACAGGTCCGTGCATCGTTGTGGAACCGAGATTGATCACGTGACCTGCAGATATGAGGCTACACAGATCAGGAAGTGCAATTTGCTGAAATATGGTGTTAGTACTGGCAAGGGTTACAACCACTTTAAGATATATGGTTAATTGAATCACTCTGTTTACAAGTTTCAGAAGTTGATCGTCTGTAGAATCTAGCACAACAATGGCTTATTTAGATTGGTGACTAAGGCAGGCCATACAGGATTAATTTTCTTTCATTTATCCAGTGGGTTGAGAGAAAGTAGGGGTGCACCAAATGGGTTTTTTGGTGCCAAAACCGATACCGAAAATAAAAAATACAGTAGGCCAAAAACCGAAACCGAAAATGACTGATACCGAAACGTATTTTTTTAAAAATATTTTTATACAGGAGATGGTCAGAGACTGGGGACATGGTGTAGGAGATGGTCAGAGACTGGGGGCATGGTACAGGACATGGTCAGAGACTGGGGGCATGGTACAGGAGATGGTCAGAGACTGGGGGCATGGTACAGGAGATGGTCAGAGACTGGGGACATGGCACACGAGATGGTCAGAGACTGGGGACATGGCACACGAGATGGTCAGAGACTGGGGACATGGTACAGGAGATCAATGCAGCCTCACCAGTGCCGTCAGATGCAGCCAGCCTGTATCCCCAGTGCAGCCAGCCAGCCTGTGTCCCCAGTGCAGCCAGCCAGCCTGTGTCCCCAGTGCAGCCAGCCAGCCTGTGTCCCCAGTGCAGCCAGTTAGCCAGCCTGTGTCCCCAGTGCAGCCAGTTAGCCAGCCTGTGTCCCCAGCGCAGCCAGTTAGCCAGCCTGTGTCCCCAGCGCAGCCAGTTAGCCAGCCTGTGTCCCCAGCGCAGCCAGTTAGCCAGCCTGTGTCCCCAGCGCAGCCAGTTAGCCAGCCTGTGTCCCCAGGGCAGCCAGTTAGCCAGCCTGTGTCCCCAGGGCAGCCAGTTAGCCAGCCTGTGTCCCCAGCGCAGCCAGTTAGCCAGCCCGTGTCCCCAGCGCAGCCAGCTAGCCAGCCCGTGTCCCCAGCGCAGCCAGTTAGCCAGCCCGTGTCCCCAGTGCAGCCAGTTAGCCAGCCCGTGTCCCTAGTGCAGCCAGTTAGCCAGCCTGTGTCCCCAGTGCAGCCAGCCAGCCTGTGTCCCCAGTGCAGCCAGCCTGTGTCCCCAGTGCAGCCAGCCTGTGTCCCCAGTGCAGCCAGCCTGTGTCCCCAGTGCAGCCAGCCTGTGTCCCCAGTGCAGCCAGCCTGTGTCCCCAGTGCAGCCAGCCTGTGTCCCCAGTGCAGCCAGCCTGTGTCCCCAGTGCAGCCAGCCTGTGTCCCCAGTGCAGCCAGTTAGCCAGCCTGTGTCCCCAGTGCAGCCAGTTAGCCAGCCCGTGTCCCCAGTGCAGCCAGTTAGCCAGCCTGTGTCCTTAGTGCAGCCAGTTAGCCAGCCTGTGTCCCCAGTGCAGCCAGCCAGCCTGTGTCCCCAGTGCAGCCAGCCTGTGCAGGGGAAGAGAGAGGAGAGCTGCCGCCTGGTTGATTAGAGCACCGGGAACATAACAGCTTTTATTTCAATAGCTGTGTGTTCCCAGCCGCGCACCATCACATACAGCCCCTCCCCCTTGTCCGGGCACTTTGATAGACAGATCACCCGTCCAATCCTATCAAAGTTCCCTGGAAAAGGGGGAGGGGCTGTATGTGACGGCGTGCGGCGGGGAACACACAGCTATTGAAATGAAAGCTGCTATGTTCCCGACGCAGTGGCTCTCCTCTCTCTTCTGCGCTATAGGACACCCCCGTAATTTCGGCTCCATTATCGGCCATTTTTCTCTTTCGCCAAATTGCTGAAAAAGCCATTTTCGGCCGATACGTTTCGGCGGCCGAAATTTCGGTGCATCCCTAAGGGAAAGCAAATATATGATTTCCCCCCATTCACACATTTGAGGTGGATCCCTCCAGGCAGAGCTATTATATTCTGACAGCGGAGAGACTTCCCCACCATCAGAATACATGCATCAGCACTGCCGGCTGTAGCTGGCAGCATTGATCAAGTGAAAATTTTCAAAGCAGTCTGGTTGTACGGTTGAGAAATCCAATTCTGTACAACCAGCCCGCCCATAGATGAATTGAAATTCAGCCAGTGCCTGATGAATCTGGTCGAATTTGGATCCATCTATGGCCAGCTTAAACAAGTCGTTCACTGCCTGAATCCCAATGCGGTTATGTGGATCTGTGGGGAACACAGCTGTCATGCAAATGCAATCTATCCCACTGACTACCATACTCCTGCGTTTACAGATACGCTTTAGTGCATTTCTTTGCCACCAAGTTCCATTGCAGTGCAGATTTGTATTGTGTGTATATAACCAACTTATTAACTACAAAGCGTCCTTATTGTACAGCTTGTTTGGTTAAAGTTACAATGTACTCTCCCAAATTTGATGCACCGAGCCCTGATGTCAAATAGCAACAGGGTGTGTTCTGCTTAATTTACAGCTTATTCAATTTTTAGAGCTCTGTTGAATGAGCAGTTGGGCTGTTTTATTTTTGTATCAAAGCCCTACTCAGGAAATATTGACCTACTATAACCAGCTGTAATGTCTTATGATATACAGGTGCATCTCAAAAAAATAGATTATCCAAAAGTAATTATTTCAGTAAATCAATTCAAAAAGTAAAAATCATATTTTATAGATTAATTACGCATAGAGTGATATATTTCAAGCATTTCTTTTTTTGATTTTGTTGATTATGGCTTACAGCTAGTGAAAACTCCAAATTCAGTATCTCAGAAAATATGATTATTACATAAAGACCGATTAAAAAAAAGGATTTTTAATACAGAAATGTTGGCTTACTGAAAAGTATGTCTGTGTACAGTATAGTATGCACTCAATACTTGATCGGGGCTCCTTTTGCATGAATTACTGCATCATTGCGGCGTGGTATGGAGGTGATCAGCCTGTGGCACTGCTGAGGTGTTATGGAAGCCCAGGTTGCTTTGATAGTGGCCTTCAGGTCATCTGCATTGTTGGGTCTGGTGTCTCATCTTGCTCTTGAAAATACCCCACAGATTCTCTATGGGGTTTAGGTCAGGCGAGTTTGCTAGCCAAGCAAACACAGTGATACCATGCTCATTAAACCAGGTATTGGTACTTTTGGCAGTGTGGACAGGTGCCAAGTCCTGCTGGAAAATTAAATTGGCATCTCCATAAAGCTGGTCAGCAGAGGGAAGCACCAAGTGCTCTAGAATTTCCTGCTAGAGGGCTGCGCTGACCCTGGATAAAACACAATCGGCCAACACCAGCAGATGACATGGCTTCCCAAATTATTACAGACTGTGGAAACACAGTGGACATCATGTAACTTGGATTCTGTGCCTCTCCACCCTTCCTCCAGATGCTGGGACCTAGATTTCCAAATGAAATGCAAAATTTACTTTTAGCCGAAAAGAGGACTCTGGACCACTGAGCAACAGTCCAGTCATTTTTCTCCCTAACCCAGGTGAATGGCTTGACATAAGGAATGTAGGGCTGAAATAACTAATCAACATAATCGATAATAATCTATTATGAAAATAGTTGCCAACTACAGTATCTCACAAAAGTGAGTACACCCCTCACATTTTTGTAAATATTCTATTTTCCCTTTTCATGTGACAACACGGAAGAAATGAGACTTTGCTACAATGTAAAGTAGTGAGTGTACAGCTTGTATACCAGTGTAAATTTGCTGTCCCCTCAAAATAACTCAACACACACCCATTAATGTCTAAACCACTGGCAACAAAAGGGGGTACACCCCTAAGTGAAAATGTCCAAATTGGGCCCAATTAGAGATTTTCCCTTCTCGGTGTTAAGTTCTCAGGTGTGAATGGGGAGCAGGTGTGTTCAATATGGTGTTATCACTCTCACTCTCAAATACTGGTCACTGGAAGTCCAACAAGGCACTTCATGGCAAAGAACTCTCTGGATCTAAAAAAAAAAAAAAAAGGAGAAGTGTTGCTCTGCATAAAGATGGCCTAGGATATAAGAAGATTGCCAAGACCCTGAAACTGAGCTGCAGCAGGGTAGCCAAGACCATACAGCGGTTTAACAAGACAGGTTCCACTCAGAACAGGCCTCACTATGGTCAACCAAAGAAGTTGAGTGGACATGCTCAGCATCATATCCAGAGGTTGTCTTTGGGAAATAGACGTACGAGTGCTGCCAGTATTGCTGCAGAGGTTGAAGGGGTGGGGGGGTCAGCCTGTCAGTGCTCAGACCATACGCCGCACACTGCATCAAATTGGTCTGCAAGGCTGTTGCCCCAGAAGGAAGCCTCTTCTAAAGATGATGCACAAGAAAGTCCACAGTTTGCTGAAGACTAGCAGACTAAGGACATGGATTACTGGAACAATGTCCTGTGGTCTAATGAGATCAAGATAAACTTATTTGGTTCAGATGGTGACAAGCGTGTATGGTGGCAACCAGGTGAAGAGTACAAAGACAAGTGTGTCTTGCCTACTGTCAAGCATGGTGGTGGAAGTGTCATGGTCTGGGGCTGCATGAGTGCTGCCGGCACTGGGGAGCTACAGTTCATTGAGGGAACCATGAATGCCAACATGTACTGTGACAAACTGAAGCATGATCCCCTCCCTTCAGAGACAGGACCGCAGGGTAGTATTCCAACATGATAATGACCCCAAACACACCTACAAGATGACCACTGCCTTGCTAAAGAAGCTGAGGTTAAAGGTGATGGACTGGCCAAGCATGTCTCCAGACCTAAATCCTATTGAGCATCTGTGGGGCATCCTCAAACAGAAGGTGGAGGAGCACAAGGTCTCTAACATCCACCAGCTCCGTGATGTCGTCATAAAGTCGTGGAAGAGGACTCCAGTGGCAAATCTGGTGAACTCAATGCCCGAGAGGTTTAAGTCAGTTCTGGAAAAGAATGGTGGCCACACAAAATATTGACACTTTTGGCCCAATTTGGACATTTTTACTTAGGGGTGTACTCACTTTTGTTGCCAGCGGTTTAGACATTAAAAAGGAGAAGTCCAGCCTGAGGTTTTTAGTCTGGACTTCTCCTATGGGTCACAGGAGTGCAATTCATTTTGCACTCCTGTAACCCGTTTTCAGCGGAGAGCGGCCTGAAGTCCGCTCTCTGCTGACATCACTTCAATCAGTCGAGGTACCGCATCATCCCAACTTCCAAAGTCTGGATCTGCCTGCTTCCTTGACTGATGGCAGTCTCAGCGAGCCGCTGAGACTGCCACTCCCTGCCCCCTCCACAGCTCAGCGCTCCAATGAGCATGGAGGAGCAGAGCAGGAGAGATGCTGACTGAGAGGCAGCTTCTCTCCACTCGGGGAGGAGTGAGAACTGAGCCATCGGCAGTGTTCGGTGGCCTGGTTCTCAGTGCAGTGAAGTCGGGGGACAGCCGCGGCATCTGTCTGATGCTGCCTCCAGCTATATAAGTATGAATATCAAAAAAAACAAACATATACTTCTCTTTTAATAGCTGTGTGATGAGTTATTTTGAGGGGACAGTAAATTTACACTGTTATACAAGCTGTACACTCAATACTTTCCATTGTAGCAAAGTGTCATTTCTTCAGTGTTGTCACATGAAAAGATATAATAAAATATTTACAAAAATGTGAGGGGTGTACTCACTTTTGTGAAATACTGTATATAAAATAGGAGTTTCACTTTTTGAATTGAATTACTGAAATAAATTAACTTTTGGATAATATTCTAAATTTTTTATGAGATGCACCGGTTTGTGATTAACATAACCATGTAAAAGTATAATACATATTTTTTTAAGAGGTTAAAGTGTTACTAAACCCACAACAGTAAAATCAATGTGTACATGCAGTAAAGCATGCTTGTTATACTCACTGTGTAGAGGGGTTAATCCTCTGTATTGTGTAAAAAAGCTGTTTGATCTTGTATGTATCCTCCCCTTCTTGCATTGTAACCAAAACATGTCCGGATAAGACAGAGAGTTAGTGGAGTCAGGCTGCACATGCTCACTTTGGCGTATATTGCTAGTGTTTTTTTTTTCTTGGGAGAGTGCATGTGATCAGCACAGGGTCAATCAGCACTGTCCAGACAGAGGGTCAGGGGTCCTGCATCCTGATAGGACAGCTCAGTGCAGTATGAAAACTCCTCCTACAAGCTTTAACTAGACACTGATAGAAGTCACAAGACTGCTATATACTGCTGATGAGAAAATGTATTAACTATAAATATACACTATAAAATATATAAATATAACACTTTATATTTACTAAAATGATTGCATTTCCATGTTCTGTGTACTGTGGGTGACCCGATATAGTGAACGCATGGTCCTGGGTTTAGTAACACTTGAAGTCCAATGATGTGTATGTCACCTTGCAAGCTTATCTCCATCTCTCACTAATTACTATTGCTATACTACCGGCACTCTGATGGGAGAGAGGTGCTCTGCTACACAGCAGCCGCTCTGCCCGCCCTTCACCTCTGCTGTCCATTCACAGAATACTTTGCATATTGTGAATGGGTTCACATAATACAAAGCCTTTCAGTGATTGGGCAAAAGGAGAAGAGAAGCAGACAAAGAGGCTACAAACGGCCCTGCAGCTGCAGGATCAGAGACCAGAGTCAGAAGTATAGCAAAAGCTGTACATCCAGAAAAAGTGTACAAAAAAAATAAGTCCACGAAGTGGCATACACCTCACTGGACTCAACCCCTGATAAGCCAGCACCGTGCTGCAATTATTGGAGTTCTTTAAAGCTAATGTCCTTATTTGCAAGCCTGATAAAGGCCTAAAAACTGTAATACTAACCTCTTCTTCTTGTTTCTCTCTTCTCCTTGCATCAGTGGCATCTGCATCTCCTTCATCAGCCTCTGCATCAACAATAGCTTCTTCATTGTCCAACTCCTGACTCTCCTGATGAGACATGCAACAACAGACATAACCTTTAGTACATTATGGGGAATTTTATAACATCTACAGACTAGATCACAATTTTCCATAAGGTTGCTCCCTGGTAATATTCTCCATCAACAGTGGATGAGCCTTCACTCATTTATTAATGCTGAACTCCAGGCAAGTATTAGAGACAAATACAATTGATGTATCTGGTATCAACAACTTGCGATCTGTATGGGAGAACGTAGAGGGTAAAGCAGCACAAAGAGCCAGTCAGCTGTGCTGCGGTGCTAATGTGTTAACAAAAACATGCCGATAGGAGGAGAGAGCAGAGTGACAGAGAGGAGGTCAGTAGTGGGCCTTTTCTCCTTTCACTGTCCATTCACAGGCTGAGGAGGGAAAAGACCCATAAGTGCTGTACATAGTTACATAGTTACATAGTTAGTAAGGTTGAATAAAGACACCAGTCCATCCAGTTCAACCTGAGTGAGTGTTTGTCTACAACCCTGACCCTTGTCCCTAACCCTGTGCATCGCACACTCACATCAGTCCCTACCCTCAATCCAAGGTCCCCATTCATATACTAGGGCCAATTTTGGACAGAAGCCAATTAACCTACCAGCATGTCTTTGGAGTGTGGGAGGAAACCAGAGTACCCGGAGGAAACCCACGCAGGCACAGGGAGAACATGCAAACTCCAGGCAGGTAGCGTCGTGGTTGGGATTCGAACCAGCGACCCTTTTTTACTGCTAGGTGAGAGTGCTAACCACTGCACCACTGTGCCGCCCAAAGTGTTATTTAAAGTGATTGTAAATGATTAATTTTTTTTATTTAACCACTTACCTACCGGGTACTTACACCCCCTTCCTGCCCAGGACATTTTTCAGCTTTCAGCGCTGTCGCACTTTGAATGACGATTACGCTGTCGTGCTACACTGCACCCAAACAAATTTTTTATCATTTTCTTTCACAAATAGAGCTTTGTTTTGGTGGTATTTAACCACTTCAATACCAGGCACTTAGACACCTTCCCGCCCAGCCCAATTTTCACCTTTCAGTGCTGTCGCAATTTGAATGACAATTGCGCGGTCATGCTACACTGTACCCAAACTAAATTTTTATAATTTTTTTCCCACAAATAGAGCTTTCTTTTGGTGGTATTTGATCACCTCTGCGGTTTTTATTTTTTGCGCAACAAATAAAAAAAGACCGAAAATTTTGAAAAAAAACAAGTTTTTCTTTGTTTCTGTTAAAACTTTTTGTAAATAAGTACGTTTTCTTCTTCAATGACGGGCACTGATATGGCTGCACTGACGGGCACTGATACGGCGGCACTGATGGACACCGATCAGGTGGCACCAATGAGGTGGCACTGACGGGCACTGATGATGGGCACTGATAGGCGGCACTAATGGGCACTGATAGGTGGCACTGGTATGCGGCATGGATGGGCACTCATAGGTGGCACAGATGGGCACTTATAGGCGGCACTGATGGGCACTCATAGGTGGCATTGATGGGCACTCATAGGTGGCATTGATGGTTACTTATGGGTGGCACTGATAGTTGGCACAGATGGGCACGGATGGGCACTGACAGGTGGCATGAATGGACACTGATGGGTGGCACTGACGGCACTGCTTGTTTGCAGTGATGTCCCTAAGAGTGGCATTGCTGGGCATCACTGCAACATGATGGTGCCAATCAGTGCCCATTTGTGGGCACTGATTGGCACAGATTTGGCACACTGGGCACATGTGGATGGCCATGGGGTACATACCTGGCCATCCACATGTTGCCCCTTCCCTGGTGGTCCTAGTGGCGATCCCTGGTGGTCCAGTGTGGTGATCTGAGGGGGGGCTGCGCTGATAAACAATCAGCACAGCCCCCCCCCTGCCAGGAGAGCCGCCGATCGGCTCTCCTCTACTTGCGTCTGTCAGACGCGAGTGAGGAAGAGCCGATCAACGGCTCTTCCTATTGACAGCGTGATCAGCCGTGATTGGACACGGCTGATCACGTGGTAAAGAGCCTCTTTACCAAGATCGGTGTAGCGGTGTGTCAGACTGACACACCGCTCCACCGACTGCCACGATGCGCGCCCCCCGGGCGCGCTGCGGCATGTTATCCTGCTGGACGTCATATGATGCCCAGTCAGGATAACAGAACCACTTCCCGGACGTCAATCCGCCATAGGGCAGGCGGGAAGTGGTTAATCACTGCTGGTTTTTTTTGTAAAAAATAAGACCAAAAATTTTGAAAAAAAAAAAAAAGCCTTCACTGGTGGGCATTGATGAGGTGGCACTGATGAGGCGGCACTAATGTGCCCCACTTATGGGCACTAATAGGTGGCACTGATGAGCACTGTTAGGCGGCACTAATAGGTGGCACTAATAGGTGGCACTGATGGGCACTGATAGGCGGTACTGATGGGCATTGATTGACAGTAGTGATGGGCAGAACTGATAGGCGGCACCGATTGCCAGCACTGACTAGCATCGCTAATGGGCACTGATTGGTGGCAGTGGTGGGCACTGATAGCTGGCATTGGTGGGCGCCAATTTGTGTCACTATATTGCAATATTGTAATCAGGGCACTAATGATGATTGCCCTGATTAGATTACTAGATAGCCCCCTGCATGGAGATGCCGCTGATCGGCTCTCCTCGCCACACACTCTGTCAGTGTGAGGTGAGGAGCTCTGATTACCGGCACTTCCTTGTTTACATGTGACCGGCTGCGATTGGACACAGCCGATCATATGGTTAAAGAGCCACGGACGCGGCTCTTTCCAGAGATCGGGGTCGCGCCATGTCCTACTAACAGGTCAAATGACGTCGTCCCAGAACGAGAGCCGCACCGCCCCGCCGTCATTTGACAGCGGGGTGCGCAGCAAGCAGTTAAACAACATACATGCTATACTTACCTGCTCTGTGCAAAGTTTTGCACAAAGCAGCCACAATTCTCTTCTCGGGTCCCCAAACCGGCGCTCCAGGATCCTCCCACCCACAGCACGCCCCGTGCTATGGAGGCACTCATGTGTGCTCACTCCCGAGCCCCGTTTTGTGTGTCTATAGACACACAGCTCGTGGCTTAAGCCCAGTCCCTCTGCACTGGCTGTGATTGACAGGGGGAGCTGCTTGCAGAAGGTTTTTTACCTTAATAAAAAGTGTGGCGCTGAAAGTAAGTGAGCGTAGCAAACCTTAAAAAAGGGGCCATGTAATCAAAAGATATAGTGATCCGTCTCTCATAATGAAGAGCACAACATACAAGAATCACACCGTGAGTAAATGTAAAGGACCTCATGCGATAGTGAGTCGCAAGGAAATCGCAAGACTATAATAAAAAAAATAGTAAAAAATATCCAAGCGAATGAATATCAAAGAAAACAGTTCAATTGAACACTAAAAGCAGCGCAGTATGAATTAGCTTGGGCCGGCGTATTTATCCTACGCATTTCGTCTGCAAAGACTTCAACTGGGGTTTGCAGACGAAACGCGTAGGGTTAATACGATCGTATGGTTCATCCTGGGAGCTTGAGTCCACGTCTCCGGTTCCATGCCTGACAGATCCACAACCGTACGGTGAGCTGAGTCCACTACTTCGGGTAAGAGTACCTTTTTCTCTCCCCCTTTCCTGGAAGGTGAAGGCACTCCCGGGTGTATTTATCCACTGTTCAACACATCTACCTGAGAGACTGTCAGACATACTTCCAGTGCCAAACTTTTTATTTACACATTTGTTCACAATCAGTCTTATTGTTGTGTTGGCTGCCCACAATTGCGGTTGGCGCAGTATTTTACTACATTTTTTTTTTACCTTAATACATGAATGTAAAAAAACTTCCGCCTTTAGAACCACTTTAACTGCAGCAAAAAAAACAAATCAGGTCCCCTTGCCTGTCAGACAGATCTGTTCTGTGTGGCAGAGTTGTGTAAATCTCAGGACTGGATGGGCAGAAAAAGATATCATTTGGCAGGTAAAATGGCAAAATATACAGATAAAATGCCTATATTGGTTCTGTTTGCCTACCAAATCAGGCCTGGGCATCTAGGCTTTAAATACCCCTGAGCAAGAAAAGGTTAAGGAACAGTAGTTTTCTTACAATGCAGTCTTAGTGGAGCAATACAATCCCATCATAATGTATTTACTTTACTAGACACCACAGTTTTGTGCGCCCAAGATTCTCCCAGAGGTCTACCATTGTATTATACAACTCATTATAATATGAAAATCAATGCTCAGTGTTTGGCTGTGATCCTGGTTTCAACAATAAAAACAAAAGCAATTAACGACTATTACTAAACTTTACAACTTCTGCTTTATTGCTCTCTGCTTTGTAAAAGAACCAGCTGGAGGTAACCTATTAAAAATGTGTATCCTCCCAAAATACCTCTACCTATTTCAAGCCTTACCAATAAGGGATGAGCTCCGGCGTGTTCGCACAGCCCACGTGCAGAGCCCGCCAGGAAATCGGCACTGCGCTGATCACAGGCAGTGAAACATTGTCCCGACGAGCGGCTGCAGAGATCGTGAAATGTCTCACTGCCTGTGATTAGCGCAGCGCCGACTTCCTGGCGGGCTCTGCACGTGGGCTGTGCGAACACGCCGGAGCTCATCCTTACTTACCAATAAAAGATACCTTTTCACTACTTTAAACAAGTACTTACTCTTTTCATCAGGTTCATCTGGGCACACAAAAAAAACCTCGCCTTCCCCGACATCAACTCTCATTACCCAAACAATATGATGGACTGACACCTTCTGATGTCCGGAAATTTTATTAGGTTACTCATCTTGGCAATTTATTGATTGGCGCCGACATTGTATTTCTAAACTCTGGTCGCAACTAGAACAGGCTCAAATTGACATCCCGTTAAAAGGTGCCTTGTGGTGCTACGATAACCTACCATCAGTATTAAAATCACATCCTCTATTAGGCACCACACCCAATATATGTTCATAGCTTTCCTCTCTACCCGTGCGTGACTCCCCCTTATTTCCAGTTTTAGAGAACACGTTGTTTTTACCTAGCCTTAGATCTCATGAATTCAGGGCCCTACTCCAATAAGGATGTGATCAAGCATTCCATTTTTTAGAGGCGGAACGCTGGCCCTCTATAACATCGCTGATGAGCGACACAGGACCCTTCAAGCTCCCCTTTTCGAATGTCCTCCAACTGCACCATTTTATACAATCCATACCGAAAACCTCAGCGCTTTAACCGTTACTTAACAACCTTTGAGGAATACTATTCAGATGATGGAACTCTGCCGCAAGTATTATCTAAACCAGGGATATGAAATTAGCCGACCTCCAGCTGCTGCAAAACTACAAGTCTCATCATGCCTCTGCCTCTAAGTGTCATGCTCGTAGATGTCTGAGTCTTGCTATGCCTAATGGGACTTGTAGTTCTGCAACAGCTGGAGGTCCTCTAATTGCATATCCCTGGTACTAAACTCATGTATTACACAAGTACTATCCCAATACCACTGACCGCTGTTGGAGATGCCAGGAGGGAAGAGGAACGCTGCTTCATATATTCTGGTCCTGCCCCAAGTTATTGCACTTTTGGACGGAAGTCAGAAAAATTATTCAAAAATTCACGGAACACAAGATTCCCAACGATCCAGCCTTCTTCCTACTACGTTTCAACGATTCCCGCAAACATTTCTAAAAATAAAAACGACTGGACGGCACCTAATAGATGCCAAGTCCTGTATTCCTCTACATTGAAAAAAAACAATTACCACTGACTATTGCGAGTTGGCTTCACAAGGTAGAAGACATAAACAAGATGGAGGACATGATAATTACAGCACAGCATTAACGTGAAAAATACTGTAAGACCTGGAGGCTCTGCAATCTGTTTATATTCTCTGACAAAGGTGCGGCCCTTTTCGGATACATTATTTGATAAGTCATATTGACTGACTACCTTTATTATGAACCACCGTGATCTTGAACTTCTCCCTCCCCCACCCCTCCTCTTTTTTTCTTTTACTATTTACTTTTCCCTCCACTCCTGTTTCTAGGAAAGGGAAAAGGGATTGGGCAGTCCCATAACTTACTCAGTACAGTAAAACCTTGGATTGTGAGCAGAATTCATTCCAGAAACATGCTTGTAATCCAAAGCACTTAAAGTATATTAAAGCAAATTTCCCCATAAGAAATAATGGAAACTCAAATGATTCATTCCACAATCATTTATTCATAAATCCTTCAGTTCATAGTCCATATAAAAAGATTACAGCAATGTCACCAGGTTGTGTAACCATAAAATGTCCATCCACAAATGGAAGCCTCCAACAAGGGGATTAAAAGCAAAGACCAGCCGGAGCTCCAGAGTGTAAAAGAGAAGAGAGGCACCTCTAAGTGTAGCAATATGTTGCTAAATGTTGTACCTTCATTAACTCTAACCATATTGCTACATTTAGAGGCTCCTCTCTTCTCTTTTATACTCAGTTGTGACATGATGCTGCTTGTATATCAAGACATCGCTTGTATATCAAGTCAAAATTTATTTAAAAATGTTGCTTGTCTTGCAAAACGCTCTCAGACCAAGTTACTCCCAAACCAAGGTTTTACTGTAGTTATTCTTTTACATTTTACGAGTAACAAAATAAAAAAAAGGAACCTTTTTTGACTCCATCGATACTTATCTGTACCTCGGCAAACGGTTTATTTGTTGGCCATACTGTAAGCTATGTGACTGAAATTGTCAAAGTTTGTACATTATTGATGCTGTTATTTGGTTCTGCCCTTTCTGGGGTTTAATAAAAATTATATTTGCAAAATATAATTAAAAAAACAAGCTGGAGGACTGGATAAGTAACAGATTGCTGTGTGTTGGGTCTAACAGAACTAAATGAGTAGCTTATAATGGCTGGCTATCAGTCTTCCTAGGCAGGTCACTGTTGTAAACCTGCATTTGCTGATGTCTGCCTACTTGTGCATTGATTTCTTAAAGCGGAAGTAAAGTTGATCTTTATAGGATATGTAAAGGTTTAAAGAAAAAGAAACAAACATTTTATACTTACCTCCGCTGTGCAGTTGGTTGTGCACAGAGTTGCCCCGATCCTCCTCTTCTGGGGTCCCTCAGCGACGCTCCTGGCTCCTCCTCTTCTCAAGTGCCCCGTCGGAAAGCCGTTCTCCCTCGGGGCACTCGTGTGGGCGCTCTTGTGTCCTGCTGCTGCGTCCATTGACACAGACAGCAATACTCAGCCCCACCCCCGCGCCATTGTAATTGATTGACAGCAGCGGGAGCCAATGGCTGCGCTGCTATCAATCAGGACCCAAGACAACGGCTGGAGCTGGTGTGCTCGTCCTCGTTGCTGGAAAGACTGGATTCAGGTAAGTAAAAGGGGGGATGCTGCATCACAGGAGGTTTTTACACCTTAATGCATAGAATGCATTAAGGTGAAAAACCTTGAGGGTTTACAACCCCTTTAAACATATGGCTGACAGGCAGGGTATTTATGACAGGGGAGACCCTACTGATCTCTTCTGCCATAAATGCATCCTTCTGCCTGTATGCTGCTGCATGCACAGCTCAGCGAACATTTACGCCCCCCCCCCCCCCCCCCATCCGTGTCGGTGAAGATGGAAGCGTGGGATTTCTAGTCTTCCTCTACTCGGCTAAAATTTACTGTAATAGAGGATGAACCTACCAAAGTTGCAGGTAACAGCAGATAAAAATCAAGGATTTTAAAGGGCCAATTCATAACAATTGCACGGCACAAAAAATCTGCAGACAACCACATGGTACTGCAGTCTCATGCAGTTTGGTGGGGCATAATTTTAAAACTTTGTAGCTGCTGCACTGGTCCATATTCCCATCTGTTCGGCAACCCATTGAAAATGTATTTGTTGCCGTAAACGCACAGGAACGTGCATAAAATGTGTGCTGACGCATCTATATGGTGTGAATGAGCCCCAAAATGTTTACTTGCATTGTTTTCCCTTCACATAGATTATTTTTTTATTCTTTTGCTACGTGCCTTTGAACTTGTTAGGACTGAAAGAAAGAAAGAAAGAAAGAAAGGCGGCGTCACCAGCTCTTTGCTCATGGAGCCCTGAGGACTGAGCAATTGGTGGTGTTTGCCTTCTCCGTTCTCAGCCTTAAAGCCGGTGAGGAGACAGATTGAGCATCGGACCAATGCTGCATCCACCTAGGTATAATTTCTAAAAGAAAACTTCTCTTTTAATTGCTCATTTTGGTCTAGGGGAAGAAAAAAAAAAAAAAAAAAAAGATTTACTTAGAGCCCTTGCACACTGGGGCGGTTTGCAGGCGCTATTGCGCTAATAATAGCGCCTGCAAACCGCCCCGAAAGTGCCGCTCCTTGCATTCCAGTGTGAAAGCCCCGAGGGCTTGCACACTGGAGCGATGCGCTGGCAGGACGGTAAAAAAAGTCCTGCTAGCCGCATCTTCGGAGCGGTGAAGGAGCGGTGTGTATACCGCTCCTTTACCGCTCCTGCCCATTGAAATCAATGGGACGGCGCGGCTATACCGCCGGCAATGCGCCTCTGCAGAGGCGCTTTGCGGTGGTATTTAACCCCTTCTCGGCCGCTAGCGGGGGGTAAAACCGCCCCGCTAGCGGCCGCATACCGACGGGTAAAACCGCCCCGCTAGCGGCCGCATACCGACGGTAAAACGCCGCTAATAATAGCGGCGTTTTACCGCCGACGCCGCCCCCCGCCCCAGTGTGCAAGGGCTCTTAATCATTTACTCTTCCCAAAGCTAGACCGGGGCCCGCAGCTTCTTTTCCCCAGCGCTCCAGCGTTCTAGGGTCTTCACATCATCAAGAGCAAAGCAGGGTCCAAAGTCCTAAATTAGACATGATGACGCAGTGGGGGGCCCTGTGGTTCATGCCTTACGTCAGAATTTCCTATTTGTCTACACTTCACTCCTTTGTTGGGGCTTATCAGGGCCAATTACCTACCACTATTTAATCATATAAGGGGTGACTTACACCGCTGGCATTCCCTCTACCAGGGAGACTTGACATTGTTAAAAATGAATGCGTTACCTTGGGTTCTTTTTGTGTATAAATGCTGCCCATTAGGGTAACTTGGTTCTTCTTTAATACCATCTCTGCATATCTGGACTTAATGTCCTCATGATTTCTTCTTACATGTGTTCAGTAGCAATTTGTAGGGGTCTATGCACCTGTGGGCATACTTTTTCTTACTTAGACAAGACCTCTATATACAAACTTCTGATTTTCGTTGTTTCCCCCCACCCTAACCCCCCCCTTTCCCTCTTGCTCTTCCCCTCCACCCTTCTTACGCATTTCAACAAGATGGGGTGTATTCCCCTTCGAAAACGATATTCTGTGTTTGCATTGTGTTTGAACACCCTTGCAGAAATTATCATCCCGCAGTCTCCCCAGTACAATCAAGTATGAGGGAAAGCAAGAAATTTGCTCAAGAAGCCAATCGTGTGCAGAGCCCCATGTAAGTTTTGGCTTCCCCATAAATTCTGGCTTTCTATGGGCTCCGGCAATGGATAGGGACTGCAGGAGACAGAAGAGGGAAGCCAAGTACAGGTTGCTTATTGTGTCTTCTAACCTGCCACTTGTCTACTAAGGATAACTGTCGAGTCCCAGTGACTCACCTGGGTTCCAGTACCCTCTGCTCCTTCATCCATATCTTTTCGTGTTGCTTTTCGGGCAGAAACATCCCTGTAGGAGGCAAGCTTTGCACTTCTCCTCTTGATGGCATCAAGCATAATTTTGAAAAACCTGCAGAAGTCACAGATTCACAGAATGAACATAAGCAATAACCAAGACCATATGAGCACTCCATATGCTGATATAAAAAACTCCCTATTAATACAACTACACTCAGCGGCCACTTTATTAGTTACACCTGTGCAAATGCTTGGTAACACAAATTGTTAATCAGCCAATCACATGGCAGCAACTCAATGCATTTAGGCATCTAGATGTGGTGAAAACGACTTGCTGACCGAGCATCAGAATGGGGAAGAAAGGGGTTTTACATGACTTTGAACTTGGCATGGTTGTTGGTGCCAGACAGGCTGGTCTGAGTATTTAAAAAACCGCTGATCTGGGATACTGGGATTTTCACGCACAATCATCTCTCAGGATACAGAGAATGGTCCGAAAAAAGAGAAAATATCCAGTGAGCGGCAGTTGTGTGAAGGAAAATGACTTGTTGATGTCAGAGGTAAGAGGAGAATGGACAGACTGGTTCGGGATGATAGAAAAGCAACAGTAACGCAAATAAGATGGGCTACAGCAGCAGAAGATCACACCGGGTGCCACTCCTGTCAGCTAAGAACAGGAAACTGAGGCTATAATTCACACAGGCTCAACAAAATTGGACAATAGAAGATTGGAAAAACGTTGCCTGGTCTGAGGAGTCTCGATTTCAGCTGCGACATTCAGATGGTAGGGTCAGAATTTGGCATAAACAACATGAAAGCATGGATCCATCCTGCCTTGTATCAACGTTGGGTTCAGGCTGGTGGTGGTGGGGGATATATTCTTGGCAAACTTTGGGCCCCATAGGACCAATTGAGCATTGTTTAAATTATTATTCTATGCAGAGTTCTTTGCTCAAGCCGACAGCTGTCAAAAAACAAAACAAAACAAAAAAAAACAGGCAGTCTGCCAAGTATCACAACATTCCTCAGCCACAGCTAACTATAAACATTTGTTCTTTAGATAAAAGGGATGAACTTCGGTCTGTAAATGAGGGCAGCTTGACCACTCAAAGACTGAACCTTTTTCTGACACTTGTTGGTTTCAAGTTAAAATAATTATTTTTTTTGCTGGAAAATTACTTAGAACCCCCAAACACACATTATATATATATATATATATATATATATATATATATATATATATACACATACATATACACACACACACACACACATATATACTATACATTATATATATATATATATATATATATATATATATATATATATATATATATATATATATATATATATATATATATATACACACACACATACACACACACACTATATTAGATAGATAGATAGATAGATAGATAGATAGATAGATAGATAGATAGATAGATAGATAGATAGATAGATAGATAGATAGATAGATAGATAGATAGATAGATAGATATAGAGAGAGAATTAGTCTCTGTACAGAGGTCATGGCTTTTTTTGCCGTGATCTCAGCACTGGCACTACTTGTTGCTAAACTGTTGCATTTGGGCCGTGCAGCAAGAAATTTCAGGCCTATACTTACTTTAGGGAAAAAGTGCAGTGTTAGGGGATGGGAGGAAAATTCTTTGTGTAGTTACAGGCTAAGTTCGCCCCTAGGAACATGTTATACTCCTATTTAGGGTGTAATGTCTAATGCCTAGTACACACAATAAGAAAATCGGACGAAAAATACCGCTTTTCCGATAATCTGATCATTAGTACACAGCTTTCGAGAGCCGATGTGAAACACGAAAAATGTTCTTGTGCGATAACAGAAAAAAAGGTTTTCCTGTAATTAGTATGGTAAAAAATCATCCAAGACCAAGCATGCTCAGAAATGAAAGAATGCATTACAATACATTACATCACTTCTGAAGTTGTATTGTGTCGTACGAGAAATTACGAAACTTTAGTAACCTATCAGGTTTCAATCTGAAACTGGCGACACAACAATGGGATTTGATTCCTGTCCGAATTCACAGTTCGCACTGCGATCTGCGAACCGATCTGGGGGTGTTATTAACTTTGTATTGACACCCGTAGAGGTTTGCAGAGGGCAGTGTTAACTGCCTGTGAGGGAGATGTGATGTGAGACCTTAGAGAATAAAATGGTGGTTGTTGTGATATTTTATGTTACATTGTATTTGCGCAGCGGTCTTTCCAATGCAATTTTTGGGGAAAATACACTTTAATGAATAATAAAAAAAAATACCGTATATACTCGAGTATAAGTCGATCCGAGTATAAGTCGAGGCCCTAATTTACCACAAAAAAATGGGAAAAACTTATTGACCCGAGTATAAGACGAGGGTGAGAAATGCGCAGCTTCTGTAAGTGGAAAAGAGGGTCAACAATGCCCATTTGCAGCCTCACTGTGCCCATTTGCAGCCATAGGTCAGCCGAACTTCAAACTCGGTAGTTAAGGGTTCCTAGATGCCCCCTAGCTGCAGCCAAAATTTGGGGTCTCTGAACCCAAATGGTCACCAAAATGACATTGCTGCAGATGGGCACAGTTGACCGAATTTGGGGCCCCGTATCTGGGGGCCACTTAGTGCTAGGAACCCCAAATTTGGTGTGCAAACCCAGTGGAACGAGCACCATAAAATATCCAAAGCTGGGGTTTCTAGAACCAAGTGGCCCCGAGATAGGGGACCCCAAAAATCGGTTTAGAAAAAGTCAAGCACTTTTCTGCAGCAGAGAATGACATTTTCCGAACCGGCATTGGGGCCCCGTATCTCGGGGCCACTTGGTGCTAGGAACCCCAGCTTTGGATATGTTATAGTACCAGTTCCACTGGGTTTGCACACCAAATTCCTAGCTAGTTCCTAGCACCAAGTGGCCCTGAGATATGAGGCCCCAAAGTCGGTTCGGAAAATGAAATTTTTTGCTGCAGAAAAGTGCTTGACTCGAGTATAAGTCGAGGGGGGCACTTTCAGCACAAAAGAATGTTCTGAAAAACTCGACTTATACTCGAGTATATATGGTAAACAGTAAAGTTTGCCCAATTTTTTTGTATCATATGAAAGATGACGTTATGCCGTGAGAAACGTGATCTTTATTCTAAGAAAAAAAATTGTGATTCTCATTTTGGCCAGAATCGTGCAGCTCTAATGTATATTAAAATAGTGATCTTAAAACCATTATAAAAACAAAAGTTGTTGTTTAAATGAGGATTTCTTGTTCTGTGGAAAAACATGTTTACATCTCCAGTCTCATTCAAGGCAAACCAGTATGGAAGGCCACTACTTCCATATAAGGTCAACAGCCTCCAAGATGTAATACAAAAGCCTTTCACCAGGAGGCTCCAGGAGAAGGGACACACAGGGGCAAGGGGGTGGACCTTGTGGCAAATCATTTGGGGGGGTTATGGGCTGCAAGAACCTGAAGAGACAGCCGGGATCCCTAGGACATCAGAAGAGGACAATGTGGGGGACCCCCCCCCCCCCCCCCCCGTGTGTGAAAGCAGATTGCTGGATTCACTGGGTAGGCGAGTAAGTGATTTGAGGATAACCCTACAAAAAAACGGATAAGGGGGTGAGGGTGTGTCTTTAAGTGACAGCAAACATTTACTTTACTACCTGCCCCTACCTTTATCTCCACATTAATGGAGGACACATATACTGCATCTTTCATGCGTTCTCATTGGTTCACTTAAAGGTGAAGTGTGCTTTGACCTTGCAAGACAAAAACAGGTACATTTAAATTTCCCGCCCAAAGCAGCACATGTTCACCCAGACTTCATAACACACCACGCCAAATAACACACCACGCCAAATAACACACCACGCCAAATAACACACCACGCCAAATAACACACCACGCCATATAACACACCACGCCATATAACACACCACGCCATATAACACACCACGCCATATAACACACCACGCCATATAACACACCACGCCATATAACACACCACGCCATATAACACACCACGCCATTCAACCACAAGAAGTGCAGCTAGGAAATGGGTTGTGTAACGTAGAGAACGCCGTCCTCTCTCTCATGTGACAGTGTTGGGCCAATTGCCAAACTTAAGAACAGTTGCGTAGGAGGAAGGGGAGACAGTCACTTGCTGCTGGCATTTGGCCATCTGGAGTAAGAAAAATATGTTCTACTAAGGGGACTGGGGTAATAAAGTGAAAAAAAAAAAAAAAAAGGTACAAAAAAACCTTCAGTATGCATCTCCCCCTGCAGTCCCTCCTAATACATACCGAGAAGGATCACCATCCAGCGATGTGCACAAGAGCGGCTGCTCCCCCGGGTCTCTGCCTGCTCATTGGTTGAGAGGCAGCAGTGGGAGCCATTGTCAATCACAGGCAGCGAGGAAGGGGGGAGCGAGCAAAATTCTGTGTGTCTTATGGATAAACAGAGCGGGGGGAGGGGGGGGGAGCGAGCACGAACGGGTGTCCCCATAGCAAGCTGCTTGTTATGGGGTCACCCTGAGAAGAGGAGCCGGAAAGAGGGAGGATCGGGTCTGCTCTGTGCAAAACCATTACACAGAGCAGGTAAGTATGAGATGTTTGATTTTTTATTTTTTTTTATTTTTATTATATAATATCACTAGAATATTGAATTTAACAAGTGTGGCCAGCCGACTCTCACACAACACAAACACAGCAGAGGTTGATCAGCAGGTGCCGGCCAATGGATCACTGCCAGCACCAGGCGGCTGTCAGGAATTCACACAAGACAGAGCCCTGCCTATATAAACAAGGCAGAGCCCTGTCCTGTCAGCGGGGAAGTACTAGATTTTCTTTCCCTGCAAAGCAGGGAATAAAATCCATTACTTGCCTTAGTGAAAGCACCACACAAAGTACATATAAACACTGGCTAGGCACACTTTTAAACCTTTGATTGCCCTAGATGTTTGCGCTAGATGCCCAATGTCATTAGTACAGTTAGTACAGTGACAGTGCATATTTTTCACTGTATTAGCATCACTGGTTCCCAGAAAGTTTCAGTGTCCGAATGTCCGCTGCAATATCTCAGTCCCGCTATAAGGCCCCTTTCGCACTGGGGCTATTTTTAGCGCTGTTTTACCGTCGTTTTTGCGGCTGTATTCGGCCGCTAGCGGTGCGGTTTTAACCCCCGCTGGCGGCCGAAAAAGGGTTAAATCCGCTCGCATAGCGCAGCTATAGCCGCGGTATAGCCGCGCTGCCCCATTGATTTCAATGGGCAGGAGCAGTTTAGGAGTGGTGAATCCACTGCTCCTTCACCGCTCCAAAGATGCGGCTTGCAGGAGATTTTTTCATCTCCTGCCAGCGCACCGCTTCAGTGTGAAAGCCCTCGGGCTTTCACACTGAACAAACAGCAGCGGCTGTTTTGGGTCGGTTTGCAGGCGGTATTTTTAGCGCAATAACGCCTGCAAACTGCCCCAGTGTGAAAGGGCTCTTAGTCGCTAATCATCGCCATTACTAGTAAAAAATAAATAAATAAAGTTTCCAGTACATATCCCATAGTTTGTAGAGGCTTTAACATTTGTGCAAACCAATCAATATATGCTTATTGGGATTTTATTTTTATTTTTTTTACCAAAAACATGTAGCAGAATACATTTTGGCCTAAATTTATCACGAAATTAGATTTTTGTTCCATTTTTTAATTGGATATGTTTAATATCTAACAAGCAGGGCCCTCTAATTCCTCTTGTACCAAATTGTATTGTAACTGTACGGTCTTGCCTTCATATTGTAAAGCACTGCACAAACTGTTGGTGCTATATAAATCCTGTATAATATTAAATAAATAGCAAAAAGTAAAAAAACATTGTTTTGTTTTTTTTGTTTTTTTTTTAAATTGTCGGTCTTATTTTGTTTATAGTGCAAAAGAAAAAAGCAGTGGTGATCAAATACCACCAAAAGCAAGCTCTATTTGTGGGGAATAAAAATGGCATAAAATGTTATTTGGGTAGTGTCGCACGACAGCGCAAATGTCAGTTGAAGTAACGCAGTACCATATCGTAAAAAAATGGCCTGGTCATGAAGGGGGGTAAATCTTCCAGAGGGCAAGTGGTTAAGCCATAATGGCCTTCATTTTACCTTACACAAAATGGAATGAAATATCTTAAGGTATGGTTTCCATTTAAACTCTTAAGAAGAGTTTTATATGTTGTACAGGTTACAATGACTTAGGTATGTACAACCGTTGGAACACGTTAATTGTCATGGGAATACACAATATAACCTGGCACAATACGGTGTGTTCATAGTCAATAATGGAGCATAAAGTATTAAAAGAAAGGTCAAGAGAGAGGAGGAGGAGGGTGGGGAGGGTTGAGTAGAAGAGCCAAGAGTAGGAATGTCTTTAACCACTTCAACCCTGGAAGAATTCGCTGCTCAATGACCAGGCCATTTTCTGCGATACGGCACTGCGTCGCTTTAACTGACAATTGGGCGGTCTTGCGACGTTGTACCCAAACAAAATTGACGTCTTTTTTTTCCCACAAATAGAGATTTCTTTTGGTGGTATTTGATCATCTCTGCGTTTTTTATTTTTTTGAGCTATAACCAAAAAAAAAAAGCGACAATTTTGAAAAAACAAAATATTTTGTACTTTTTGCTATAATAAATAGCCCCAATTTTTTTTTATTTTTAAAAAAGCTATTTTTTCCTCAGTTGAGGCCGATATGTATTCTTCTACATATTTTTGACAATAAAAAATTCGCAAAAAGCGTATATTGATTGGTTTGCGCAAAAGTTATAGCGTCTACACAATAGAGGATAGATTTTTGGCATTTTTATTTATTTTTTTACTAGTAATGGTGGAGATCTGCAATTTTTAATCGAGACTGTGACATTATGGCGGACACATCGGAAACTTTTGACACATTTTTGGGTCGATTGACAGTTATACAACGATCAGTGCTATAAATATGCACTGATTACTGTATAAATGTCACTGGCAGGGAAGGGGTTAACACCAGGGGGCGATCAAGGAGTTAAAGCAGAGTTCTGCCTAAAAAAAAAAAAAATAAAAAAAAAAAAAGTCAGCAGCTACAAATACTGCAGCTGCTGACTTTTAATAATCGGACACTTACCTGTCCCAGGGTCCAGCGATGTGGGGGAAGGAAGCCCCGTTCATCTCCCCCTCCTCTCTGCAGCACCGGCATTGCAACTGTGGGCGCCCAGCTGTGGCTTCACAGCCGGGCACCCACTGCGCATTCGCGAGCCACACCATGCACTGTGACTGGCCGAGCAATCATCTGGGACCTGTGATGTGTCCCAGATGATTGCCGAGAGGGAGGGGGGGAGGTGATCTCCCTTCCGGTGCCGCGGTGCATCAGGAGGAAGTGGGAGCTGGGACCCTCTAAAAAGAGGGTACCCACTCACCCCCCAAAAAATTACATGCCAAATGTGGCAAGTGAGGGGGTCACCTCCCTTAAAGCAAAAGTTTCATTTTGGGTGGAACTCCGCTTTAACAGTGTTCCCTAGTGTGTGTTTTAACTGTGGGGGAGGGGACTGACTATAGGAGATGAGAGATCGTGGTTCCCAGCTCGTAGGAACTCACAATCTCTCTCTCTCTCACAGACACACGTCCCTGTTCTGCCTCTCGTGGCCGGCGGTCATCGCGACCGCCGGTCATAAGCATCGTCGCCCACGCCGTGCAGCGGGCGCGCGCGCTTGCTATCCCGCTCAAAGGGACTGACGTACAGCTAAGACGGTTTGCAGGATCGTACCGACCTGCCCCAGTATAATGACGGTGGCTGGTCGGCAAGCGGTTAATCTGCAGCTTGTAGAGCATGTTGGTGTTGCTACAGATCTAAGCAAGCAGCAGTCAAAGTTTATAGGAAGGAAATATGTAAGCCCAAAGGGTCCAATGTGCTTTTGAACTTGAGCGTGGGGTCTAAGGGCTGGTTCACACCACAAAAATGCACTCCAGATCCGTTCCAGATGCGTTTCTGCATGCGCATTTTTAACACATTTTTAGAGTGTTTTTGATGAGTTTCTGTGTGTATTCCAGATGCTTTTCTTGTTTTTTGTCACTGTACTGGGGTCTGGTGCATTTTTGATGCATTCCATTGCATTTTTTATGAGTTTTACCGCGTTCCATTACAGTCCAGTGCAGGAAAAATGCAGCATGTTCTACTTTTTTTCTGGAACTGGAAAGCCCCGGTACTGTCCGTACTAGTGTGAACTATGCCATTAGAAACCATATAAACTACTTTCCATGGTTTTGATACAGGAAAAAAAAATGCACTGGACTGCATGTGGTGTGAACTGGCCCTAAAGCCTAGCACACAGTTTTTTTTTTTTGTTCAAACCAGTGGTCAGCTATGCAAAGTTAGTACAGCGATCTCCCCTGCTGAGCTGTTGTGTTCTGGCAGGGGGAGGGGGCGACACCCCAACACTACACCCCCCCAAGTTTAAAAAAAAAAAAAAAAATCCCATTTATTTATTCTATAGAAAAATCTTGTAAGCCGACAACTTCCAGTGTATAAGGAGGGATTATAAGGGTAGAAAGGTGAGGAGAGGGTGGCGCTCTTTTCAATCAGAAATGAAAATGCAAGGCTGATTCTGTATTATTGGGTCACTCAAGCCAATTTGATTCAGGACTTTTGAATATGGTGATATTGTTTTATTAAATCACCACCAGTGTCTTTTGAGTTGTGAAATTCTGTCAGCCTTG